>OY728119.1:311127190-311570005 GCA_963277665.1 Viscum album | reverse complement strand
GATTAAAATCTCCCCGAATTAATGGATAAAGAATTTCTAACTATATATCTTTATAACCATTTGTTTTGGGTCATATCAATCTTTTACATAGTTCATATAAATTATTATATCTTGAATAATTGTTTTAAACATTCATATGTCTCTATTTCAAACTGCATGGATATATATGAAATATAACAGCACTAATTTCTTATTTTTCAGCATTCACTAAACCACATGAATATTTTGGGATCAAATAACCCTAAATTAATGGATCTAGAATTTCTCACTCTATATCTTCATAACCATCTAATAACTATATGTAATAATATCAAAGGAGTTGGGGGTGGGGGGGGGGGGGTAGTGGGGGTAAAGGGGGGAGGTCAAAGGAGTTGGGGTGAAGGGTGGGGGTGCAGTTTGAGGTGTGGGGGGGGGGGCAGTGAGGGTGGGGGCAGTGGGGGTGTGGGGGGGGGGTAGTGGGGGAAGGTGGGGGTGGGGGAAGTGGGGGTAGTGGGGGGCAGGTGGGGGGGGGGCAGTGTGTAGTGGGTGGCGGGTGTAGGGGGGACATTGGGGGTGAGGTTGGGGGGTGTGGAGGTGGGGTGGGCAGTGGGGGGAAGGCGGGGGGGGGGGGGGTCGAGGTGGGGGGGGGGGGTTCAAGGGAGTTGGGGAGAAGGGTGGGGGGCAGTGGTGGTGAACGTGGGGGGGGGAGTTGGGGTGAAGGGTGGGGGCAGTGGGGTAAAGGGGGAAGGGGGAAGGGGGTGAAGGGGACTAGGGGGCAGTGTGTAGGGGTCGATAGCTCCATGCATTTCTTGGGTAAATATTGTGTTAGTTTCAACATGTCTGTCATAACTCCATGAATTTCTTGAAAGAACAAACTACAACTGAATGTCTTTGCTCTGGTTCTCCTACTGCCACACATATACCGCCACAGTATATGAAATAACAACAAGACTTAGAAAAACTATATAAGTTTTATGAGATTACCATAAGTAGTCCTGAAATTTTCAGGACTTAGCCAACCATGATCTTCCAAATTTAATTTATAGA
Source organism: Viscum album (assembly GCA_963277665.1). Taxonomy (NCBI): domain Eukaryota; kingdom Viridiplantae; phylum Streptophyta; class Magnoliopsida; order Santalales; family Viscaceae; genus Viscum; species Viscum album. Next base: position 311,568,979 of record OY728119.1, on the reverse strand, counting down.
TATATTTTATAAAACATAGAACTAATCCAATTAACCTCAACTCATCTCCAAATCATCTTTTCTCCTCTATGGCGATCGAACCCTACCTCTGTCGTGATCAAACCCCTTCCCCTTCCCTTACCTCTTTCACGATGGAACCCTCCCCCATACCCAACCCGTCCCCATCCCCCTCCACCCTGCCCAACTCCTCCCCCTGCCCAGCCCCTCCCCCATCCCCCGGCCTAGCCCCCCCACCCTCGCTGCCCAGCCCCTCCCCCTTATCTCCATGCCCAGCCCCTCCCCCTCCCTGCGCACTAGCCCCTCTCTTATACACATATTACAACCCAATATTCTTATAAAAACCATCCTTAATATATAAACCCCATGGTCTACTATAATTGTGTCATTCTAATATGATGCATTGCACACAAATCCAACATTTGATTCATTTTCCACTATATAAGTATCTAATAATTATTTCCTTTGTATGTATTATTATATTTTCACTAGGATATAAAATGTTACCTCCTCCTTGTATCTCATGTATTTTAGTATCTCATGTATTTTAGTATATCATTTATTTTAGTATCTTATTTTTAGATAATGCAAATCACTGATGTTTATGAATGATTAATTTAGAATATTTACCAATATCTAGAAATCTAGAAACTTTCTAGAAACCCAAAGTTGACCTATCATGGTGTAATAATTGATAGTAAGAGATTTCATTAAGTATTCTCTTAACATGACATAAATATTAATTAGTGGATACAGGTATAGGTTTTTTATGATTATGATTTAGAGATCTCATATACTTTAGTAAATGATAATGTTATACTTGATGCATTTATCTTGAACATTTACTTATGTTTCTCAAGAAGCATGTAAGGAATAGATGCCTATGAATGAGTCCATATAATACTTTTCTTAAGTATGAATGAGTTTCAATGTTTTTATTTACAGTCAAAAAATTTACTAAATATTTGTTTATTCATATTAAAATGGATAGAAGATGGATGTATAATGTTGATCGGATCACTGATGAGTTTCAAAAGGAGTTGGAATATTTTTTGGATTTTTCATTCAACAATGGTTCAGACGGTGGATTGATTCGATGCCCGTGTTTTGATTTCATTGGAAAAACATGGTTAAAAAATGAGTAAGTAAGTTACCACATCACTAAAAAAGGTTTTCAAAAAGGATATCATGTTGGGTATCACAATGGAGAAAAAGTTCACATGGAGAATTATGTTGATTCAGCTGAAAGGATCAGAATGGAAAATTTTATTTTCGATCGGTTTCCATTTTATTCTCAAGCCAACACTTAATGTAGAGCAGTGGAAGAGGAAATGAATATGGGAACATAGTTTTCATATAATGATCAGAATGATGACGTTGAGCATGTTAGAAAGTTGTTAGAAGATGCAAATACCCCAGTTTACCAGTCATGTGAAAAAATGACCAAACTAGAGTTTTTAATGCGACTGTATCATGTGAAAACAATGTATGGATTTAATAATACTATGATCTACTATCTAATTTCTCTATTTAAGGAATTTCTACCTGATGATTCATGTATTCTTGACAATGATTGTATGGCATCAAAGTTGGTTGAAAATTTTGGACTTTCAAGTATGAAAATCCACACATTCCCTAAATATTGTTTTCTATTCTATAAGGATAATGTAAAGTTAAATGAGTGAAAACAATGTGGTACATCAAGATATAAGACTAATAAATATGGAACTCAATCTTGTGTACTAGAGAAAGTGATGTGGCACTTTCCATTGATTCTCAGACTTTAGAAACTTTTTATGTCAGAGCAAATGGCTAATAATATGAGATGGCATGAAGATGAAAGAAATAAGGATAATGATGATATAGTTTATCCTGATTATGGGTTTGCATGGAAAAAATTTGATAGGTTACATCCTGATTTTGCAACCAACCCACAGAATGTTAGATTGGGATTTTCATGTGATGGTTTCAACCCATTTAAGCAGATGCATTCTGCACATAGTACTTGGCCTGCTTTCATTTATATTTATAATTTTCCATCATGGATGTGTATGAAAAATCCATTTACTATCATGAGTATATTGATTTCTAGACCCAATGATACTGGAAATGATATCAACATATATTTTTAAAAATTAATAGATGAGTTCAAGGAGCTTTGGACTGTTGGGGTGCAGAAATATGATGCATTTAGAAAGGATTACTTTATGTGTCATGAACCATTATTATGGACAATAAATGATTTCCCTTCATATGGAATTATGTCTGGTTGGCATAATATGGGGAGATTATCTTGACCTATATGTATGAAAAATACACTTTCTAGGAGATTCAAGTTTCGACGAACTTTCAGCTTTATAGGGCATCGATGATTTCTACGAATGGATCATCCATACAGAAAAAAATCACAGATAGATTGATAATTCCATAGAGACATATGAAATACCTCAATAAATGTCATGGGGTGATATCCTTAAAGAAAATGATAGTTTGAATTTGGTTCTTGGAAAGGGTCATTTAAATTCCAACAAGTGGAAGAATGTTTCTTTGAATTCCAACAATAATTGGAGAAATAAAATTATATTCTATGAGTTTCCATATTGGTTATCAATTTTACTGTATCACTACTTTGATTTAATGAATATTGAGAAAAATGTGTGTAAAATGTTACTTTCAACGCTTTTAAATGTAAAGGGAAAGACAAAAGATGATTTGTGCTCATGTCATTATTTAATGTATTGGGGTATAAACCAAGAATTCATCCTGAGTTAATTATTCAGAATTAGTGGAAAGTCCATTTTGATTGTTTTTCAATGAAAAATGCATATAAAAAACAATTTTTTCAAGTCTTGGAAAGTTTAAAGGTTCTAGATGGTTATTTGAGTAACATTTCGAAATGAGTGAATAGACAAGATGTGAAACTAAAATCCCTAAAAACCCCTAACTACCATGTCTTGTTTCATGAATTTATTCTTATTTCCATTCCAAATTTACTATCACATAATTGCAGGGTTGCTGTGATTAGATCATGTCAGTTTTATTGAGATCGTTGTGCTAAAATATTGAACAAAAGTGTTGTGAAAAAACTAAAAAAGATGCACTGATCATTCTTTGCGACTTGGAGAAAATATATTCCCCATCATTTTTACATGTATGTTAACATCTTCCCATGCATATTCCAAAAAAAGTTTCTTTTTGGTGGACCCTTTTCTAGTCGCTAGATGTATCCAATATAAAGAATGATTTTTACATTGAAATCTTATGTGATAAATAAGAATCATCCTAAAAGATCTATTGTGAAAGGTTATTTAGCACATGAATGCATGGATTTTTGTTCAATGTATTTGCCTAATGTCACCACTAGATCTAATCAGCCCATGAGAACTGAAGATGAGCATTATGATCCCATTGAGCCAATATTTCCATCACTCCCTCAAACTGGAGGGATATTTGGATCATACAAGTAGTTTACTTTGAATAAGGATGATGTGGAAATGGCTCATCATATGGTATTATTTAACTATGGAATGGTTGACGATTACATCAAGTAAGTAAAATTATAAATATATATATTTTTGTTATTTATTTTTTTCATAGTTCCTAACATCATTAAATTTTTATATTTGTAGAGAACATAGTGAAATTATAAAAAGAGCACATCACTCTTTATTTATTAAGAGGTGAAAGAAATAACATAGAAAAGAATTTCCTTCTTGGTTTAAGTCAAAGGTAACAAATTCTTTTTTTTACATTAACAAATCATGGTAGTTGGTCAATGTTCGTTGTCGATATATTTCAGGTCCAAAGTTTACCGATGGATGATTTATCTGCTGAAATAAGGGCATTATCGTTTGGTCCGAACAATGTGGTTCGTTATTGTAAATAAATGGTTGTAAATGGTTTTAAATTCATTATAAATAGTTGTGCAAAAAATATGGAAACACAGCATGATGTTTTCACAATAAGCGCTATAACATATTGTTATACTTGTGCATCAGACAGACAGCCTCGATCTGAAAATATGTCTTATTATAGGGTTGTTGAGAGAATTTTTTTATTAGATTGCTATGAACATGGTCATGTCGCTATGATGAAATGCGAGTGGTTTGATTCAATGACATGAAAAGGATTGTATATAGATAATTTTAGTTTTAGGGTGATTGATATGAAACGTCAGCTGCAAACAGATTAGCCTTATATTCTTGCATCACAAGCCAGACAAGTATTTTATGTAAATGACCCTTTAATACCGCAATTTGTTGTTATTATTGATGTTATTCCCAGAAAAATTTTTGATGAAGGATTGGATGATGGTGATGTTTTGGATGAACCAGTTGGTATTCAGTCAAATATATCATTTGATGATACAGATGATTCAATTGTGAGAATGGATTATGAACCAGAAATTATAACATATAATGATTAGCATTACATGTTTCAAAGTATTCATATTATATTATTCTGACCTGGTGCGTGTTTTTTTAAACTTTTAAAGTATCATCTTCTTTTGTTTTTTAATGTTTTAATTTAGTGAGTAAACAACATAATGAGAAAAACTTAATGGAAGATGTAAATTTTTGAAAAATAATATGAATTTTCTTGGCATCATTATAGTTATTTAATTATTTGTTATATTTTTTAAATTTTCACATCACTTTTGGAATTTACAGATTATTATGGCTTACAAGGAGGTTCGTAGAAAATAAAATGGAGGAAAACGATCGCCGACTTAGAGAAGCTAGCCTGAAAAATATGATTTTTCCGATGAGTCCTTTATTTATTTATTTATTTATTCTGTATTACCTTTCCACAAATCATATTGAATATGCATAGAAATCATCGAGGAGGAAACTTTCTTTCATTGAAGATGGTTCAGGCACTCCAGAGTATAGGACTGGCCCTACGTGCAACCCCCCCTACATGTACCGCCTCGCGGTCCATGGCTCTGTAGTCACTAATATGGTTTCATCCCATCCTGCTCCCCACTTATATGCCTTATGAATACATGGGCGGTCATCCTTTTTATCCATTTCCTCCTCCTACCATGCAGGGTAGTCCATCTCCTTTTATCCCTTAGCCTTTTTACCCTTATCCACCTTCATCTCTTCAAGGTACACTTGAATTGGTTATGCCCCCTATATACCCATACCCTCCTACCCATCATCAGAATCTAAAATCTACTATGGAGGGTACACCTCCAATGGTTATGCCCCCTTTATACCCGTACCCTCCTACCCAACCTCAACATCCACAGTTTACTATGGAGGATAGTTCTCCAGTTGCTGCCCCTCAACATAGTGTTCCTGATTGAGCAACAACAAATACTGCTACTAGTAAATGTTTAAAAAGTAATGAAATTAATATTTTATTTTAAATTTCAGTTATATACGTGTAAAATATATTTTTCTTTATTCAGTACCATCTTCTACTAAAATACATGGTCGTACAAAGATGCATAAAGTGTGGAATAGACAATGAAAATTATGGTTCAATATAACAAGGAAATGAAAATTATTGAATAAAATGGTAAATAATTGTGGAGTTTCATGGGGACACTCAGCAGAAATAGCAATATTGTTTCTGTTCAACCAATCAAGTGGAGAAAATTTGGAAAAGAAATAAAAGATAAGGATTGGGTGAAAATTTTGGTAATATATTTTTTAAAATTAGTTTTCAATTTATTTATTAATTATTATGGATTAATTTTTTTGAATATTCAGCTTCTCTATAACTTCCCGGATGGTCTCCATGCTGAGAGAGATAGGTTAATAGAACTGGGGGAGATGTGGCGGGCCTACAAGCATGACCTACATGTTAGCTGAAAAAAAGAAGAGGTACTCCTCTTGAAAATGATCTGATCTTCAATGAATTCCCAATTTCACAATACAAAGAATTAATTGCATATTGGAGTTTTTCCTCTTTCAAATTAATTTACATTCTTAATGTTTTTAATATATTTCTTTTTTTAGTGATCATAGTTTTCTATAGTGGATGATTTTATTAGATGTGATTGTGTTCGGTTTTATTTTCCAGACATGGTTATTTTAGTTATATCTAGAACTCGTTGAGTTGTTAACTTGAAATGATGTTTTTTAATCCCTTTTGACTTGTTGAAAGGATAGTTTATTTTTGTTTATTAATAGGATTCATCTAAAAGAAACATAATAAATAAGGGCACCATGATATATAATCATACTCTGTGGTGAACTACACTGCCGGATCATGAACTGTCACAGGTAATCTATAATTTAACATTGAATATACATTTATTTTTTCATTGATTTATGTTCAATTTTAATGTATAAATGGGTATTAAATTTCAAAGGATGTGTTCCCCGATCATTATTTTTCTGTTCTAGTAGGAAAAAGAAAGATGAAATAGCTGTGAATTTGGTAACACAGGAAAAAATGGTAAGAATGTTTTTAAATTTTTAGCTTTTAGTATGCAGTTTCAATCATTGAAAATTATATGAGTTGTGTTTTCCTCATAGGGAATGAGACTACTTGAGTAAATTATATCATTTGTTCCTATAGTATTATATAGGACAATACATTATCTTCCACTCTTTTTAGTATTCCTAATGATAATTTAATTAGATCAATTCTTGATAAGGTTTAAAAAGGACATATGAAATCCATTCAATTCTTGATAAGATTTAGACTCTCAAATAGGTCCATAACCATTACTAATATATCTATAAACCCAAAAAACATCCCAAGATACATATATAAGTTATACCAACTCTTAAAAGTAGTATAAAAATTTAAAAGGACATACTCTACTTATGTTTTGGTCTAGATTTCATCAAAAAATGATGTTGTAGACATTTTACTCATAAAATGTATGAGCATTTCAATGGACATATAGATGCAATTATTTATTTTTTTGAATATCTATTAAAATGGTAACTCCATTTTATAGGATGATATTCAAGCTCTAATGGCAAAGGAACCAAACAGATTTGGACTAAACAGTTATTTACATCAGGTTCTTGGCAACGAGCACAATTGAAGAGTTCATTGTAAACCTGGAAAGAAAATCGTGTTCTCTAAATATTGGTCATCAGGTACTGAATCTTTTAGAAATATTACAGGAATGGTTATCAAAGAACAATTACATGATTCCATTGAGACAACAAAACAAGAAGTTATACAAGAGTCTCAAAAGATGCAGAAAAAAGAAAATGAATGATTGTTCAAGTTGATATCATCTATATGCTATTCACTTCCACCAGAGGGTGCAACAATAGTGGATGTATTTTTATCGAGTTTTCACTTGATGTATGAGTATGAAAATTATTGTGTAGCTGAAGATGCTGGTGGAGAGGCTAAAGATGATGCTGATGGTGGAGAGGCTAAAGATGATGCGGATGGTGGAGAGGCTGAAGATTCTATTAATGGGAATTATAATGATGATGATGGTGGTACACACGTTGATGCTATTGATATTAGTGCTGATGATGAGGAAGATTCAGATGACATTTTGGAGTGACATTATTGATAGTTTGTGTATCTATAATTTTATTTTCATTATTTATAAAATTTCAATTATATATATATTAGCAGTTTTTTTTATTTTTGTGGAAATAAGATGCTGCAATGGTTTTTGGAATTCGTTGCAGGTGTATGTGTATGGTGTATTTGTATATGTAGGTTTGTGCAGGGGGAGGGGGGACTAGCAGGGGTGGGGGGGGGGGGGATGAGCAGAGGGTGGGGGGTGGGGGGGGACTGGCAGGGGGTATTGGCAGGGGGGACCACATCTTAAAAAGAGATAAGTTAGAAAGAATTGTCTTCGGTAGTTTGAGGTTCGGAATTGACTTTGACAGGTGATTTATAGGGTTGTATGTGTCTTACCTTATTATATTATCCATTTTTGTAGGCTGACATTTACCACAGGGAGACTGCTCTTACTGGTACACCAGAGAAAAGTATGCTCACCCTCAAATCCTGTTTTTCATTTTTCAATGACGATTTTTAGGTATTTACACTGCTATTTTCCTTATAGTTTTATGGAACATACCCTGAATCTGATGTTTTTGAGAGCTGCGTTGGAGACTCTCTATGGTGATGGAAGATATGGGCCAACAACTTCCCAATCAGGGAATAATGTTCATGTTGCTAATATCCAAGCATCAAAGCTAAATATTCTATTCAGTTTTTTTTAATCCATGCTAGTTACGATGAAAGAAAAAATTCGATGTTTTTAGTTCTTGGTGCAAGGGGGGGGGGGGGGTTAGGGGCAGGGGTGGGGGACCGGAAGGGGCAGGGGTGCAAGGGGGAGGGTAGGGGGACTGGAAAGGGGTAGGGGGGACTGGCAAGGAGGGGGGTCAAGGGGGGGGGGGGGGGCAGGGGCAGGGGTGGCTGGCAAGGGGGAGGGAAGGGGGTACTGGAATGGGTAGGGGGGACTAGAAAATGTGCAATGGAATATTGAATGATGAACAAATTGTAGATTATGTTTGGTATTTTCAAATACCTAATAATGTTTACTTCTCTCCATGATTAACTTGTAGATATTATATATTTTTTTGAATTAATGTTATGGTATTCTTGGAATGTGCATGATTTATGCCATGTTGATATAATTTTCAAGTTGTGATGGATGCCTTACATGGTTTGTTTGTTGAAATTATATTTGAATTTTAATTATTTATATTCATGTGCACTATCAAGATGAATTATAATTTCTAAATCCGGAGTTTGATGTTGGTTTCAACTATTGTATATATAGGAATAAAATTATAATAGTACCATATTTCATGGTTTATAGGTGATTCAATTTTTATACCATATTTGTTCAACAAATATAAAGAGGAAAGAGTCTTGGGATTGGAAGTTGTCACTCAGGGGAGTATTCTACCTCATTTACTTTTCTTCTCTCTTCTTTCCGCTTAAATTCATAATGCATGCTGTGTTTATTCGTCTCTGATTTTGTGTGTCATTTTGATTCTTTGTTTCCATATTCTTTTACTATAGGTTGTGTGTTTATAGCATATTGCAACTGAGTTTGAATTTGTTTGCTTTACTCGATTTTTGTTGATAATGGGCTTTATCACCCTCATTTTATTCTTAAGTCATCTGGTTTCGTAGTGGATGAAGATGGCTATTTATATTTTTTATCTGAAATAAATCAAAATTTTCTCTCTAGGGGGGTTGGGATCAGGGGGCAGGGGGGGCAGTGTGTAGGGGGTGAAGATTTAGGGGGAAGTGTGTCAGGGGGTGAAGGGGGCACGGTGGGGGGAAATGTTTAGGGGGTAGTCGGGGTGAAGGGGATTGGGGTAGTGTGCTAGGGGAAGGGAGGGGGGGGGGGAGGGGGTGCAGGTGTGAAGGGGGAGGGGGGTTGGCTACTGTAGGGGGTGGGGGTGCAGGGGATGCAAGGGGATGTCCAGGGGGGCATGGGGGTGCAAGGGGGGTTGTCCGGGGGGGGGAGTGTGCAGGGGGTAGTACAGGGTGAAGGGGGCATGGGTTGCATGGAATATAAAATAATAACACACTTGTTTATATGTTCTATTACTTTATGTGTCATTTAAAGTCTTGTTTCGGGTATCTAAATTATGCTTGCATGGATTTCATGGGTAGCATGGGTTGCATGCAACCTTTATCTTCCTTTATTCTTTAGTTTATCATGAAAAGCGCATGATCTAAGCAATGTTATGTGATCTGTTGACTTCCTTCATGTGGCCCCAAGTGTGGATCACCAAATTTCCTCACATAAACAAACAGATGCTTCACAGGATCTCAAGAACACTGTATGTGGGTTCTGTTTCAATCACTTTGCAAGATCTGGCTGTTTGGAAGGTGTCTCCTCAAGTGCTTCACTAGAAAAGGGGTTTCACCTCAACCCCTTCATGAGAAATGTATGGATTGCAGGTTGTCTTTCACATGAAATTGGGTGTGTCCACAGTTGTCTCCACAAAAAACTTTGTAAGATCAGATGATGTCTTGCATAAATGCTTTTCATGACATATGGTGTGTCCGTGAGTTCTCCTTCACCTCTTCACAAAACCCAGTGTCTTTTAGGTTTCTCCTTTGGGATACAGTAGATATATGTGTGGGATCACCTCCGTGGGACTATGGTTTTCTCGTGGGTTCCTCTTTCTTACCATCGCATAACCAAGATGGTTTTATGAGATCTTCTTCGCGTGATTGAATCACGTGAGCTCATTAGTTTCGAGAGTTACTATTGAGTTCTCAGAAAACCAACAACAGCCAAACTCTTGGTATTTCCTTGGTTTATATAGGTGGTGTTGCTTCTTTTTTTAAGGTGTTTCAAGGACCTCTTCAGATTCCTGAGGATCTTGGGATCTTATGAATGTCAATATTCTCAGAATCTCTATAATTTCTGAAATGATGGCATAATCAGTGTGATGACTACTTCTTCACATGATCACACTATTGATCATGTAATGCCTCATTCGACATCATCTTATGAAATCAGAATAATCCAAATGATAATTCATATAAAGGAAGGGAGGGGGGTGGGGGTATAGGGGGTGGGGGTGTAGGGGGCTATCTAGGGGGGGCATGGGGATGTGTCCAGGGGGGTGAAAGGGGGATATCCAAGGGGGGGAGGGGTGCAATTTTCTAGGGGAAGGGAGCGGGGGGGGGGGGGGGGTACATGGGGTTCAAGGGGAGGGGGTGGGATACTATAGGGGGGGTGGGGGGGGTGTAAGGGGGTTATCCAGGGGGGGGGGGCAGTGTCTAGGGGGCAGTGTGTTGGGGTAGGGAGGGGGGGCAGGGGGTGCACAGGGGGGTGTCTAGGGTGGCATGGGGGTGCATGGGGGGTGTCAGGGGGGGGGGGTTCAAGGGGGAAGTACATGGGGTGAAAGGGGGAGGGAAAGGGGGGGAGGGGTAGGGGGGATTGGAAAATGTGAAATGGAATATTGAATGATGATCAAATTGTAGATTATGTTTGGTATTTGGAACTACCTGATAATGTTTACTTCTCTCCATGCTTAACTTGTAGATATTATATTTGTTTGAAATTTATGTTATGGTATTCTGGGAATGTGAATGATTTATTCCATGTTGATATCATTTGCATGTTTTTATGGACACATTAAAAGTTTTTTTTTTTGTTGAAATTCAATTTCAATTTTAATTAGTTATATTCATGTGCACTATCAAGCTGAATTATAATTTCTAAATCCGGAGTTTGCTGCAAGTTTCAACTATTGTATATATGGGAATAAGATTCTAATAGGATACTATTTCATGGTTTATAGGTGATTAAATATTTATACTATATGTTTTAAAAAAATATATAGGAGAGAGTCTTGGGATTGTAAGATGTCACACAGGGGAGTATTCTGCCTCATTTACTTTTCTGCTCTCTTATTTCCACTTAAATTCATAATCCATGCTGAGTTTATTTGTGACTAATTTCATCTGTTATTTTGATCTTTTTGGGTGAATAGAATGCTGTTTTTATATACTTAATGTGATGTTTATATAAATAAAAATTAAATTTCATTTAATTATTATACAAGCTATTTCTATAGGGGGTGCAAGGGGGCTGTCCAGGGGGGCATGGGGGGTGCACAGGGTCTGTCTGAGGGGGGGGGGGGGTGCATAGGGTATGTCTAAGGGGTGTTAAAGAGGGTTCAAGGGGGTTTTATAGGGGGGAATGGGGGTGAAAGGGGTCTGTCCAGGGGGGAATGGGAGTGTAGGGGGTGTTCTGGGGGTGCAGAGGGGTGCAGGGGGGTGCCTAGGGGGTCCAGGGGGTGCAAGGGGCAGTCCGGTTGGGGGACTGAATTTGTTTTTTATACCATATGCATTATATATCCACGATTTTAACCATGGAAGTAAGGGCCTATTTCCACGGTTTAACCATGGAATTAGGGGGTATCTTGCCACAGTTTTAACCGTGGAAGTAGGCCCATACTGCCACAGTTTTAACCGCAGCCTTAACCACCCTAATGCTTATTGTGAGCACAATAGGCTATATATAATACCCAATGTGTATATATTTAAATACTGCAATCGTTAATGAACACACCATTAGCTTCCCCTTTCTTTTGGGTGCAGTTCCTCTTCCATTGGCCCTGCTTACCACATGAAAAACATACTGATTCCTTTTCCTTTCCCTAATTTTGGATCCTATTCTTCTTGGAATAATGGTTCTATGGAGATTTAAACTTGTTATGATTATTGGGCCCCTTCTCCTTTTCATTCCTTTTCTTATTTACCAAAAGGACTGTGAGTTTTTCATGACCCATGTCATTTTACACTTAGTGAATTTGAGTAATAAGTTCCAGAAGACTCTTCTCATTATTTATCATGTTATAATTAACAATAAAAGTGGAGAATGACTTGGGTCGTGAGGAAAGTATGAGATATGTGCACAAATCTTCTAGTAATTTAACCCCAAATATTCCTAGGTGTTCAATTTATCCAATAATATTGACTACATGGGGCCCAAATGGTGGAGTTTATCTAAGCATAGTTGTAAATAGATCATTGGATATCTCATATCTCTCTTATCTCACATTCTCTAAATAGATATTCTCAAGGTAAAACTACATTCTATATGCATCCATGTCCTCATGTTTCTTTAAAATATCATTGGCCATAATTGATATCATAAAACACTGAACATATATGGAATTTTTCAAATGCTTCTCAAAGACAGATAACTCTTTATCACTATCCTCTTTACCAAGAACATCAGGAATATGTTCTTTTGGTACATAAAATTTCTTTTCATGTTGCAGGATAACCCGTAATCTCCTTTGACACTCTTGAATATTTGTGTTAGTGAGAAGGTTATCCTTCTCAGGTATTGATCACATTGATATGTTTGAATTCATTTTATTTATGTTTATACCAATATGACATGCATAGTTTTAGTACATTATCTGATAAAATTTAGATAAATAAATAAATATTCTTTTTATTAATCTCCCATTATTTTATCAAAATACAATATCCAACACCATTGGATTTAAAATATACTGTTTCTTGGACATTATAATGGAAAGGATCTATATTCCCCTTCTCCTAACTCAGATTTTTTCCAGTCAAGAAATTTGAAGGGTTTTAAGTAGACATTCCAAATTCCAACTACATTAACTCATAGTTCCTTGATCTGTTGAGTGGAATCTCCAATCCCGAAATCCTTAAACTGTATTTCCGAAAAATTTTCTCTTAGTTACACCAAGTACTATTTTGGAAGTCCACCCTTGATGTGAAATAAGTTAATTTAATAGATATATTTATGTTAGATTCCACGTTAATTGAAAGCACCCCAACTTTGGCTGGTCAATAACTTTGAACTATAGTCCGATTTTAACTGAAATAGTGGAAGGCTATACCAAATTAATATACATAATTAGGATATTTTATATTTTATGCATAAATTTCCAATTATTATCTTTATTACATGCTGGTTAATATTAATTATATTTATATAAGTGATTAACCATGTAATGGATAATGTTTATTCATAAGTCAATTTATTTTAGTTATATCTTTCATGTATGTTAATTCATTAATTCATGTGATCATAGAAAAACATCCATAATGAAATAACCATGAAACTTTATAGAAATACAATAATAAATTGGTATGATCATGATATTTTACTAATTGTTAGTTTATCTAGTGGATGATAAAATAACTATTGACCTAGGAGAAAACACCTCGAACCATTTATGGTTTGTGTTGCAGCTTTCCACTTGTCCACCTATGTATCTCTTTTGGATTGGTTTCACCTTGGCTTAAAATTTGAACAAACTCCACTAGATTAGGAGCTCTATATAATATATATAATTTTACTCACACACATGTAAGGGGAACCAAAGGATTGGTTAAGGGGTTTATATAAAAAAACCATGGGCACATAAGCCCTTACAAAATGAGGGGAGGGATGAAAAGAAGACTAAAAATTTAATTTAATAACAAATTAAAAGAAACTAATCACATAAAAAGGTTAGGTATAATCTCATGATCATCCACTGGCAAGCAATGAATTATGAATTTAATTATTATTAAATTATAATCATTCTTATTTAAGATAAATCATGCTCGAATATATAAATCATCTTCTTTAATTAATAAATTATTTTATATTAATTCTCATCCAAATTCTCTTCAGATTCGTATCCATCATAATTTTTAACAAATTAAATAAATTTATTTAAAATTAACTATTTACAAAAAAATATACTTTTGAGGAATCATGGTGAGAAACCGTATGAACTACCCAATGTGTATTATACTCATTGTAGATGCCGAAAAATGCTCCATTCCTAGAAAAGGTGTATTTTCGGACAAAGCGAAGGCATATTTTGACTCGAAGATTTATTTCGGGAGGACTGGAAGGGCCGCGTGAAAAATCCAAAAGGTGTGAAAAAAAGCTTCTCTCTCACGTGGAAAGCCATGGGATCTGAGGGATATTTTTGTGTCGACATGCAATCTTTCACGCCGCTAACTCTGGTGCGCAATCTTACGTACTGGCCACCTGGGCACACATTATTTCACACTGCTGACCCATGCACGCAATATTTCACACCGATCGACTTCTGCGTAGACACAAGGACCCCAAATTCCTATAAATAGAATAGTGCCACTTCAACTTCTGATAGATGAAGAATCCGAACTGCTTCCCATGCGCAAAATCAACCTCTTCAGCACACAAAAAATGGATTTCTAGTATAGGATTTTCTGTGACAGGTCTCCCAGGGGTCTTCCTTCGCACAGGACCAGTCGGGTGAAACCCTCATCCAAATCCCTTGTCATGTCCCTTTCACGTAATCCCTATCCCTTTCCCTCAATCCATTTTGCATAATTCATTTCCCTTGCGCGCAATTCATTTCCCTTGAGCGTGATTCATTTCCTTTGCACGTAAACATCAACCGGTTCTTGAACGCAACTGCTTTGACTTGTGCGCCCAAGACGGTGTGCAATCCCTTTAGTTTGCAAGAATAACCTCGGCTCCCCTTCACGTGAAAATCTCTCCGATTTCATTCACACCTGGTCTCTTTCACACAATTGTTACAATTGCACATCAATTGCACGCAACCCTCTCCGATTGTGTGTAAAACTCTAGGACAACTCACCCAGCCATTTCCGCACAAGTTCTCCATTTGCACGCATGATTCCCTCATTGAGTGTACCTTATTTTTCATGTGTTCGATATCCCTCTTCTATACATCATCTTCGGGCACCTCTTGTGCCCAAAAGATCTACAGTAAACCATGTTCTCCTATGAAACCTTATAGATTTTCATGAAGAAATTTCAAAATCCCTTGGACGATACTGCCCATTGCATTGTTTCACCTCATACTTCTTCGCATAGGCACGCTAACGACTATTTCTTATTCACACAACCAAGCTAACATGGACCCCCAATGGGATCACCTCACGACGTCCCCAGCCATGGTGTTTCCCATCCCTTCCATTCACCAAGGAGTAGTGGGAGATGATTATGTAAGTCCTAGGGGTGTGCAGTGAACCCACCTCGTCTGAGCTGCAGGACATTAAACTACCAATAACCCTCCTCCTCAGCACATAATATTAAACTGTGACCTCACCCTGTGCGTTGTACGTGGGGTTCCCTACCTTGGACATTTTTCATGCCCACTGGTCTCCACAGGAGGGTGACCATTTCTCAAATGGAATGATACCCTCTTTATTGGAGTGGCATTTGTCCGTGGGGAAAGGGAAACCACCTTGGTGTAATCCCCAACTTTTCTTACAAGAGGTGTCACCCCCGCTCTTCCTATATTATTCCTAGATGAAGACCAGAGAGGTGGGGGGGGGGGATGGGAACCAAAGCCCTCCTTTATTTAGTTCTAAATCCCTATCCGTTTGGGCTTTATCACCGCCCAGGCCTCAACCCCTGGAGTAAGTCCCAGTCTACATCTCCCTAGGGCCGCTCTACACATAAGCCCCTGTTTCCTCTTTGGTCTGCTCCACACATAACCCCCTGTTTCCATTTTGGGCCTCTAACCACATGTAAGCCACATCCCACTTCCTACAAATGCATAATCCGAGACATGATCATCAGGTCTTTGCTGTCCCTTTTCTCTCACATTGATCATGACTCACGTGGGCTTAGAGTAAGCATTGACAATGACATCCTCTCTGGGAAGCCTAGAGTGTAAGCCCCAACCCTTCCTGAACTATGTGGACTTTGATCCTTGCCAAGGAAAGGTACGTAGGAAGCCTCCCTGAGGTTCAATCCCAACACCCAGTCATTCCCAACCCCTTCACGTTGGTTCATAAATCCCCTTCCGGAACTACGTGTTCTTTGATCCTTGCCAAGGAAAGGTATCTAAGAAGCCTCTCTGAGGTTCAAGCCCAACACCCGGTCGTTCCGACCACCTTCACGTCGGTTCGCACAAACCATCCCAAACAATGTGGACTTTGATCCTTGCAAAGGCAAGGTACATAGGAAGCCTCCCAAAGGTTCAAGACCAAAAACCATTGGTCCCGACTGCCTTCACGTTAGTTCACCAACATAACGTCTGAAACTATGTGGGATTTGATCCCTTCCTTCTAGACAGGGTACGTAGGAATCCAACTTGAGGTTCGTCCCCTTTTAGCGATATGCCGTTATCAGCCTAATCAATGATAAGCCATTAGAACCCCAATCAGTGGTAACCCATTGTCAAGCCCAATATCACCGTCATCCTCATGGAATCTCTATCTCATTCCCCCTTCACTTCACTTAACCATCCATCATCCATATTGATTCTTATCTAGGCCGCCACATCCCGGTGAGATCATGCAAATTCATTTATTAACTGCTCCTAGTAGTAGTTGGGTAACTAACCATGTGTTAGCCCTAACATCAATGTTCCCTCCAGAAGTTGCTCCCATCTGATCTACTCTAGTCTGTGTTCGGATCAGCCGGATCAATCTCCGCTAGACATTAAACTCACACCATACCCTGTGTTAAACATAGGAAGCTGAAGAAAACCTCAGATACATGCCTAAGAAATATAATTCCCCACATTCTATGTGGGATTCCTTTGGATTATTCACCCTTTAGAAGCCCTATAATAAGGGGAATAAACTTAGATGTGCTAGTGTTCCAGCATCCAGACACGCCAGTGATGTTCAATGTGACTACTCTCCCAACCGAAGGTTGCTGCCTTGGATGGACCCCTTGGAATGTCCCGACAGAATTAGTGTAATTTACCGGTGTCCATGAAGATATGACACTAGGAAGAGATTCACGAACAATGTATTAAGTCTATAAGAGAGACCCAGACTTGGTGATGAGTTTTGAGGATGAAACCATGAAAGGAAGAATCAACATCCCATCATCTCATTTTGATCAAGGAGCAAACATCCTTGAACAAGTGAGGTATGCCACCCGCCTTTGGAAAGTAGGAATGTGGGGCAACAAACAGTGTTGTCGTCCTCGAATCAGAAAGACGTGCACACACCCTAGTGAAAGCATCAGAAACACTCATGTTCTATTTACTCTTGGGACATGTGGAATACATGACTTATCATGTATTTTCAAGGAGTGTACTATCATCTTAGTGACTTTAAGGACCCAATGTTTTATAAATGGAAATTATTTTCTTATAAACATGTCATATAATCTAATAAAATCACAACATAATGAAATAATAAGTTCTATGTGATCTTTAAACATATGATTGTCACTTCTGTGTCTGGAATTTCGAAAATCAGAAATACAAGGTTGCGATCAGTAAGTTATTTGGAGTCCGATAAGAAACACATAATTTTTGGTGAATAATAACCTACCCTTATGAATAGTAACAAACCCGTATGAATAGTGATATACCATAATGAATAGTAACCTTACCTATGATATTATAAAAATAATATTCAATTGAAAGTATGATGTACCTATGTTTTAGAATAATTAAATGAATCTTTTAAAACTATTTTAATAATAAATTATGATTTTAATTAAATATTAAATTAATCATATTTAGAAAATTATTTTTGAAAATTGGAATTAATTTTTTGATTCTAAACATCAAAAAATGGTTGGTTTGAATTTTTGAGGTTTTTCTAAAATACTTGAATTTTTGATGAGTAGTAAAATACAATAATTCACAATAAATGCTAAAACCTGAATTTATGCATCATGCTTGAGTCATGGATGATGTAAATGGCCATTGGTTCAAACTCACATGAAATTATTACTCTTCTTTCCCATTGATTCATCACTATTTCTTGTCTTGAGGTAAATTAATAAACTAATGATTAAACAATTATGAAAACCCTCCTCTCCTCTACTATAACCCCCTAACTCTCTCTTCTCTTCACTCCTCTCAAGCCTTCTACCTTGCCAATACTCTACCCCAATCTCTACCAAAGATCCTGTCCCACATCCAAAGTTCCCTAGTCTCTTCAAAATACACTAACCTCTCCCCATAAAAGGTTCATAAAGGAGGTAGTATCAAGAGGTAAATTCCTCTTTCCAATTCTTTCATTTCTTTTATGTTATTTTCTTTTCTTATTTCTGTCCTCACATCCCTTCACCAAAATGGTATGATAAATCTCATAGAATAAATGTAATGGGATTATATTATGCTAATGTGATAATTCTTCATCTTCTATCCTTTCTCCACCTTTTATTTGAAAGAAATAAAAGCACCGTTTTACATGTGTTAATTTAGCACATTCAAAGACAACAGTTTATAAGCTTCTATTATCATTTTTAATTATGATCATGAAACCATTTGTTTTATGGTTGAACCAGATTTTTATATATGTAATATATTCTCTTAATTGTTCTTTAATCATTTTTTAAAAATGGTATTAAGTTATAAAGAAAAACATGTTCATTGTAATGAAACCCACCGATTAACCCAAAACAGTTATCACTAAGGTTTTATATAGTAATTCATCTACAATTACAATAAACAAATGAATTTTTATAACCATGTAATATAATTTATTCTCACTAATATTATAAAACTTAAATTATGGAAAACCACTTTAATCTTACATGTTTATCCAAACATGAATATAAGTGAACTGATCATTAAAACAAAGTAAGCAAACAGACTTGAAAAATGAAATTGAACCTCATAACCAATCAAAATGGTTATAAACGAACATAAAATGATTAAAATAAATATTATAAAGATATAATAGGTTATTTATTTATTAATTAATAAAACTAATTTTATTATTCAGGTCATTAATTTTAAGAAAAGATCACCATCAGACTTAAGGTAATAGATCCTCTCCATTTCACTCTTAATCATGTTTGTCGTCAATGCTATAACTTTTTATGTGTAATACCAAATGATGGGGGTATGATTTGAAACCTCCCCCATAATTCTCTCAGGATTTATAAGTGATGAGAAACCCATTTTCCCTCTCATCAATCTCTCTTAGGTACACCCAACACCATGATGACAAACAGTAACGAATTCTACCCGAACCTTCTTTGTTCTTTCGGGTTGCTTTATCTTTCTTTATATCAAAATGGAATTATATTATCTGTTTTTTTAAATATTCTAAATGATGTTTAGTTTAAAAAAATTAATTTATCAAGACCCTTTCATAACTCTCTTTTTTGGATATACATGTTTTTAAAATATTCACTCCTTAGAACTTTTCGATAAGCAAACATGTTATAAGGGAAATTCCGGAATTTTTACCCAATTTAAAGTGAATTATATCCTCTTTTTTAATCCAAAATTATCTTCATAAAAACAGTATTTTTTATCATCAAAACTTTCTTGGTTCAATTCTGGTTTTATATAAAATATTCTCATCTTTTTATTTTAAAATCTCTATAGTATTTTACTTAAGAACCGCACAAAAATGTTTTAATGCTAATGTTTCTCAAGTGCATTTCTTATTTTTTGTAACTTCTTTTTCAAATAAATTCCCATTTTATATGCCTATTTTAACTTATGAACATCCATTTATGTTTTAATATCTTCCTTTCATGGACACATTCATGATACACCCATTGGTTATGCTTTATGTCATGATTGTGGTACCCAATTATTTCCATGGGTAACATTTATGTTTATGTAAGATTGATTATGTATGATGATTTTTTTTGGAAAAAATATTCATGAAATGTAATATGGGATGGCCTAGATAGATCTCCAATGCATTGGGTAAAGTTAAGTCTCATGAGATGCGATATGAAACGGGATTGACTGTTAGCCTTGACCCGTACTACTATGGGAAATGGGATTGGCGGTTAGCCTTGACTTGTACTAAAGGAATGTTTTATGTTTATAACACATTTATATGATTAAATTTTTATATTATCCCATGTTTATGTGATATGATTTTATATTTTCCATGATTTTTATATCATTATGTCCTGCCTCCTAACTCATGTGCTTAAGTTGTATCCTTATGTTCATTACCTTATTGGGTTTGTTAGATCATCCCTTTGTTCATGTGTTCCCCAGGGTACCTTTTGCAGATGTAAGGGCTCAAAGGATGTTAGGAGATCTTTATAAAGATTAAATAAAGAAGTGTTTTTAGCCTGATGTATTATTTTTTATGTATCTAGTCTTCCAAGACACTTGACTTTACGATCCTTGTCTTGTACTCTAATGTATAATTATGATTAAAATCATGTAATGTTATATGAAAAAGGTTAGGGTTTCTATATCTGGTATCCAGGGATGGTGTAGCTATTTTTGGAGATTAGGAATAGAGCCCCTTAGTGAGAACCTTAAGGATGAGACTAAGTGTAAGAAAACATCCCAAAATTTTGGTAAGTAGAGAGTAAGTGGTTTATCAAGAAAATACATCCCTGTATGAATATAAATAGGTAGAGGTGGCTTTGATACAGATGTACCTAGGAGTGAAACCTCCGACAAGGAGTTTTGGGCTTGACCCGGGGTATCCTAGTATACAACAACGAGCCTTTATTCACTCTTGGTATTGACAATCCCAGAGGATATGATTTTGAAAATTCATAAGATTAGTATGAACCATTATTAAGGGAACAAAAAGGACCCCATAATAATATATGTTAGGATATAGATCATGAATAACTTTGATTGAGGCCTAGAAACACATATGTTAAGGATATAAGTGTAATTTGTAAGTTATTCCTTTAATGTCATTTATTTCCCCCTTATGTCATAATCATCCCCAAATTTTATTTTATTATATCCAATGGATGGTAATAGCATGAATCGGGTTAAGAACCTATTTGAATGGAAATGTGATGATTAGAAAAATCAGATCCCCAATTAGATGGATTCTTAAGAAGGATATATCATGATTATGCCAAACCAACTATCAAAAATCAAGATTAATAACTGGTACTTGGTTGAATGGCCAATGGAGTCAAGGAATAAAAAAAAAATGAAATATCATGAAGGTTCATCTGATAAATGTGATAAGGGAAATAAGACCCAATTTCCTTTGTGAAAAAAGTGTGGAAAGAGGCACCAAGGGGAATGTCAGAAAGGGACTCAAAGATGTTTTAAGGGTGAAAAAATTGGAAACAAAGTAGCCAATTGTCGTGCCAAAATGAATAATGTGATGTATGTAAACAAAGTTCCATCTAATACATCATACATTATTCTATTTCATAAATGTGGATAAATTGGAAATTACCTAACATGATGCTCTATTGCAAGGGTGGAGAAGCATGATGAGAATAAACAATATCCATGATCAAGGGATCACTAAAGGTCCTATGATATGGTGGATAATGATGAATAAACTACACGTAACCACTACTTCAAAGTATTGTATATCATAATGTATTTTAATTAATGTCCTATTAGTATATCTTTCACATTTTATAAGAACATTGAATACCCACCTGAAATGATATTATATCATTAGGGAAAACTTCTATGAGTATTTTATTGAATGTTGAAGTTAATGGGAATGTTTTTGTTGAAATTACTATAAGTCTTCCTTTGGTGTAATATGACGAAAAATTACAAAGTGATATCCTATGCCTCAAGGAAGCTGAAATACACGAGCAAAACTATCCTACACATGATCTAGAGTTGGTGGAAATGATCTTTGCATTAAAAATATGGTGGCATTATCTCTATGGGGAGAAGTGTGAGATATATACAGACCAAAAGAGTCTCAAATATATATTCACACAAAAAGAGCTTAATATGCGCCAACAAAGATGGATAAAGCTCATCAAGGATTATGACTTCTCAATCCACTACCTTCCCACACTACTAGAATTATAGATATTTTAGACGGGTTATTTGCGACAAGATCATGTCGCAAATAAGTTTTGGCGACGGGGACCCATCCCAAATAGCCAGTTGTAAAAAATGGTGTCGCAAAAAATATTATTTGCGATGGGCCCGTCGCAAATAATATTTTTTGCGACGGGATACTTCCCCATCACAAATAAGTATCCGATTATATACTTTATATATATATATATACTTATTTTGATGGTATTGTAACACCCAAAGCTTCCACGATACGTTTCCCTTTGAATAATGTAGTAGCGTGTGTTGTACGCAACTTCGAGTTCTAACACACACCACAACCAATCATACTAGCCGTTATGAATAATAATACCCACTTTTTGAAATTTTATACATTATATCTTTCAAAAATGGACTTCATTTTTGGATTCGGAATATAAAATTATATTAGGGTGAATTTTTGGTATTTTCGGACAACTTTCATATTTTTATGAATAGTGAAAATTACTAAATTTTTATTAAAAACAACTTTTCTAATTGAAATAATTAATAGTGATAAATTATGAATTTGAGTGATTTTAAATTATATTTAGAATATATTTTTACCATTTAATACAATTTTGGTTATTGTACATAATTTCACTTTTAAACTGGATATAAACAAGTGTCAATCTTTTGATAGTTATTATTTCTTAATAACACGCTTTTTATTTTGACAGTGGGAATTAATTTTAAATTTATTTCTGCCACTTCTGTGCTTTGAATTAAGAAAAAGGGATTACATATTTAGAATCAAGAGGTCCAAATTGTGTAAATAGGTAACTTTTATTTTTAGACATTTTGAATAATTACTTCGGTAAATATTTTATTTACCGCGGTTAAAGGGTAAATCTGGTAAATAAGGGTAAAAAAATAATATTATAATAATAATAAGTTACCCTAAAACGTGTTCTAATCCTATTGGTTGATACATTTACGAACATGAGAATCTTTCGGTTGATTTTGGGACCCCATGGATCCACTTGTAAGTGATAATGACACTTTATATTAATTAAGTGAAAATAAATACAAAATTGACATAAGCATATACATAGGGATATAAATTTTATATTTTTGACTATAAATATTAATTAGAAAGAAAAAAATATTTCCTACATAATGGTATTTTATTTATAATTTTTAGAAATTGAATAGTTAAATTTATTTATGACACAATAATGATGTGGTATTTTCCTTATTAATGAAAGAGTCAAATAATTAGTATTATAAATGTTGAAATAAATATAATTTGAATTTTTTGATGCCATCCAAGAATTTTTTTGACTAATATGACATATTAGGATTGCTAAAATTTATTTGTTTAGAATTAATTAAGTTTTTAAGACCTAAAAAAAATCAATTATTAAATAGTGTCAAAATTGACATAAAAGAGTTTTTAAAAAAAATATTATATTATTAATTCATATTCTATTCATAAAAATATAAGGTTTAAAAAAGGACTTATATAATGATATGTGTATAATTAATGGACCACTTGGGGGTCTCTTAGAAGTATATAGTAAGTTTATTAACCATATAATATAAAAATACAAAGTGACATGCTAAATGTCAAACTAATTAACTACGAGTTAAAACTAAAAGATAAGGTTAATATAGTGACCCAAACCTATCTATAATATATTGGATGAAAGGATTTAGACCCATCCCCACCTTATAATTTTTATAATTCACTTTGGAACCATTATAAACCGAATATGAATTTATTATAAATTAATACTTTAAGTTTTTCCTAAAGAGCCCCTCCTCCCCTTATAAAAGGACACCACTTCTAACCAATTATTCATACCTTCAAAGCCTTTTGGTTCGGAAAAACTCTGCACAAATACCCTCTAAACTATCCTAACTTAATCCTAGAGGCCTTACTTTTGTCATAAATCCAACCTAAGGATCCCTTTTGATCAAATCAAAAGGAAGAACCCAAAAAAGAGGTAATGTTTTTACCACCCTCTTTCAAGTTCCTTTCTTCTTCAACTTCTTCTTTCTTTGTTATTTACATTCTAAAATTATAACTCTAGTATCTTCTATATACTGTGATTTTATTATAAATATGGTACAACCATATTCAGTATTCTATCCATCCTTTGAATAACATGTCACCATACGTGCGTACGTACAGCCTACCGTCTCCACGTCGTGGTGTAATTGTTATTCAATACATTATTATTTGGATGGGTATAATAATGATGTTTAATTCATTTAAATAATAAATATAACATGATAATGATTCTATATATATTATATAACATCAAATTATATATTATTTTAATATCAAAAGAATGATATTGTCGCTCGTGCGTATGTACGGATTACCGTCTCCATGAACGCGATGAGATTCATTCCCCATCGTATCCATTCAAGACTAAATTTTATTTGATAATTAAAAATAATTTTTAGCGACATGATATAATTATGTATATGAATAATATACATCCCATCCATAAAAAATATGGCTCACATAACAAAGAATATAAATAAAAATGGACCCGTTAACACCCAAAATGACGATAATACTAAGATATTATTAACAAATCAATGTTAAAAGACCATATATGATATCATATTAATGTATATGATTATTTTATAATTTAATAACAATAATTTAACTATTATGCATAAGTTTAACCTAACCTGAACCAAGTAAAAGTACAAGGTAAGGGTTTATTTCACAATCTCTTCATTATCCGAGGTTGTTTATATATAATTATCTACTGAGACTTCTTTATCATCCACATCCATGTTTCTTAAAAATGTATTTCAAAAAATTATTACTATTTTATAGAATATGGGTTAAAGTCATTTATACCCTTTTTTTACTTTTTATAAGATGTTTATAAAGTAATATTTCCGTCGTTTTCCAAACAAGGTCCTTTTTAACCTTTTCGACAGAATTAAGGTAAGAATGTCTTTTTTAAACTTATACGGCGGGTGCAGCTATTTTCCGCCGTTATAAAATTGTCGAAGCTTCACTTACAAGCTTATAAGAATATTTTCAAAGTAAATGTTTTCTTTTATAATTATGTGGATTTTAAATGATTTCAAAAAAAGAGATATTTCTCTCAAATAGTTTTGATTTCATCTATGTCAACATCCTTTGATGGATTTTAAGATTATTTTAAGTTGATTTATTATGATACAAAACTTAGATATTTTATTGAAGGTTTTGTGATTTTTTTACTATAGATGTGTTATTTTTATACCATTCATGGTTTTGGAGAAATTATTGACATTTCGTATGCTAGTTTTAATACGAATGTTTATGTTATTTTTAAACCTATTAATATGAGGAATGTATTGGGATTAATAAGTGACGGGTAGAGACCGATATAGCTCCTCGATGCATCTGTAGGTCTCGTGAGACAAACTAGTGTCTTGGAATAAGGCCTTGACAAAATCTTCTTTGTAGTCTTGGCACAAGGCCTTCACTATGTGGTTATGATAGTCTGGCATTATGCATTCCATCATTATGAAAGTTGTTATTGATATTTCATGTGATTATTCGACTAGTAGAATATCCATGTGAATAAGTAAATGGAATTATTTCATTTTATTTCTACCATATTATTCTGAAGTTCATGTTTAAAAGGCTTTTTTTAGTTATACATTACCTTAAATGTTTATGCTTATTTATGAAAGTTTCTATTATATTGTTATCCTTAATGGGCATTTGAGCTCACCACTTTCTATGTTTTCTTTTTCCTAGGATGTGAAGAAGTATTTTATGAATGACCTTCAGTGACAGTATAAGGGGATATGAGTGTGGAGATAAGATTTTGTTGTAGTTTTCACTTTATTATGTAATTTAAACTTTATGAATATATCTAGTGTTTTCAAGGCTACTAAACTAATCGGTCTTTCAAGATTTGATCTTTATTTTGATCATGCCAATGTTATGTAATAATGCACCGACTCTGGGTAACTGGGGTCGGGGCATTACAGTTGGTATCATAGGAAGTTTAGTAAAAACCTTGGAAGCTAGATTTAGATAAACTTTGATTAGAGCACATAGACCTAAGATGGACTTTTATGATTAGTATAGAAGAACTTCCTAGAATTTTTGTATTGTAGAGATTTTGTGAGTTTTCCGAGCAATACATTCATGTCTGGATACCAGCAGGTAGAGGCGGCTCTGGCACATATGTACCTAGGGGTAAAACACGAAAACACAGCTTTGAGCTAGAATCGAACGAGAATTGGTGCACGACAACGGGCCTTGCTGCACTCTTAGTTACGACACTCCTGGGGGATATGCTTAGGATAATTCTCATTTTCTCTAAAAACCATTATGAAGGGTTTATGAGTATATACATCCTTAAAGAAAACATTTTTATGATTATGGATTATATCCATAAACTTCTCAATTTATGTTAAGTGTTTTATAAGTTTGGATTTATGTATTGCGATTCATAAACTAATCTAGTGTATTCCATTGTGTAGAAATGGCGCCTAATGGAAGAAATGGAACTGTATAAATGCACGCACTCCATGTAGAGATTTCAATCCTGCTAAGATAATTATTGTAGAGCTGGTGATGCAACTGGTTCTGATCAGCTAATCACCATACTGGGACAACTCACTCAGGTTATGAATAATAACCTTACCCGTATGGAGCGCCCTGATCCATAGCGTGGAGGATCAATGTTAGATCACTTAATGAGGCAAAAACCCCCAACATTCAATGTTATTACAAATCCCTTAGTATCTGAGCAATGGATAAATTCTTTAGAGAAAATATTCCATGCCTTGGGGAGTAGTGAAAGGGAAAAAGTTATCATGGTAGTTTACCGCCTCACGGGAGATGCTGATCAATGATGGTCATTGATTTGAAACACGAACAAAGATGATGAAGTATCAAATATGGAATAGAGGGAGTTCAAAGAGATATTCTTAGAAAAATACTTTCCTCGTGACCATCGAGCAGATATGGAAAGGCAATTTCGGAATCTGAGACAAATGAGGATGAGAATGTCGCAAAGTATGAGGCTAACATTACAAGGTTAGCGAGGTATCCTACAGATTATATACATAGCCCAAGAAGTAAGATTAATCTTTTCTTTTATGGGTTAAAACCATTTATCTGTCGAGATTTAGTCTCACAAACCTTCTCGTGGTACGAAGACATTTTTTCATGCGCTATCAAGATAGAAAAATATTTCTCTAAGTCTTACGACATTAAAGAAAAGTAAGAGAAGAAGAGATCTACTGATCACTCTGGAAATGGAAATAAGGGGAATAAGGGAAAAGTTGAATATCCATACTATAGTAAATTTGGGAAGAAACACCCAGTACTTTCTTGAAAGGAATGGGAGTCTGGTACAAGTGTGGTGAAAAAGGCCACCAAGCTAATGATTGAAAGGGGAAGAAAGAAGCTACCAATGTTCAATGCTACAACTACAGGGAGATGTGACATTATGTAAATGAATTTCCTAAGCATCAGGGGAACTTACCTTAGAAGAGGAAAAGGGATCAAGGCTAAGCTTATGCTATCACTACTGCTGAGGTAGAAGCTCCGAAAGACATGGTGGCGGGCAATTTAATGGTTTCTTCAAGTTTAGCCCATGATTTATTTGATTCTGGATCATCGCATTGTTTCATATCTTCCCAGTTTGCTAAGAAAATTAGATATTTCCAATTTTATTTAACAAGGGAGTTGTCAGTTAAAACTCTTAAGGGAAGTGTCATTGCAATAGAGTTTTGTGAATCCGTTCCCATTAGAGCATATAAATGTTCTTTATCTACTGATCTCATCGTCATACCTATGATTTAGTTTGATATAATCCTTGGTATGGATTGGATTTCGAACCATGATGCAAAGATTTTTTTAAAGAAGAAGGAGGTTACGATTTTTGATGATGATGATAAGGAACACCTTATCTTTAGAGCAGAATCGTCACCACCTAATTCTTTTCAAGATCCACCCCCAGTAGCTCAAATAAATTCAATTATTGGGGAGGAAGAGAATGAAATAACTATGGGTGAGTAAAGGAATGTTCAAATATAGGATGTACCTATTGTGAGGGAATATGTTGATGTGTTTCCAAAAGATTCACCTGGACATCCTCTAGAACGAGAAATTGAGTTTTCCATTGATTTACTTCCTAGTTCAAGGCCTATGTCTAAGACCCCTTATAGAATGGCCACTATGGAATTAGTTGAACCAAATAATAAACTAGAGGAATTGAGTAATAAGGGATTTATTCACCCTAGTTTTTCTCCATGGGGAGCCCCTGTCCTTTTTGTTAAAAATAAAGATGGATCTATGAGGTTATGTATCGACTACAGGGAGATCAATGCTATAACAATAAAGAACAAGTAT
Organism: Viscum album; assembly: GCA_963277665.1. Taxonomy (NCBI): domain Eukaryota; kingdom Viridiplantae; phylum Streptophyta; class Magnoliopsida; order Santalales; family Viscaceae; genus Viscum; species Viscum album. The sequence continues at coordinate 311,540,500 of OY728119.1, read as the reverse complement.
ACCCTACCTCACATTAATGATTTATTCAACTAACTTCATGGAGATCAATACTTTTCAAAGATTGAACTTTGATCTGGATACCATCAGTTGTGTGTGAAGAAGGAAGACATTCTGAAGACAACATTTCGAACCAGGTACGGGCATTACGAGTTTACAATAATTCCTTTTGGATTGACTAATGAACCCTCTGTATTCATGGATCTAATGAATAGAGTTTCAAGGAATACATTGATGATTTTGTGGTGGTATTTATTGATGATATCTTGGTATACTCCATAATCTACGAAGATCATCAAAATCACTTGCACATTATCCTGAAGACTCTTAGAAGACATGAATTATATGGGAAGTTTAGCAAGTGTGAATTCTGGCTTTAGGAGATCTCTTTTCTTGGCCATATTGTCTCTAAAGATGGAATATCTGTTGATCCTTCTATGAAAAGATAAATCCAAGAATTACCATCACCAATGAGTATAACCGAGGTATGCAATTTTATTGGCTTAACAAGTTATTATCGATGTTTCATCCAGAACTTTTCCCGATTGGAGAACCCATTAACAAAGCTCACACGTAAAGGGGTTAAATTTGTTTGGACAAAAGAGTGTGAAGAATGTTTTGAAGAACTTAATAGAAGATTAGTCAATTCTTCTATATTGACTCCACCATCGGGGAATTATGGGTTTTTTATTTATAGTGATGCTTAAAAGAAAGGACTTGGTTGTGTCCTTATGCAAAATGATAGGGTTATTTCCTATGCATCGCGACAGCTAAAAATTCATGGGAAAAACTATCCTACTCATGATCTTGAGTTAGCTGCTGTAATCTTTGCTTTGATGATATGGAGACATTATCTCTATGGTGAAAAAAGTGAGATATATATAGATCACAAGAGTTTGAAGTATATTTTCTCACAGAAAGAACTCAACATGAGGCAAAGGCGATGACTTGAACTACTAAAGGATTATGATTTCATGATACACTACCAACCGGGGAAGGAAAATAAGGTGGCAGATGCTTTGAGTAGAAAGGATCATGGATTTTTGAACAAAATGAGAGTTGAAAGGGATCCTATTTTCATGGATCTAGTAAATATGGATATGGGAATAACCATGGAAGGAGAAACATCAATGCTTTTTCAAATGGTTTCCAAAAAATCTTTACTAGAAAGGATAAATAGTTCTCAGACCGGTGATGAAGATTTTAAAAAGAAGATTAAGGCTGTGAATGATGGGAGATTAAAAATTTGTGTATGAAGAAGGAATTTTGAAATTTGGGAAGAGACTTTGTGTTCCCGATATACCTGATCTGAAAAGGGAATTGTTAGATGATGCTCATAGCTCCAATTTCTCTATACACCATGGGAGCACCAAAATGTATAGAGATTTGAAGGAACATTTTTGGTGGGACAACATGAAGAGGGAGATTTCTGATTTTGTGTCAAGATGTATGGTTTGTCAACAAGTGAAAGCTGGAAGGCAACAACCTAGAGGAGTCATGAAACCTATTCCCATACCTAAGTGGAAATGGAATAATATTACGATGGACTTTGTCATGGGGCTACGAAAGACTCCTAGAAGGAATAATGAAATATAGGTTATTGTTGATCGTCTTACCAAGTCAGCACATTTTCTTACTATAAGAGAGGATCTACCACTTGAACGTCTAGCAAGACTATATATTAATGAAGTTGTGAGACTTCATGGAGTACCCCTATCGACTATTTCTGACCGTGATCCACATTTTACATCATGATTCCGGAAATGTCTTGAGAAATCCCGTGATACTGAACTTCATTTGAGCACTGCCTACCACCCTCAAACAGATGGACTTTTAGATCTGACTATTCAAACCTTAGAGGACATGTTGAGATCATGCTCACTTGACTTTCAAGGTATGTGGGATCAATATTTACCTCTGGTAGAATTTTCCTATAATAATAACTTCCATTCAAGTATTTAGATGGCACTATATGAAGCGTTATATGGAAAGAGATGTCGCACACCAACCTGTTGGGATGATGTTGGTGAAAGAAAACACATAGGCCCAGAACTGGTGGAGGAAACGATGGAAAAGGTAAAGGTAATCTAAAACCACATCAAAACATCTCAAAGTAGGCAGAAGAGATATGCTGACAACCGAAGGAAGGATTTGGAATTTTAGGTAGGAGATCAAGTTTTCTTGAAGGTATCTCCATGTAAGGGTGTTATACATTTCGGTAAGAAGGGAAAATTGAGTCCCAGGTACATCGGACCATTCGAAATTCTAGAACAAATTGGGGCTATAGCTTGCCGTTTGGAAATGCCGCCATGTCTCTCCAAAGTTCACGATGTGTTCCACGTATCACTATTGAGAAAATACATGCCTGAATCAACGCATGTACTCACTTATGAGGAAGTAGAACTAGAACTTGATCTATCTTATTGCGAAGAGCCTGTAAGGATTCTTGATACAAGAGAACAAGTGCTGAGAAACCGGATGACTCGTCTGGTAAAAGATCTATGGAGAAACCACAAGATGGAAGAGGCAACGTGGGAACCTGAGGAACTTATGATAAAGAACCACCCAAGTCTTTTCATGTGGTAGTATTCTAGAAATTTCGAGGATGAAATTATTTGAAGGAGGGGAGAATGTAACACCCCAAGCTTCCATGGTAAGTTTCCCTTTGAATAATGCAGTAGCGTGTGTTGTACGCAACTTCGAGTTCTAACACACACCACAACCAATCAAACTAGCCGTTATGAATAATAATACCCACTTTTTTGAAATTTTATACATTTTATATTTAAAAATGGACTTCATTTTTGGATTTGGAATATCGAAATTATCTTAGGGTGAATTTTTGGTACTTTTCAGATAACTTTCATATTTTTATGAATAGTGAAAATTACTAAATTTTAATTAAAAAAAACTTTTTTAATTGAAATAATTAATAGTGATAAATTACAAATTTGAGGGATTTTAAAGTATATTTAGAATATATTTTTTCCATTTAATACAATTTTGGTCATTTGATTTAATTTCACATTTAAACCAAACAATAACAAGTGTCAATCTTTTGATAGTTGTTATTTCTTAAAAACACGTTTTTTTGTTTTGACGGCGGGAATTAATTTTAAATTAATTTATACCACTTCTGTGTTTTGAATTTTGAAAAATGGATTCCATATTTCGAATCATGAGGTCCAAATTGTGTAAATAGGTAACTTTTATTTTTATACATTTTGAATAATTACTTCGGTAAATATTTTATTTACCGTTGTTAAAGGGTAAATCTGGTAAATAAGGGTAAAAAATAATATTATAATAATAATAAATTACCCAAAAACATTTCATAATTATATTGGTTGATAAATTTACGACCATGGGCACCTTTGGGTCGATTTCGGGACCCCATGGATCCACCTGTAAGTGATAGTGACACTTTATATTAATTAAGTTAAAATAAATACAAAATTAACATAAGCATATATATTAAAAAAAACAATTTTTACATAGGTATATAAAAGAGTTTTTAAAACAAATATTATATTATTAATTAATATTATATTCCTAAATATCTAAGGATCGGAAAAAGGACTTATATAATGATAGGTTTATCATTAATGGACCTATTGAGAGTCTCTCGGAAGTATATAGTAAGTTTATTAACCATCTAATATAAAAATACAAAGTGACATGGTAAATGTCAAACTAATTAACTAAGAGTTAAAACTAAAAGATAAGGTTAATATAGTGACCCAAACCGGTCTAAAATCTGTTGGATGAAATGGTTTCGACCCATACCCACCTTATACTTTGTATAATCCACTTTTGAGCCATTAGAAACCGAATATGAATTTATTATAAATTAATACTTTAAGTTTTTCCTAAAGATCCCCTCCTCCCCCTTATAAAAGGACACCACTTCTAACCAATAATTCATACCTTCAAAGCCTTTTGGTTCGGCCAAAATATGAAAAAATACCCTCTAAACTATCCTCCCTTAACCCTAGAGGCCTTCCGTTAGTCATAAATACAGATTAAGGATCTCTTTTGATCAAATCAAAAGGAAGAACCCGAAGAAGATGTAATGTTTTCACCACCCTCTTTCAATTTCCTTTCTTCTTCAACTTCTTCTTTCTTTGTTATTTACATTCTAAAATAATAAATCCAGTATATTCTATATAATTTGATGTTATTATAAATATGGTACAACCATATTCAGTACTATATCCATCCTTTGAATGACATGTCACCATATGTGCGTACGTACGGCCTACCGTCTCCACGTCGTGGTGTAATTGTTATTCAATACATTATTATTTGGATGGGTATAATAATGATGTGTAATTCATGTAAATAATAAATATAACATGATAATGATTCTTTATATATGATATAACATCCAATTATATATTATTTTAATATGAAAAGAATGATATTGTCGCTTGTGCGTACGTACGGATTACCGTCTCCACGAACGCGATGAGATTCATTCCCCATCGTATCCATTCAAGACTAAATTTTATTTGATGATTAAAAAAAATTTAGAGACATGTTAAAATTCTGGATATGAATAATATACATCTTATCCATAACAAATATGGCTGACATAACAAATAATATAAATAAAAACGAATCTGTTAACACCCGAAATGATGATAATACTAAGATATTATTAACAAATCAATGTTTAAAGATAATATATGATATCATATTAATGTATATGATTCTTGTATAATTTAATAACAATTATTTCACCATTATACAGGAGTTTAACCTACCCTGAACCAAGGAAAAGTATAAGTTAAGGGTTTATTTCACAATCTCTTCATTATCCAAGTTTGTTTATACATAATTATCTATTGGGACTTTTTTATCATCCACATCCATGTTTCTTAAATATTTATTTCTAAACATTATTACTATTTTATAGAATATGGGTTAAAGTCATTTATACCCTTGTTTGACTTTTTATAAGATTTTTATAAAGGAATCTTTCAGTTGTTTTCCAAACAAGGTCCTTTTTAACCTTTTAGACAGAATTAAGGTAAGAATGTATTTTTTAAACTTATACGGCGGGTGCGGCTAATTTCCACCATTATAAAATCGTCGAAGCTTCCCTTAAAAGATTATAAGAATATTTTAAAAGTAAATGTTTTCTTTTAAAATTATGTGGCTTTTAAATGATTTCAAAAAAATAGATATTTCTCTCAAATAGTTTTGATTTCTTCTATGTCAACATCCTTTGATGGATTTTAAGCTTATTTGAACTTGATTTATTATGATACAAAACTTCCATATTGTATTGAAGGTTTTGAGATATGTTTGACTGTGGATGTGTTATTTTTATACCATTCATGGTTTTTGGAGAAAGTATTGACATTTCGTATGCTAGTTTTAATACGAATGTTTATGTTATGTTTAAACCTATTCATATGAGGAATGCATTGGACTAAATAAGTGACGGGTAGAGCCCGCTATAGCTTCTCGATGCATCGGTTGGTCTCATGAGACAAACTAGTGTCTTGGCACAAATCCTTGACAAAATCTTATTTGTAGTCTTGGCACAAGGCCTTGACTATGTGGTTATGATAGTCTGGCATTATGCATTCCATCATTATGAAAGTGGTTATTGATATTGCATATGATTATTCAACTAGTAGAATATCAATGTGAATAAGTAAATGGCATTATTTCATTTTATTTCTACCATATTATGCTAAAGTTCAAGTTTAAAAGGCTTTTGTTTTAGTTATACATTACCTTAAATTTTTATGCCTATTTATGAAAGTTTCCGCTATATTGTTATACTTATTGGGAATTTGAGCTCACCCCTTTCTATGTTTCCTTTTTCCCAGGATGTGAAGAAGTATTTTATGAATGAACTATAGTGACAGTATAAGGGGTTATGAGTGTGGAGACAAGATGTTGTTGTAGAATTCACTTTATGATGTAATGTATACTTTATGAATATATCTAGTGTTTCCAAGGCTACTAAACTAATCGGTCTTTCGAGATTTGATCTTTCTTGTGATCATGCCAATGTTATGTAATAATGCACTGACTCTGGGTAACTGGGGTCAGGGCGTTACAGGGCCCCATCACAAAAAGTATTTGCGACGGGTCCCTAATCCTGTCACAAATACTTTTTAAAAAAATTATTTAGACTATTTGTGACGGGAACCCGTCGCAACAGATCCCGTCGCAAATAATAAATAAATTAAAAAAAATAAATTTAATAAAATTATGAATATTGAAAAATTAATTTTAATATTATTAAAATAATTAAAATAAAAATATATTAAAATTCTCAATATTCACAAAATAATATTAAAAAATCATAAATTATTATTATTATTATTATTAGTAAAATAAACAAACATTAAAAATTATAATACTGAAAAAATATATTTAATAAAATTATGATTAATGAAATAATAATATTAAAATTATTAAAATAATAAAAAAATATATAAAAAATATTAAAATTCTCAATATTCACAAAAAAATCATAAAATATTAAAAATTAAATTATCTAATATTCGCACCAATATAAAAGATGGAAACTATAAATAGTTCATATTACAACAAATGTTAAATTAAAATTTTTTTAGCATAAAAAAATCACTGGGGGTGGTCATCTTTTGGAGGAGGTGGAGGAGCTAAAAGATATGGTGGAGGAAACACCATCCCCAAACTAAGAGTCAGACGGCGCATGTACTCCACCTGCTCGTGATGCTGCTGCTGCCATCGACGCATCTCCTCCACGTGCTGCTGCTTCTACTACTACTGCTACTAACACATCTCTTTCTACTGCTTCTGCAAACTATCTATAATGTAATTCTGAGCTCATAACTCCTCCTGACACTGTGAGGTAGAAGATGATGCCTGTCCACGAGCTCCTCTCGTGCTGGACTCCGACATCACAACAGTACCATAATAAGTATCAGGATTCACATGAAAGTCGATACCAACTACTCAGCCCTTCTCAAAACCATACTGAGTCGCCTACATCCATGCCGCTTCGTCGAAATGGTGTGCAAGGTCTGATCAGTCACCTCGTTCAGGCCCTCAGCATGTGTATAAGAGTTCGCAGCCTCATATGACTCCTTCAATTTCAATTTGAAATTTAACTTGTGAAAATATTATATGCAGTAAATTATCAAACTGAAAAAATAATACTAACCACAATCCGATGCTGGCGATCACCTCAAATCTCTCTAGTGGCTGGATCATTATACATCCTCTGATAAATGTCGAAATCCCTAATATCGGGATGCTCGACTACCTACAGAAATATAAAATAAAATGTTTATATTTAAAGTTATATAACTTTTTTAAAAAATATACTTACCAAATGCTCTCTATGCGTACTGAATGTACGAATACCAGCTCGATGTGTCACCTCCTATCTTCCCAAGTTTTGCTGACCCAATGAAGATCTCTTCTGAAATCTACCACCCAACCAGTGTGCACATAATCCATCCCAAACATGAGATGAAATTTACTCTGGTCGGTGGGCTCTACACGACTCATCAAATACTGTCGCTCCTACTTTCTTAATGGCCATCTTTCTCAAATTGTGCAAAAACTAACGCAAACGCTCACACATAGCCACCTCCCATGCTGTATGGATAGACTGACACATGGTATCCTCGATGGGATACCATAAACCCTACAAATAATTTTTAATATCAAGTTATTAATAAAATACATTTCAAAATAAATATTATTTATTTAAGTTCCAGCCAATGATTGTACATGGCGATCTGAACATCAACGGGAATCTGTTCCCATGTGATCCATGGCTATGAAAAATAATTGCGCAAGATAGTGCTCCCCTATCCAATAGATACATGCGAAAAACTATGAAAAAAGAATAAATAATCAAACAATTAGTATATATATAAATAAATAAATTAATAATCTAACTAAAATATAAAGGTTATTATACCTTCGTGTGCATGGATAGAAGACATGATGTGGACGTCGCTCGGGGATAGGGTCAGGAATCATCAATCGCGCAAGACCGCACCCCTCTGCGTACCTCATAAACCACCAGTTGGCTGAGGGTCAGATGGTTCCACACCCCCCTCATCCAAAGGTAAATCAGCCTCCTGAAACTCTCAAAATAGATCAAGATCCATCTGAAACACAAAATGATTATTGTTAGCAGATAGTTGAAAATAACTATCAAATATAGATATATATTAGTTATGATCATAACCAGCATTTAACTGTGTCAATGTTCACCTTCAGCATCATCTTCATATCTGACGATGTCAATGCCTTCATATTCCTCCTCGGCATCATCAATATCCATATGTGTTTCAATTTCACCATCCATTTTCATTTCAAATTCATTTATAACATAATTAACATCTTCATCACCATCGAACCTTAATTGTGGGGTTTCATCATTGATATTCATGTTTCTTTGTGAAAAAGATGGATTTTGAGTTGTCTCTTGAAAAATTTCAATTCCTTCCACTTCAGCAGAACCACATTCAGTTTGAGTAAATTGATTTTCCCGATATTTCATTTTTATTATGCTCCACCAATCACTTAGGTCTCTTGAAGTAGCACAGTAATTTTCGTAATAAATTTGATGTGACTATTGAGCCAATAAAAATGGTTAATTTACTGTAAGAAGACTTTTATATTTAATATCGACGATTCTATGAGTCGGATGAACATGAGAGCCTCTCTCAGTATCCAACCACCGACATTTAAACATCATTATGTAATTCTATCCAAGATAACATACTCAATAATTTCATCCAGAATGCCGTAAAAGTCAACTTCAGTTTTTCTATGATGCGATCCTCTCAAAAAAACTCCACTGTTCATTGTTTTTTTGATTCCCCATATGCCTGTGTATGAAATAAAAAACCATTCACCACATATGCATTATAAGATTTAACCATTTTGGATGGTGGGTTACTCAATATACACAGTCGCTTAATAATTTTATCAGCATGTTGAGACACCTGAAATTTTTTAAAACAATTATCAATATAATAAAAAGTAAACTGAATTGATATTAAACCATCAATAATTTATATTACCAGTTTTTGAAACCATTGAGAAATTGTTTTTGTCTGTGTTCTTCAAGAGTAACTGCATTAATTTGTGGAAGTTGTTTCTTGATATGATTATCATATAACCTACAAATACAATATGTTTACATACTGTAACAAAAATTATAAAATAAGTGATAGAAGAACTCACAGTACAAATTCTATCATTTCTTCACAGTTGAGGAGAACATATGTATGAGCTCTGTGATGTTCATCATCTGAAAGCCATCGTTCTTGAACTCCACCGAAGACAAGATTTGGATGATTAAAAACTGATAATTGATTGTCCATTTCATCATTAACATTTCCCTCGTTCTGTCCCATGAAGTTTTGTTTTGAGGGATATTCAGATTCAAAATAGTGAGAGCAGAAAAAAGCAATTTCCTCTTGCAAATAAGTTTCAGCAATTGAGCCTTCAACTGATGCTTTGTTACATAATTTTTTCTTCAATTTCTGCATGAATCTCTCGAATGGGTACATCCATAGAAACTGTACTGGACCTCCTCATTTAGCTTAATGTGGAAAATGTAATATTATATTTTCCATTTAGTCAAAGAAAGTAGGTGGAAATATGTTTTCCAGTTTACATATAATTACAGCAACATCTTCTTCCAGTTTTCTTAGCGCATCATAGTCTGTTGTCACTACACAAATGTCTCAAAAAAATATGATATGTATTTTATTGAATCCCAAATTATAGAATTTAACAAACCTCTAAATCCAATCGACATAAGTCTTTCCATTATAAAATGACAATAATGACATTTTAATCAAGTAATATGATCATTCTTAACACATCTTACCAAATTGGAAGCATACCCATCTATAAGTCTCAAATCTGCAATCCAATGAAAAAATAACAATCGACTCTCTTAGGACAGTGTATAAGCTGCTTTTGGCGTCATTATCCTCTGTGATCTGACATTTTCAAATAGTTCAAGTTCTGGTAATCTGCAAATTTGGGGAAGATCTAATTGTGCTTTTAAAGTATCTTTGTTCTTACCTGGTGTATCCAAAACTATATGAAATAAATTATCAAAACAGTTATTCTCAATATTAATTACATCCAACTTGTTGCGGACCAACAAATCAGACCAATATGGGAGATCCCAAAAAATTCTTCGTTTTATCCAATTATGTTCTTTCCCAAAGTGATGAATTTTCTGTTGGTTTATTGTTGGCCCAAATGTGATGGGAGGTAATGAAAATACAACAGATTTTAACACTGTACATGAGATCATTTTTGGAGGTTCATCCCTTTCAATTGTGCCTTTTCTGAAATGATATTTGTTCCTTCAAAAAGGATGACCAGTTGGAAGAAATTTGAGATGATAGTCAAAATAGCAATGTTTTTTTATATTAACGAGCATAAAAGATTTGTTGTCTTTCATACAGTAAGAAAATGATTTCGGACCCTGTGTACTCCATCCAGATAACATGGCATATGCCGAAAAGTCACTAATCGTCCACATTGATGCAGCTTTTAATGTGAAATTTTGTTTCACAGCAACATCATATGAACTAACACCATCACCCCACAATGAATTTAACTCATTAATCAATGGTTTCAAATAAACATAAATATTCTTTTTTAGATGTCCTAGGATTAATAAGGTCAAAAATATAGAGGGATCCTTCATCAACATCCAAGGAGGTAGATTGTACAGAGTTATAAAGACATGCCAACATGAATAATGACTACCATAAGAACCAAATGGAAAAAAACCATCAGTATAAAGACCTAATCGCATGTTTCGGGCTTCTAAAGAAAAAGTCGGATGCAGACGATCAAAATGTTTCCATGAATCACCATCAGATGTATGATTCAAGCTTTTACCGGTTGAAATATTGGTTTTGTGCCATGACATCATTGATGTTGTGTTATGAGACATAAATAAACGTTGCAGCCTGGGTGTGAGGGGGAAATATCTCAACTATTTTACAGGAATGGATCCAGACTTCCCTGGTTGAGCTTATTTATACCTTGAATGTCTACATGTGGGACAACTATCCAATGACTCATTTTCACCAGAAAATAAGATGCAATCATTTTCACACGCATGAATCTTTCGATAACTAAGGTCCAGATTACGAACCAGCCTCTTTCTCTCATAGTAATTTTCAGGCAACACATTTCTTTCAGGTAACAGTGTTTTAACCAAAGAAAATATTTGATCAAAACAATTGATTGAAATTGCATTATATGATTTAATAGCCCTAAAATTTTCAACCACTTCAAGTTTTCTTATCTTCCAACCAGGATATAATACATCCTCAGCAGACCTCAACAACTCATAAAATTCAAATGGTTCCAACTCAGGAGTTAAATCGATTTCATCCAGAATTTTAGTTTGTTGGAGATATGGAACTGCAAAATCATGTACTAAATGTTTGAACAGTGATGGATCAGGAATCAAGTTATTAGTATCTTCTCTAGAACTGCGTTCACTATGTTGATACCAAAAAACATAATCTGGTGGAAAATCAAACTGCAAGAGATGTCCCCCAACCTTGTCAAATGTGTCAAATGTTCTCAAAGAACATTTTTTACAAGGACACTTAATTGTGCCTTCTGAAACATATTATGGTTTTGATGATGCAAATGCTAAGAAAGCTTCAACACCCTCAATATATACAGGATTTAAACCAAAACCATTTGGATTTCTGTGCTGATTCATCCAAGCGCGATCATCTAATAAAGACTCATGTCGACATCGTTGTTCTATTTTTTTTCTACAAAATTTAAAATCATAACTGTTATTGAAAAATTTGAAATTATAAAAACACTATCTGAAAAAAATATAACTAATTACTAATACTTATTAATAATTACCATTAATTAAGGGAGACACAATTTCCAGTGGATTGACGACTCCTATTATTTTGGACGACTCATTTACTTGCATCTTTCTCACACTGAAATCACAATGAATAATCTCTTCGGAGGTAGGTATATTCATTCTCTTATGCATGAGAATGAATATGCGTATCTCTGACCAGATTCTTCATTGTGATTTCAGTGTGAGAAAGATGCAAGTACATGAGCCATCAGACAAAAGATCCCCCTTTTTGTCGATGAATCGTCTTCTTCCAACTTTCACCACCTGAAAACATTATAAAAAATTTGATACTATGAATGCATATCCAATATCGTGCATACGAGATTGAATATGCCTATGTAGAAACACAATTTTCATAATGTTTTGAGTTAGTGAGAGTTGAAAGGAGAAAAGTCATCGATCAAAAGGCGTGCTGTCAATCCACTAAAATTTTTGCCAAGTTCTTAAAATTTATTAAAATTTATTAAAATTTCTTTCTAACTGTTCATAACTGTTCTTATCTAACTATTTCTATTTATTACTAATTATTCCTAATTATTACTATCTATTACTATTTATTACTAACTATTACTATTTATTACTAACTATTACTATTTATTACTAACTATTACTATTTATTACTAACTATTACTATTTATTCCTAATTATTACTATTTATTACTGACTATTACTATTTATTACTGACTATTACTATTTATTACTAACTATTACTAATTATTACTAACTATTACTAATTATTACTAACTATTACTAATTATTTCTAACTATTACTTATTATTACTAATTTTTAGAATTTATTCGTAATTATTAGTATTTATTCGTAATTATTAGTAATTATTAGTATTTATTACTAATTATTAGTATTTATTACTAATTATTACAATTTATTACTAATTATTATCAATTTTTCCTAATTATTATCAATTATTCCTAATTATTATCAATTATTATTAAATATTCTTAATTAATATTAAATATTCCTAATTAATCCTGTTTATTCCTAATTATTTCTCATTATTACTAACTATTACTCTTTATTGATAATTATTACTAATTATTGCTAATTATTGATAATTATTACTAATTATTTCAATTTATTGCTATTTATTTCTATTTATTGCTAATTGATTCTAATTATTAGTATTTATTCATAATTACTGGTATTTATTCCTAATTATTAGTGTTTATTCCTAATTATTACTAATTATTCCTAATTATTACTATTTATTTCTATTTACTCTTAATTATTGGCAATTATTTTTATTTATTACTAATTATTACTAATTATTCCTAATTATTACTAATTATTCCTAATTATTACAATTTATTCCTAATTATTAAAATTTATTACTAATTATTACTAATTATTACTAATTATTACTAATTATTACTAATTATTACTAATTATTACTAATTATTAGATTTTATTACTAATCATTACATTTTATTACTAATTATTACAGTTTGTTACTAATTATTAGAGTTTATTACTAATTATTATAATTTATTACTAATTATTAGAATTTATTACTAATTATTAGAATTTATTACTAATTAATACAATTTATTACTAATTAATACAATTTATTACGAATTAATATTACTAATTAATACAATTTAATACAATTTATTAATAATTATTACTAATTATTACAATTTATTACTGATTAATACAATTTATTTCATTTTATTACTTATTATTACAATTTATTACTAAATATTACAATTTATTACTAATTATTACAATTTATTACGAATTATTACAATTTATTCCAATTTATTACTAATTATTACCATTTATTACTAATTATTACAACTTATTACTAATTATTACAATTTATTACTAATTATTACATTTTATTGCAATTTATTACTAATTATTACAATTTATTACTAATTATTACATGTTATTACAATTTATTACTAATTATTACAATTTATTACTAATTATTAAAATTTATTACTAATTATGACAATTTATTACTAATTATTACAACTTATTACTATTTATTACAATTTATTACAATTTATTACAATTTATTAAAATTTATTACTAATTATTACAATTTATTACTAATTATTACAATTTATTACTAATTATTAAAATTTATTACTAATTATTACAGTTTATTACTAATTATTGTTAATTATTAGAATTTATTAATAAATATTACAATTTATTACTAATTATAAAAATTCATTACTAATTATTACAATTTATTACTAATTATTACAATTTATTAATAATTATTAAAATTTATTACAATTTATTACTAATTATTACAATTTATTTCTAAATATTACAATTTATTACTAATTATGATAATTTATTACTAATTATTGCAATTTATTACTAATTATTACACTTTATTACTAATTATTACAATTTATTACTTATTATTACAATTTATTACTAATTATTACAATTTATTACAATTTATTACAATTTATTACTAATTATTACAATTTATTACAAATTTTTACAATTTATTGCTAATTATAACTAATTATTACAATTTACTTCTAATTATTATAATTTATTACAATTTATTACAATTTATTACAATTTATTACTAATTATTACAATTTATTACAAATTTTTACAATTTATTGCTAATTATAACTAATTATTACAATTTACTTCTAATTATTATAATTTATTACAATTTATTACTAATTATTACAATTTATTGCTAATTATTACAATTTATTACTAATTATTACAATTTATTACAATTTATTACTAATTATTACAATTTAATACTAACTATTACAATTTATCACTAATTATTACAATTTATTACTAATTATTACAATTTATTACAATTTATTACAATTTATTACTAATTATTACAATTTATTTCTATTTATTACTCATTAATACCATTTATTACTATTTATTAATAATTATTAATAATTATTATTATTTATTACTAATTATTAATATTTATTACTAATTATTAGTATTTATTATTATTTATTACCAATTATTATTAATTACTACAAATTAATTATATACATAACTAATTATTGTTAATAATTACTAATTACTACTAATTATTAAAAATTAATACTAAAAATTTCAATTTATTAGTACAAATAAATAGTCATGAGAAAACAATTTAAATTCAATTTAATTACAACTAAACAACAATAATAAAAATTAACATAAAAATTGAAATAAATAATAAATTAAATAAAACATAAATACCTTTAAACTTGATTTGTTGTTGATGTAAACGGTTTCACAACTTCTTTGTGTCCAAAAATATGAACTTAGAAAAATTTTCCCTATGAAATCAGAGTTCAGAGAGAAACAAGATCTAGGAATTGAGTGGAATGAGAAGAAAAATGAATGGAGGTATATATAGGTTAGATTATTTGCAACGGGACTATTTGCGACGGGTTACCCGTCGAAAATAATATCCTTTGCGACGAGTCCTGTCGCAAATACCTAAGCCAGCATTAATTACTGTCGGCGGTTAAAAAGTTATTTGCGACGGGACGCGTCGCAAATAGTCCCTGCCAACACACCTTTTGCGACGTGAGGACATTTCGTCGCAAAAAACTATTAACCGCCACATGGGTATTCGTGCGGTTTGGCGTGCTACCCGCGCCAGACCTTTTGCAACGAGACACAAAATCCCGTCGCAAATAATCGGTTATTTGTGACGGGTTGTTACCCTCGTCGCAAATAACCACTTGGACAGACTTTTTGCGATGGGATTTATTCCCATCGCAAAAAGCCTGTCACAAAAAGTCCTTTCCCGTAGTGTTGGTAAGGAGAATAAGGTGGCAGATGCTCTAAGTAGAAAGGATTCTGCATCTATAACAATGATGAGAATAGAAAAGGATCCGATCTTCTTAGATTTGAAGAGGATGGAAATGGAAATCATTAAGGGAGGAACATAATCAATCCTTTCTCAAATGGTTGCTCAACTATCTCTCATGGAGAGAATAAAGGCTGTTCAAAGAAAATATGTGGAAATTCTAAAAAGGGTGGATGCTATTAGAACTGGGAAATCCTCAGAGTTTATGATTAATGAGTAAGGATTTGTAAGCTTTGGGTCACGATTATGTGTAGCATCGGATCCAGAGATAAAGAAGGATCTTTTAAATGACGCACATAGCTCAACCTTCTCTATTCACCTAGGGGGCACAAAGTTGTTTCGAGATCTCCGGGAAAACTTTTGGTGGGACAACATGAAAAGGGTGATTACTGAATATATATCAAAGTTCTTGGTATGTCAACAAGTGAAGGCTGAGAGGAAGAAATATAAGGGGATTATGCAACGACTACCCATACTAACATGGAAGAGGGAGAACATTACCATGGATTTTGTCACCAGACTTCCAAGGACATCCAGAGGAAACAATGCTATATGGATTATTATGGATCGTCTTATAAAGAGAGATCACTTTATCAAAATTCGAGAGGAATTCTCATTAGATCAACTTGGATGGATTTACATCAAAGAAGTGGTAAGTATGCACGAAGTACCACTATCTATTGTATCCGATAGAGATCTGAGATTCACCTCGATGTTCTGGAAAACTCTCCAACTTGCTCTAAGCACTGAATTGAACTTCAGTATGGCCTATCATCCTCAAACTAATGACCAATCATAGTGAACTATTCAAAAACTGGAAGATATGTTGAGAGCATGTAATATAGACTTCATGGGAGGATTGGACCAACATCTTCCACTGGTTGAATTCTCCTATAACAACAGTTTCTACTCAAGCATCCCAATGGAACCATATGAAGCCCTTTTTGAGAAAAGGTGTAGAACACCAATGTGTTGGGATTAAGTCGGTGAGTGTAAGCTTCTAGGACCTGAAATGGTCGAAGTAATAATGGAGAAGGTGAACACCATTCACCATCATATCAAGGCAGCCCAAAGTAGACAAAATATTTATGCAGATAATGGTCGACGAGACCTTGAGTTCAAAGTTAGAGACATTGTATTTTTACGCATATCTCTGTCGAAGAAGATCATGAGGTTTAAAAAGAAAGGTAAGTTAAGTCCCAGGTACATCGACCCCTTTGAGATTCTTGATCGTGTTGGGGATATGGCCTATCGACTAGAACTTCCACCTACCCTGGCCAAAGTACATGATATCTTCTATGTATCCCTCTTAAGAAAGTACATACCAGATCATTCACATGTACTCTCTTTAGAGGTGGTACAGTTAGAGAATGATCTTTCTTATGAGGAGTAACCAATGAAGATCTTAGATCATAAAGATAATTTTATACATAACAAGACTATTCATATGTTCAAGTTACTATAGAAGAAACATAAGTACAAAGAGGCAACATGGGAACTAGAGGAGGCAATGAAGGAAAAGTACCGGCACCTGTTTATGTCTTATAATGTAAAACAAAATTTCAAGGGCGAAATTTCATAAGGGAGAAAAAATGTAACGACCCAATGTTTTATCAATGTAAATTCCTTTCTTATAAACATGTAATATAATCCTATGAAATCACAACATAAAGAACTAATAAGTGCTATGAGACCTTTACACATATGTTTATCACTTCTATGTTTGGAATTTCTAAAATCCGACATACATGGTTGCAATTGGTAAGTTATTTGGAGTCTGATAAGAAAAACTTAATTTTCGGTGAATAGTAACCTACCCTTATGAATAGTAACATACCCTTATGAATACTTATATACCCTAATTAATAGTAACCTTTCCTATGAAAGTATAAAAAAATATTCAAGTGAAAGTATGTTGTACCTATATTTTAGAATAATTAAATGAATGTTTTAAAACTTGTTTCTTTAATAATAAATTAATATTTTAAATAAATATTACATTAATCATATTTAGAAAATTATTTTTGAAAAATGGAATTCATTTGTAGATTCTAAATTTTGAAAAATGGTTGGGGTGAATTTTTGAGGTTTTTTCTGAAATACATGAATTTTTGATGAATAATAAAATACGATAATTCATAATAAATACTAAAACCTAAATTTCTACATCATGATTGAGTCATGGATGATGTAAGTGGCCATTGGATCGAACTAACATGCATTTACTACTATTATTGTTCATTTAATCATCACTATTTCTGGTCTTGAGCTAAATTAATAAACTAATGATTAAAAAATTATGAAAACCCTCCTCTCCTCCACTATAACCCCCCCTCACTCCCTCTTCTCTTCACTCCTATCAAGACTTGTGACTTGCCAATATTTTGACCAAAATCTGTCCAAGATCCCCCCATGTCCAAATACTCCTAGACTCTTTAAAAATATCCAAATATCTCCCCTTAAGAGGTTCTCAAAGGAGGTAGACTCAAGAGGTAAATTCTTCTTTTCAAATTTCTTCATTTCTTTTATGTTCTTTTCTTTTCTTATTTTTTCCTCACCTACCTTCACCCAAATTGTATGATAAATCTAATCTCATACATGTAATGTGATTCTATTATGATAATGGGATAATTATTTATCTTCTCTTCTTTCCCCATCGTTTATTTGAAAGAAATGAAAGCACTATTTGAGATGTGTTAATTTTGCACATTCAAGGACAATGGTTTATATGCTTATATTATCATATTTAATTATATTCATGAAAAAATTTGTGTTGTGTTTGAAATAGATTATTATATATTTAATATATCTTTTTTATGGTTCTTTAATCATTTTTTACAAATGGTATTAAGTTATAAAGCAAAACTTGTTCATTGTAATCAAACCCACCGATTAACCCAAAATGGTTATCAGTAAGGTTTTATATAATAATTAATCTTCACTTCCAATAACTAAATGAATTTTTATAACCATGTAATATCCGGTATTTTCCCTAATATCATACAACTTTAATTCTCGACATCCACTTTCATCTTACATGTTTATCCAAACATGAATATAAGTGAACCGATCAATAAAACCAAGTAAGCAAACAGACTCAAACAATGAAATTGAACCTCAAAAACAATCAAAATGGTTATGAACGAACCTAAATTATTATAATAAATATTCTAAATATATAAAATTTTCTGGATTTATTAATTAATAAACCTAATTTTATTATTCAGGTCATTAAGTTCAAGAAAAGATCACCATCAGACTTAAGGTAAGGGATCCTCTCCATTTCAGTATTAATAAAGTTTTTCTCATATGATATGCCTTTTAATGTGTAATCCCAAATTATGGGGTATAATTTAGTACCCCCCCAGACTTCCCTCATGATGTTTAAGTGATGAGAAACTCCTTTTCTCTCTCATCAATCCCTCTTTGGTACACCCGACACCATGCCGATAAATCGTAACGAATTCTACCTGAACCTTATTTGTTCTTTCGAGTTACCTTATATTTATTTATATCAAAATGGATTTATCTTATATATTTATGTAAATATTATAAATTTTGTATAGTTTTAAAAAATTCATTTATCAAGACCCTTTCATCACTCTCATTTGGGGATATACATGTTTTTCAAAGATTCCCTCCTTAGAACTTTTTGATAGGAAAACCTGTTAGAAAGGAACTTACTGAATTGTTACCAAATTTCAAGTGCACTCTATCCCATTTTTAAGAAAAAACTGTCTTTATAAAATCATTATTTCTATTATGAAAACCTTCGTGGTTCAATTATGGTTTTATATAAAATATTTTCCTCTTTTATATTTTAAAATCTCTATAGTATTTTCCGTTAAAACCGCACAAAAATGTTTTAATGATAATGTTTCTCAAATACATTTCATATATGTTGTAAATTATTTTTGAAATCACTTACCATGTTATATGCCTATATTACCTTATTAACGTCCATTTATTTTCTAATCTCTTCCTTTCAGGGATAGTTTCACGATACACCCATTGGTTATGCTTTATGTCATGATTGTGGTACCCAATTTTTTCTAAGGGTAACCCTTATATTTATGTAAGATTGATTATGTATGATTATTTATGTGAAAAAAATATTCATGAAAACTAATATGGGTGCACCCAGATATCACTCCAATGCATTGAGTAAAGTTAAGTCTCATGAGATGCTTTGTGAAATGGGTTTGGCGATTAGCCTTGACCCGTACTATTATGGGAAACTTGATCGACGATTAGCCTTGACCCATACTACTATGGGAAATAGGATTGGCAGTTAACCTTGACTTGTAATAAGTAAGTGTTTTATATTTATTCCACATTTATATGATTCCTTTTTTATATGATCCCATGTTTATGTGATATTATTTCATATGTTCCATGCTTTTGATATCATTATGTCATGCCTCTTAACTCATGTGCTTAAGTTGTATCCTTATTTTCATTCCCTTACTTGGATTTTTAGCTCATCCCTTTGTTCATGTGTTCCCCAGGGTACCCTATGAAGATGTTAGGGATAAAAGGAAGTTAGGATCTCTTTATGGAGATTAAATAAATATTTGTTTTTTAGCCCCATGTTTTATCTTTTATTTATGTAGTCTTCTAAGACACTAGACTTTACGAACCTTGTCTTGTACTCTGATGTATAATTATGATTAAATTCATGTAATGTTATGTGAAAAAGGTTATGGTCTCTATAAGGACCACATGGAACACATGATACTTATGTGGTGTGTTATTCTTGAATGCATATAGAGTAATAACTACAATACAACTTATACATAATATGTAGATCTGAACATTACCCAGAAATTAATTAGACACACACACACACACACATATAACCCATCACTTGGAATGTAATATTAACTAAATGACAACACTCAAAACATATTGATATGGTTTTAATAGTATAATAAATTAATTTTTAATTCTACATGCATATTTTTGTAAAAATATACGACATGTACATTAGAGCTACAAATCGCATATTATTCTCACTGTCTATCCACGAGGCACGCCAAGGGACTCGGTGTATAATCATTCCACATAAAATATTGGTGTAAATTTCATGTACATGGGATACACAATGTGTGGTCTCATAGTTACATTGTTACCAGACATGTCGGTCATGTAAGAAGATACAAAACTCGTCTGTGTCTAAAGGACTACACGTTTTGTACGGAAGTTACATGATATGTACTCTGGATGATCATGCACCAAGATGGACTGATAAACTTGTTCTGTGTGATTAAATTCACCATGTTTAATAAATTCACATGCCTTGAATTATTTATTAATTAATTCAAGGTGCATTAAACACTAGTACATGATGTGTACCTTTGAGATACATGATGTGTACTCTTATTTTGTCTGTTCAGACGCCTCAACCCCTCCGGATGAAATATTTGAATTTATTTCATTCATAATATTAATTGATTAAATTTATTTTTCCACAAATGAAGAGAAAGAAAGTAGATATCAAAATCCAAATTAAAGAATGATTAAATTGGAATTGAAGACTAATGAAAAATGCATAGATCAATAAATGATCTTTAAATAATTATAAATAATTATGCAAATCCTTCTGATATCACATGTAGGTTTTGAGCATAGCGAAAGCAATAGGTGAGGCTTGCCTAACTTTTCTTTTTGTTATGATTGATGATTAATCCAATATTTACACATCGATAAGCACTGTGATCAATATAATTGAATCAAAGAATATAAATAATAGATAAATTCCATAACCAAAATGTAGGATCATCACATATTATTTATAATTAATTTAATCCATTAAAACATTACCTTATGATATTCTGTATTGATGGATTTTCCAATGTCTCTATGTTGTAATGTCATTTCATTATAGAAATAAATAGTATATTCACTCCAGTGGTCATCCACAAGTGTTCAACAAACCTTCAAATGTTGATATATAAATCTCTAAATTCTAGAATAGAAGATCATATTGCTTGCGTCATTTGACTTGATTTCCCTAAGAATTGCTTCATGTAAGGGTAATCTTTAATCTCTCTAGACTTGAGAGTTGTGGTGGAGAAAGCTTAATATCTATTCTTGAGAGAATTCTTTGAGAGGAATATCTCTAGATATTTGAGAGGATTCTCTCTGTATCTCATTATGCACAACAAAAAATGAATTGCATCTCTTAATAAAATAATATAACTGGATTTGTATACCTATAGGTTTAGAAAATAATAATTTTACATGCACACTTATTATTTCTATAATAATTGTGAAACACCATTAATATAATAATAATAATAATAATATTTTTATAATTTCATGACATTCACCAAACTCGCAAATTAAGTTAAATATTGTTTTTTTCAAATAATATTGATTATTTATTATTTATCAACAGGCCATTATACTCGGTCCACCATTTCTCTATAATATATATTGATCCTTGAATAAATATGATTTATTTAATAAATAAATATCAATTCATTATTCACGAATAAATAAATAAATATTATATTTATTAAATAGAAGATATATATTTATTAAATATTCCGCTTAGATAAATTATTAAAAATAACTGGGGATAGAATTTATATGATAAAGAAAATATGAATAATTATTAAACCACATATGTGAATAATATTTATTAAATTTTTTGAATAATAAATAATACTATATTTTTTAACTGAGATTCTAGATACACTTAGTGTGTGCCCCTCTAAGCCTCCTTCTTAGTAGAATTATGAGAAGCAGCCTAAAGTACAAGGTTTGCATCTAGAAACACTCGAAGGCACCCATTGAGAAAAATTAATGAAAAAATGACATAATACCTCATACATACACTTAATGTGTAATATAATACTTTTATCATGATATCTATAATTATGAAGGTTACATACTAGTTCCATAAACCTATGTGCTTGATGTCAATTTATTTGAATCTATGGAAATTGAACTTTCCTATAAAACACCATGACCATGGATTTATTCATGTGATATCATTTTCATCAAATTTAAAAAGATATAAAATTTTGTTAAATAATATAATGTAAAATATTTTCTTGAATTATTCATCAATTAAATATTACTCGTGACACACTCAATATATCCTACCTAGTTGGAAGCATATGCAATCATGGTTTTCATCAATAAATCAAAGTATGTGACTTATAATTCAAATTAATAATAATCTTAAAGTCTAAGGATCAATACATATATTCATATATAGGAACATCCAATGGAACATATAAATATGAATGTCCTACTGGCGGGTCTCGTTCTCATAATATCCTACACTTGATATTACCAATAGAGTACACCATGAGAAGGTACCCCAAAGGACTTTGAGTCTCTACCTCTAAAATCCTATATCATTTTTTCACTCAAATGATTTAATTTGACTATAGAACATATATTTAAGAACATATTGTGACACCTATGGGTTCTCGTTGTAGCGGGGAGCTTCTAGGACCCTTTAGTGTGAAAACTACTCTTATGAAATTATCACAAACTATGTTATGAATATAAATTGTGAGATGTGATAATGATTTTATTAATATTGAAAATAATGAATACATGTTATCATAAAGTAAAAAGATATTGGTTCTTGGGAACCAAATCCAACACTATCAGGGTTGTATTTTGAACCCTTGTTTAGAATGGAGTACAATCTAAGGATATTAGACCCTCTTCAAGGATGCATGATGTTGTATGAGTAAGAATCAAGGCCCACATAACTCATGAGGTATTTCACATACATGTTTTACAGTGTAATTTTTTGAGATCAGTGGTTTATGTGGATACTATAGAGGAAGAGTTATCGAGATGTGGTTTTGTTTTTACAAAACACCACTAAAATTAGAGACCTCCAAGAGACTATTTATAGTTGATTTTTTTAAATTGTATTCACTCTTTATTTGGGAGAAAATTTGTTTTTTTTTCTTGAAGATGGAAAAGAGTGATTCAATAGACAATCATACTCATGGAAAATAACATTGAGATAATAGATATCCCTATTGTAGGCCCAGTTTCCTAATAGCAAGATGTTTGGTAGAAGATCCAATTATGTGAGAGAAATAAAAGATTGAAAATGGATTGATCCTATCCCATTATCACCAAATTTGGTTAGTTTCAATTAGTTATAGTGTACTAACTATCAAATATATAGGTAGATTCTTGTGATGGATGATGATGGATATACATCAATGAGTTTTGTTCAAAGTATAATTTGTTCCCTCTCTTTATAGACCATCATACTATATATCATATGCGATGATTATTATAGTTGTACCATATATTCATGAGTAATATATTCTAGTGGAGATACTAACTAGAATTTTTTCATCTAGATAATTTATAATTATATTGAGTTATATTCACTCACCACTCTAGTAAAGTGAGTTTATCCTTATTGAAGAAAGTGGTATTTCATGATATTCCACCATGGTAGTGATGATATTTAGTGGTACCTACCTAAGACTAGATTTTACATCGATTCCAGTACTGTGTGGTGATAGGAAATAGCATATGTGATATGAGGTACACCCTAGATTGTATGTGTAATACCATCAGGTTTGGTGAGAATATCCTAACCTCAAGAAGTTGCAGTCATCTACCCATCAGATGGTATGCTTTTTCTCTAAGTGCATGGATTGGTATTTACTTCCCATTAATGTGAAGGAATGTGTAAATTCCTTTAAATGGTAACCCATGTATTTCTATAAAATGGTTTCCAACATTTTCTTTGACATTAATTTAAGAGATGGAGCTAATGTATTTTTGGGTAGAGTGATGAAACCCCTTATATAATTCATGGAGAATATGGGCTAAATCCTCTCTTGTGTATATTCAAGGAGGAGGTTTTTAGGCATTTAAAGTTACCATGGTCCCACCATGATATTATTATATTTGAATCAACCTCTCTTAGAATGAGTCATGGAATCAAGGAGTATCATTATTCTTCATGAATTTTAACCTATAACAATTTGTGATATCTTAGCGGTATAATAATGGAGCAACGTTTGATGCTTCTTGTGAAAGAATTTGTGCATATATGATGGAGGAGGAACAAGAGTAGAAAAATTTATTGTTCATTCCATCAAAAATAGGGATCTGTTTCTCAACTTATAATGAGTGTGGTGGTGCCACATATAATTTCTTTGTGTAAGAGAGGATGATAATGTTGATTTTAATTTTCTGGGATAGTATTATTAGATGTTCTCAAGAGATAGACCATAATAGTTTTTATAAAGGTGGTGAGATATTTAAATACTCACCTAGATAGTTATTAGTTTACTCTTGGTGTTTTTGTTATGTATTTGGATAAACATCCTGATTGTATACCACTCTAGTGAATCATGGTGCACAATGTGGTATATTCAGTGGATCACTATGGGTATACCCGTCAAATGTAAAATCATGTTATATTTTGGAGGGGATATTTTCATAGGAGGTTTTTTTATTTTTTCTAGTTGGGCGGGTGTTATCCTTGGGTATAGGGTTAAAAGGGTTGGTTAATTTAAATATTCAAGACTATACGATTCAGATTGTAGAAGATCAGGCCACCAAACAAGAAGTGGTGTGATGTTGAGAAGTTTGAAGAGGTTTCCAATGTTCCCAATGTTATCATTTATAGATTTTACAAAAGCTTGATGATAACAAAACCAGGGTATCTTCAAATTTTAGTGATAACCTATTATAGATCAGTATGTATATTGAGGATTCCCAAAAATTGTTGGGATGTGGTTGAAGAAGAAGGATCATGTCACTTTGGTTTTCTGTGATAGAAAAATTTCTCTTGTGCCTTAATAATAGGATATTATAGAGAAACTAAATTTTTACAGGAGTAGAATTTATCCTTGAAAATATTCTTATGTTAGTGAGAAATATTTTTCAAGCACCAAAGGGTTGAGTTGGGTAGTAATGGGTTATTTTAATTTTATAACCACTGAGGATGATCTTTAAAGGTGGGTATTGAAGCACTACTACTTTTGATAAACTTATCAATAAACCATTTAATGATATATGTTAGTGGTTTGTGGATTTCACTTCATCCCATGTGGTAGGGTGACCATCCAATGAGAAAAAGTTTTTCGGTGTTGAGGCTTGGTAAAACCTAGACATAGTAGAAGTGTGATTTCATTAAGAACTTTTTTGAGATGACACAAAGCTAATAAATTCAATGATGTTAAATGATATTCCCTTCTTGGGTGGTTCTGTACTAAGATCATTTATTTCTCATAACTCTAAAGATGAATGAAATGAATGTGAATGTGTGTTTTCCAAATAGGGTTGTTTTTGTGAGGTTCCTTATTAAGGAACCCCCCATTATCCCCTTGTTAGGAGTAAAAATATTTTAAAAGTGGGATAGAATGTACCAACCCATATTTTTTTGATCCTAACCTTTAAAATTTTTTAAATATAATTTTTGAGATGTTTTACTAATATGGAATGATGTTTCGAGAATTATAGAGCCTCGTTAATAATATATTAAAAATAATATAAATTTTTAGTCAATGAAAACATTGGTGAGTTATTGGAATTTTATTCTAAATAGAGTCTTATATCTCTAATACAAAATCATCCTTTAACAGTGCTATAAATTTCCTTTATTAGTGCTAAAAAAGTTCTGATAATCAAAGCATGATTAAAAGCTCGAAACTTTTATTAGTGCTAAAAAATAACCGATAAAGTCTCTGCTGATAAAGGGTATATACATTTTTTCCCACACCCCACTTACCCCCTTTATCAGTACTTCCCACCCACCCGCCCATTTACCAGCACTTAATATAATCCTAGCGTCCCATGGGCGCCACTGCCTCTAGCAAGTTTCGAACCTAAGACCACCCGCTTATACATCCAACGCCTTTACAAATACCCCATACTATTTTGTTTTAAATTTTATGATATATCTATATATTTATATATATTACTTAAAATTTGGTTTATCTATATATTTATATATAAGTTTACATATTAGTAAATATATTTTATATTTAAATATGTTTAATTTATTTTTTTGTAAAATTAAATTTTTATGTGTGAATGTATAAAAAATATGTATATATTGTTATATATTTGATTAAAAATAAAACTAATTTTATAAAAATGATAAAATTTAAAATCCATTATATCAATATGAATGTGATACCTGAGAATAAAGTCAGTTCCCATTGAAAAAAGGAAAAATGACCCCCACAAACATGGCTTAAAATGCATCAAAAGTTAAAACAATTTGGATACCCAGCCTAAAAACTCAATTTTGGAGGCCTTATGGGCCTTTTTTGGCCTTGAATAAATTGTTAATTGGGTCCCATTATGTCATCATGATATATAGCTTGTCGCATTCTTCAATTTGATATGCTGTAGATCCCAAACAGACACCCGTATCAAAAGTTATGACTGTTTGAAGTTTGAGTTGCATTTTCAACTTATTTGATATAATTTTTTTTATTTTGTTTTGATTTTTTTATCATAAAATTTATTTTAAATTACTATTAATCGGTAATAGTAAGAAAATTATTAAATAAAAAATATACTTTTTAGTAAATTTTTATGCCATTTTTACTAAATATCATATATTTTAAGTGTAAATGCTTATTTACTTTATTTAAATCATATTTCAAAAAATATATGTTATATTTATATCAATATAAATATATTTATATTTTTATAAATTATTTTTAATGAAATATCTTCTTGAGGTATACTTTTATCCGCACTTGAAAAAAACACTAATAAAATCCCCCCTTTAACAACGATTTTTTTAGCGCTGTTAAAGACCCCCTTTAATAGTTTTTTTAGCACTGACAAAGGGGGTCTATAATATCATTTTTATCTAGTGTTGTTAAAACCATATCATAAAACCAATTTTTTTAGTAGTATATGGAAAAATTGAGACTGAATTTTCATTCGGAAATAGGGGGTTTTCCCTAAGGGTGATGTAATCTTCATTCGTATCTCAGGTCCCTGGAACGACCCATCATGGGTGAATCAATTAATGATTTTAATTAATTTTTTTATTTATAATGAAACCCTAGGTTTTTTTATATATATATATATATATCATATTATCATTTCTCTCTTAGGTTAACTATTATTGTGATCAGTGTAATCTTAGATTGAGAGAGAGAGGGACTAGATCTCAGTGGAACTGATGATAGTTCGAAGGAGTGAGACCAAATCCATGATGATATCAATGATAGTATCATGAAATGAGGAAAAATAGAATCACATAATCAATGATGAATTGAAGTAATAATTAATTCTCCATTAAAATAGGTCTCTGTTACCTTGAGTTTCCTCTTTATTCATTATTATCATTAATTATTATTTTATTCATGGATCATCATCCCCTACAATTTATAGGATCATTTTTCTAAAATCAATTTATCTAAATCCGAGAATTACCTCACATAATGATTACTCATGGATTCTCCCCACTCTTTATTAAAAGGATTTCTTCTTTTTTTACAAATGTGTGGTGTGCATTGTGAATGAGTTATTAGGTGACCAATATTCACACTGGTCATTTTTTTTATATATCTTCTTATATTCCATGAATAATGATCACCAAAAACCTTAAATTTGGATAGTGGTTCAATTTAGATATGATTGGGATAGTAGATAACACGTTTTCTAATAATGATGGCGTCATTCTAGACATGGAGGTGGAAGGGCCGCATGCTCAGTGGATTGTGGTGACAATGCAATAAATTTGGGGATAACGACATAATGGGTATGTGATAGTGTGTAGAGGTCATAGCGGGAGGCAAAAATGTAGATAAAGATTATGAAATATATAAAAGTTGGGAAAAAAAGTTGAGGTAGTAGGGCCAACTATAAAGGTGGATGACGATGGTAGCAGAAAGTCGCATTCATAGTGAGGTAGGGATTGCCATAATGGTAGACCAAAACAGAAGGGTGTGATAGTCACATTACCACTCTATCATGAGAAGACAATAACAAGCATTGATAGGGTAAAAAACCTAGATATTTAATCAAATATTAAAAGATATCTATATTTCTACCACATTTTTGGTGCTATGACATGGATGATTAGGTGGGTCAGTTGAGCGACCAGATCAGTTCAAGTCCACCCAACCTGAATTGGAGAATGAGGCGAATGTACAGTGCATGTGGGTTCCATGTGCTCATTTGTGGAGTGTGATGTTCCCAATGGGTCACTCTATCCCCTTTTCTTTACACCTTGTGGCATTCCATAGGTCCACTAAATGCCTCTATTTCACCAATGTTGGGTATTTTTCATGGAATTTTTTCCAAGTTCCAGTTTTAGGAAAATTAATAACTTATACAAATTATTTTTTCCATGTAGTCATTATGGAATGATATATTTGGTCATCTTATGTTGTTTATGATCCAAAATAATTTTTTTAGAATTTATCTTAGTAGGATAGAAGACAAGGTTCATAAATAGTGATTTGTAAGTTCTCGAGTAGGTACCTCTATCCATGAGTTTCTATCAGGGCATGGTTTCCCCACATTATAGACATGGTCAGTTACCCAACACATAAAATGGGTGAGTTTTCTCTATCTAAGTAGTTATTTACCCCATATAAGACCTCAGAATAGGTGAGGGTTCTCTATTGATGTTTTTTACCCTTGTGACTGATATATATTCTTCATTAAGGTACATACCGACCATTACAATCTCTATGAGGTGATGTGGGTTTTCTTAGAGATGGTTATTTATGATGGTAGGGGTTATTAAACCGTTTAATGAAATATATACTTGTCCATAGCATGGGTTCCCTTATGGGATTCTAGAGAAGAGACACAATAATGGTTTATAATATGGTGTGGTGTTCCCTCGACTGATGCACATACCTCTATAGTGGGTGAGTTTACCTTATATATTCTGGTGGTGGTATAGAAGAAAGTATGAGTAGATTATATACTTTGAAACTTTTGACTCTTTTGGAAACAATTACTTTCCTTCATGAAGAAACATACATCTAGGCTACCGACTTTATATTTTGTGTTCCTTTCCATACATTAAGCACCCCTAGTTAGTCATGAGATACAACATTTTAAAATTACAACTAAGATGATTTAGAATTTATGTGAATTCATGAGGCTTCTAGTGGTTGATCATATATAGTTGTTTCTTTTTCTTATTTCCCATTAGTTTCTTGTTCTATAGTTTGAGCGGACTTGTTTCTTGTTATTAACGTTTTGGTTTCAATGTGTCCCACTTAGTATGATCATAATCACCCCTTCATGGGATTTTTTCCAATATATATTATTACGATACAAATAACTCACTGTTCATAGGTAGACCTAGTGGATGTGGTGCTGGTGTGGCATATTTGGAGATGAAACTGAGTAATTCTTAGTGATACATGGTGGGGCATGGTATTTCATGATGGTGGTAGTGACCATTTCATCTGGAGATAAATACAAGAGTATATACAGTAAGTAGGATCCTTCCAGTTCCTTATGTCCATCAGACTAGGAGGCTTCTCAAATGTATAGTTCCTTTAGTATTTAACTATGTGACATTATTCTTGTGTTTTATGACTCATGCATTTATTTTATACAATTCAGTTGTATATATATATATTCTACTTTTTTGGTAAATTTATGTATTAGATATATTTATATATTTAAAGTTTATATAGGATAAGGATGTTAGAGTTGGTGTCTTAGAACCAATAGTTTATACTCTGAATACATGGATATTTAATGTATTTAAATTTCAAACATCTTATTACATATTTTTCATTGTTCTTCATGACTATAATTAAATAATGTCGTAGAGTATTTGTTGCATTGATAAGGTCATGGATGTTTCCCGCTATGATGAGAAACTTGAAATTCTATAAAAATATTCTTAAATATAGTTCTGTGGTTTGAGGAAATACTATAATGGGACACATAGTGTACAAAACATCAGGTGCAAGTACTCTTAAGATGATGTGACTTCCTCTCATAAAGATTTTACTTGGTAATCTTCAAGATGGGCGATTATGAGAACAGACTCACCAATAGGAATTCTGCATGTTTTAGTGTCATCAGATATTCCTATATGCAAGTGCGTGTAATGATCCTTAGACTTTAATATTATCATTAATACCTATCGTAGCTCACACACATTGATTTACTAACAAAAACCGTCTCACAGATAGTTGACAGGAAGTAGGGTAAATTGGGTGCGTCACAAGTGGCATGTTATTAATGGATAAGTCAAGGAAGGATTTGTCCCTTCCATTTATGGAAGTTGATATCTCGACCCTTTTATTGAAATCAAACCGTCATGTGAAATTCCATGGCCATGGTGTAATGATGAGTTTATTTCAGGTAGTCGAAGAACGACATACCAAGCATAAAGGTTGATGACACTATCATGAAACTAGATTGATGAGATAGCGAGGCAAATGAATTATATTACACACTGAGCATTCGTATGTGGATGTTGTTATTGAAAATTTAAGTTATTTATCATGGGTACCTTGACCCATTGCTAGATAGTACTCTTGTACTTGGAAAGCCTGCCTAATGCCAACGAGAAAGAATCCTATAGGGACACACACTAAGTTTTTTTATGGTCTCAGTTAAATTCTATATAAAATTAATTAATGGAATCAATATTATTCTCATGATATTGGAATAATTTTATTCAAGTAAAAATGGTTGGATAAAATAAATAAATATTTATTCACTGGATTGTGGGTAAAATATATTTATTAATTTTATTGAACATTTAATAAATATTTATTTAATAGTTTTTAAATAAAATATTTATTTAATAAAATAATTTATTTATTTATTAATTAGAGGGTTCAATAAATGGATGTGGAGTTCGAGCAGACCATGGATGGTCTGGTAGTAAAATAATTATTTGCAAGATGGCAAATAATTATTTAACTAGTTGGAAGAAATTAAAATAATAATAACACTGCTATTATTTTGTGATGAAAAATTTTATTTATAATTCTATTTTGAGAAAGTTGGCGCACTATAAATAATGATTCTGTATTATTATTAAAAGAATGCATTTTCTCTATGGTTATGAATGTATTTAATTGCTGGTATACAATTAAATATTGTAACAGAAGCCCAATGTCGATAAATAGACACGTATGTCTATTGTATCGTTTACCAAACTGCACACTTGGTGAATTGAGAATTATTGAGATAAGAAATTTCTCCCTCGAACCCTCTTTCTATCTCTCTCATGAACAAGTGATGTTCTTCAAGGCCGAAGAACAAGTGATCAAGAAAAACCAACATAAGAAACTTGCTTCACAGCGCTAGCACCCGAAGAAAGAGTGGTGTTGATTAGAGGACATCAAAGAATGTGTGGATCATAACTAGAGGGATTGTAGTTTGGATCCTTAGAAGAATAATGAGATAATTTGGAAGGGTCATTTCAGATGATCAACATCATCAATGAATAAAATACTGAAGATCTAGGTATTCTTTTTCTTTATGAAATTAATTAAATTAATTATAAACAAGATGTGGAAGATCATCTCTAAAGGATTCGAGCCTCTTCCTTATTTATCAAAATCTTTGATTCTATTCTATGGATACTGGCGTTCATCATTGTACTGATCCTAAAATAATCATTGATCATGGTAAAAATTAAAGTTGGGTTCCGTTCCAACCATGATTCTGCTGCGCCCGGAACCTTCAAGTGGTATCATAACGGTTACATCATAGTTTATAATTATTTAATTTTTTTTGTAGTTGATTTAAACATTTAGTTATTTAGTTGTTTCAATTCAAGTTAATCGTTCTGAAAATCTAAATCTCAAGATATATTTCTCCTGTTTTGTTTCTTGTACACCTTAGAGAAATGATCTTTTATTTTAATTTTGATTAAAATAAAAAAGAGGATCTCATCCGGAGGATCCAAAGTTTCCTAGCCATACAACACTAGAATACACGGTGTGTATTTGGAAGTACACATCATGCAGTCAAGGTTCAGTTCACCAGGTCTAGTCCGATAAACCAAGTCGTGTCATTGTAGTTTTTATAAGTACTAATAACTCCAGATGTTGACAAGGAATAGGTGGCATGCAGTTTCTGAATTACATGCCGTGTGGCCCACTGGACATGGTGTGTAGTCCCTTTGGGTTAGGGTTGGACTGTGTACCCCGTACACGACTTTCCTAGCTAGAGACCATGTAATGTAGATACTACATGGTGTGTGGCCCATTGGACATGCTATGTACTCTGCATATTTCCAAAGTACACTCACATGCCGTATCCCCATGCGTGCACTTCGGATGGATGGTGAACAATAGTACACACCATGTAGTTGGAACTGCACACCATGTACTCATCCAAATTACGTAAGTTTATTAAAATTTATTATTATACTATATAAATGTTTAAGATGTGTACCATGGTGTAGGCATAAATCTGAGGCACAACACATGATAGGTATTTTATATATATGTGTTTAATTTAACATCTGCGTAATGTTCATTTCTACTCATTGGGTAATTATGAATAAGAATTCACCAAGTTGCCTCCAAGGTACAAGTTACATACTAAGATAATTTTAAATTAATTTATTTGTTTTAAAATATTATGGATGATAATCTCAAGGAAATTCAGAAAAAATGTTTAAGATAAAATTATTGATCTTTTAAAGATGATAAATAATTGATTCAAGAATGATTTATATTAAATAAGAACAATTAAACAATTTAATTCTATTTTTATTTATGTGTAAATATCTTTACATGTATATATGATCATGAGCTGGACCAGGAATTTTTTATGTGGATGTGTTCTTTTAATTTATTTATTTAAATTAAATTTTTTGTCCTGCAAGCCTTCTCTTCATTAATATTTAGGGCCTACATTCCCAAAGTTTCTTTTATGTAAAACCCAATTTTACCCCTCACTTGGATGTGAGTTTTAAATCATATGTAATGGATGGTACTCCTAAGATAGTGGAGGTGGTTCAATATAGAGCCAAGACGAAATCAATCCCCGGAGATACAGAGGTGGATAGGTGGAAAGTTATAAACACAAACCTAAAAGGCTCAAGGTGTTTATCCCCTAGGCCATGGTTTGTTTATCAACAGCTATATAAAGAAACCATTAGAAAATATCATGATCATTTCATTTTATTTTTTTTATTTTTTTTGTTGCATGGTTTATCATTATTGATGTGTTGTCGTGATCACATAATTAATGAATTAAACAAGCATGCAAGATGGAATTAAAATAAACTAATCTTATGCGTAAATATTGTCAAGACATGTTTAATCACTTAAGTAAGTTCCACTTAATATTAACAAGAATGTGATAATTATAATAATAAATTCCATCATAAGAGATAAAAATACCTCAAATAAAATATTAAGCCAGACCAAGGCTTCCGTTACTTGATTAAGGGAAAAAATCATTAAAACTATGTGTTTGAAAAACCCTTGTAAGGATACTTACTTTTATAAAGGAATCGCTTAGTAAAGGTTTCTATTTGAATTAACTATATTACATCAAGAGGAGTAACCATTTCTATAATTTGTGTAAAATGGGAGGCAAGATTTGAGGAAATCCAAAGTCAGGATTTTAGGATTGGGGAGTGCACTCAACAGATCAAGGAGCTACAATCCTGCATTTGGAAAAGACCAGCCTACCTAAATACCTTCAAATAGCTTGACTAACCCTTTTTGGGGTTATGAGAAGGAGAATATGGATCCTTTCCACTAGAATGTCATGGAAACTGGAAATTCCAAGTTCAATGGTGAGGGCCATTGGAACTGGATAAAATAGTGGGAGACTTAATAAAATTAATTTATTATTTATCATCAAATCTAATCAAGAAAGTACTAATGATTTTCTCTTTTAATTGTAGAATAAAAATTAAAATCTCATCCACCACACTATCCCTCCAATCAATTATGGATAAAGACAACATCCTCACCTGTAGTAATTTACAAGAATGGTTTAGATGCCTTCAGGTTATCCTATGCCATGAATAGAAGTATTACATGTTGGAGTTAGCATTACCTGATCTTCCTACAAAAGAGGTGAGTGATGAGGATTTCCTGGTCTATGAGAAACATATGAAAGACGTGGTTGATGTTAAATGTTTGATGCTATCATCAATGTCTAGTGATATCATGAGGTCTCACGAAAACATGGATCCTTATAGCATACTCTAGTACCTTTGTGGTATTTACTAGGAGAGAGAAAGACATGAAAGGTTTGAGATCTCCAAGGAACTCTTTTAGAGTAAGATTGGAGTGAGTTCCCCATTTGGGACTCATGTAGTCAGGCTCATTGGCTACATTGAGTGTAGAAGGTTTTAGGGTTTAAACTCCCCAAATAATTGGGAAAAAACATCTTTATTGCATCACGCTATTAGAGATTCTCTAGGATTGTTGATAATTTTAATATGAACAACATTGAGAAGTATCTTTATGATCTTCTTATCCTCATTTTACAAGTGGACAAAGATATAAAGTGTAACACGCCTTCTGTCTTTATGGTGAATAATTGAAAAGGGAAAGAATAGATCTTTAAGAAAAAAGATTCTTCCTGACCTTCCAAGAAAAATAATATCAAAGGGGAGGCAGGGGAACATGAGGCTTTTTTTACTCATGTGGCAAGGAGGGTCACTGGAAGAAGAACCGCACCTAGACTAAGAAGCAAGGGGATGCTTTAGGTGCATTTTTTATCGAATGTAATCTATCCATTTCTAAAAATTGGTTAATAGATATAGCTTATGGTGTTGGCATATGTATCCAAATACATGAACCAAGTAGATTTAGAAACATTGACCG
Source organism: Viscum album (assembly GCA_963277665.1). Taxonomy (NCBI): domain Eukaryota; kingdom Viridiplantae; phylum Streptophyta; class Magnoliopsida; order Santalales; family Viscaceae; genus Viscum; species Viscum album. The sequence goes on along the minus strand of OY728119.1, from coordinate 311,504,999 downwards.
AGAGGAGGTAGATCTATGACCAACCAACAGATCCAGGTTCATTATTATATTTGTTAGGGACTACTAACTCACTTTGCCAACTGGGATGATCTTTGTGCTAAATGGTTGTTATTCTCTGTCGTTTTTTACTAAAAACATTATTTCTATATGCATATTAGATACAGTTGGATTTATTTTTAAGTTTGGAAATGAATGTTGCTTCTTTTACAAAGATAACATTTTTTTTGGTAGGGAACATTTATACCAAGGTATTTAGGTGTTGTATTACACAAACCAAGTAATGGAAATCAACAACAAAGATACATCACATGACTCATACCACACAAAACTTTGGCATCACCAGCTAGTTCATGTAAACGAGAAATTCTTGAAAAAGTTACATCAAGATGGATATTTAGATTCTTTCGTACTAAAACCACTTGGAGTATATCATGCATGTTTACAAGGATAAATGACCAAAGCCCGATTTAGTGGGAAAGGTGAAAGGGCTAACGAGCTTCTTGAATTGTTTCATACCGATGTGTGTGGACCATTTCCAGTTGAAGAAAGGGGAGGGTAATCATACATCATAACTTTTACGGATGATTTTAGTAGATATGGATATATCTACTTAATGAGGTATAAGTTGGATTCTTTTGATAAGTTCAAAGAATACAAGAATGAAGTTGAGAACTAGCTTGGTAAGAATATTAAGAAACTTCACTCAGACTGAGGTGGAGAATATCTTAACCAAGACTTCATTGACTACTTATGAGTGTTTAGGATCCTATCCCAACTCACTCCTCCTTACATGCCCCAGTGGAATGGTTTGAGCAAAAAGAGAAACCACACCTTGTTGGATATGGTGAGATCAACGATGAGCCATGTGATTCTTCCATTATCCTTTTGGGAATATGCGTTTCAAAAAGTGGTGCACATAATAAACTAAGAACCAACTAAATATATAAATGGAATTCCATAGGATTTCCAGAGTGAAAAGAAATCCATACTATTGAATTTACGTGTGTAGGGAAGTGATGTTCTTGTTAAAGCCTCTTTAGGTAACAAAATTTCACCCTGAGGCACAATGTGTACCTTTATTGGATACCCTAAGGAAACAAGGGGATATTAACTATACAACCCCTACGAAAAAAAGGTTATAGTGAAAAGAGATTCCATATTCCTTGAGAGGGAGAACATATCTAAAAGAGATAGTGGGAGCGAGATTGAATTCAATGAAGTCAAGGATCAAGGTACACTAGAGTTGGTATAGGAACAAATTCTACAAAGCCCCATGGAAGAAAGAACTATTCTAGAGACACAAGAACTGCGTTGGAGTACAAGAGAGGTTAAATAACCTGAATGGTATAGGTTTCTATTTATGGAGGATGATGAATCATTATTAGTTGATAATAATGACCCTATAACCTAAAAGGAAGCAGTAAGTGGAACAGATGTTCCCAATTGGAAAGAATCCTTGAATTTTGAAATGGATTCCATGTACCAAAACCAAGTTTGGATTTTGGTAGATCCTTTAGTTGATGAAAATCTTTTTAGTTGAAAATGGGTATTGAAGAAGAAATTGGACATGGAAGGACAAGTCAGTACCTATAAGTCTTGACTAGTTTTAGTAGGGTTCAAGCCACATAAATGAATTGGCTCTGAAGAAACCTTGTCACCAATAAAAATTCTGAAACCCATCATAATTATATTCGACATTGCAATTTACCATGAATATGAGATTTGTAAAATGGATTTCAAAAGATCCTTCCTTAATGGGAACCTTTAGAAATATTTCTACATGACACAAACTGAAGGGTTTATGACTCCAAAGAATGCCAATAAGGTATGCAAGTTACATAAATCCATTTATGGATTAAAGAAAGCATCTAAGTAATAGAAAATTCGTTTTGATGAAGCCATAATGATTTTTTTTATTAAGAATGAATTTGAGCCTTGTGTTTACAAACAGTTTAGTGAGAGTGCATTTGTTTTCCTAATAGTATATGTTGATGACATATTACTTATTGGAAATGAGATAAAAGTCTTACAGTCTATTAAGGCATGGTTGAATCAATGATTTTCCATGAAATACTTGGGCGAGGAAACATATATTTTTGGGATTAATATCCATCATGATAGATCTAAGATATTGTTGGACCTAATTCAAAGTACATACATTGATAAGATACTTAAGATATTCAGTATGGAACAATCCAAAAGGGGATTGTTTCCAGCATCCCATGGAATTCATCATTCCAAGAAAATGTGTCCTCAAACACATGAGGAAATAAAGATAATGGAAAGGACTCCATATGCATCAGTGATTGGGCCAGTCATGTATGCCATGCTACGTACTAGGTTGGATGTTTCTTATGCATTGAGTGTGGTTGGAAGATATCATGATGAACTAGGTGACTACCATTGGATGGTGGTCAAGACTATCCTAAAGTGTCTGAGGTGTACTAAGGATATGTTCCTGGTTTATAGAGGAGATGAGGAACTAGTCATTAGAGGATATGAAAATGCTAGTTTCCAAACTGGTCAAGATGACATGAAGTCGCAAACTAGATACATATTCACTTTGAATGGAGGTGTAGTGAGCTGGAAGAGCTCAAAGCAGAGTGTGGTCGCAGATTCAACAATAGAGTCTGAGTATATTGCAGATTTTAAGGCAGCTTAAGAAGCAGTTTGGATGTGAAGATTCATCCAGGAGATAGATGTGATACCAAGAAGTAAAGATCCCATCACAATATATTGTGATAATACTGCAACGTTGTATCTCGCAAAATAGCCAAGGTCACATCATTGGATGAAGCACATACTTAGGAAGTATCATCTTTTGAGGTATTTTTCTCAGAGAAGTGAAGTTGTAGTGAGAATTATTTCCACAGAAGACAATGTGGTAGACCCCTTGACTAATGCCTAAACTCAACAGAAACATGATCATCATGTGAGGTCTAGCGAACTAAAAGTCATAGGTAGTTGGCTCTAGTCCAAGTGAGAGTTTGTTAGATTTGGTGTGCTAGAGAAAACTATTTGTAATTTGATTACATGGATATTTAATGTATTTAAATATCAAACATATTATTACATATTCTTCATTGTTTTTCATGAATATTATGTAATAATGTCCTAGAGTATTTGTTGCATTGATAATGTCATGGTAGTTCCCCACTATGATGAGAACCTTGAAATGCTATAAAAATATTATTAAATATAATTTTGCGGTTGGATGACATACTATAATGGGATGCATAATATACATACTATTAGGTGTAATTACTCATAATAAGACGAGACTTCCTCTCATGGAGTTCGTACTTGGTAATCTCCAAGATGGGAGATTATGAGAACAGACCCGCCAGTAGCAATTATTCATGTTTTGGTGCCATCAGATATTACTATATATGGGTGTGTGTAATGATCCTTAAACTTTAAAATTATTATTAATATGTTTCATGACTCATGAACATTGATTTATTGAAAAAAACCATCATACATACAATTGGAAGGAAGTTGGGTACGTTGCGTGTATCATGAGTGTCATGTTATTAATGGATAAGTCAAGGAAGTATTTGTCCCATCCATTTATGAAAGTTGATATCTCAGTCCTTTGATTGAAATATAATTGTTACGGGAAATTCCATGTCCATGGTGTAACGACGAGTATATTTCATGTACTCAAAGAATTAAATATCAAGAATAAAGGTTGATAACACTATCATGAAACCATATTGATGATATATTAAGGCAAAGGGATTATATTGCACAGTGAGCATTCATATGTGGATATCATTTTTACAACATTATGTTCTTTCTATTGGGTGCGTTTACCCATTGGTAGACACAACTCTTCGACTTTAGGCACGCCCGCCTAATGCCAACGAGAAATAATCCTAGAGGATCACACACTAAGTGTTTCTGGTGGTCTCAGTTAAATTCTATTTGAATTTAATTAATGTAATAAATATTATTCTCATGATAGTGAAATAATTTTATTCAAGGTAAAATGATTTCATAAAATAAATAACTATTTATTCACCGGATTGTGGGTAAAAATATATTTATTAATTTTATTGAATATTTAATAAATATTTATTTACTAGTTTGTAAATAGAATATTTACTTAAGATAATAATTTTTTTTTTATGTTTTCCATAAATGGAAGTGAAGTTTGAGCGGACCAAGGTTGGCCCAGTAGTAAAATAATTATTTGCAAGATGGTAAATAATTATTTAACCAGTTTCCACAAATAAAAATAATAACAATGCTACTATTAGTTTTTGATGTGGAATTTTATTTATAATTTCTTTTCGCACAAGTTGTCACCCCATAAATAATGATGCGGTTTTATTATTAAAATAATGGATTTTATCGAAGGTTATGAATGTATTTAATTTTAGTTACGCAATTAAATATTGTAACTGAAGCCCCATGTCAATAAATAAACACATACATCTATTGTTCCATGTACCGAACTACATGCCCAGTGAATTGAGAATTGTTTAGCTAAAAAATTTCTTTCTGGAATCCTCTTCCCTCTCCTCTTAAGAATGAGAGATGTTTTTAAGGCTGAAAAACAAGAAATCAAGAATGACCGATACAAGACACTCGCTTCACTGCACTAGCACCCGAAGAACGAGTGGTGTCAATTAGAGGCCATTAGAGCATGTGTGGATCACCGCTTGAGAGATTCTAGTTTGGATCCTCACAAGTGCAACAAGATAATATGAAAGTGTCATTCTAGATGATCAATATCACCAAAGAAGAAAATACCTAATATCCAAGTATTCTTTTCCTTATAAAATTAATTAAAATAATTATAAACAAGATGTGAAAGATCCTATCTAATGGTTTTGGGAATCTTTCTTATTTATCCAAATCTTTGATTCTATTCTATAGAGACTGTAGTTCATCGTTGTATTGATACCATAATAATCATTGATCATGGTAAAAATTAATGTTGGGTGTCGTTCCAACCATGCTTCTACTATGCCCGTAACCTTCAAAGGACTCCTATATTTTGGGATATGCCTAATTGGTGCTGGTCATCAGACCCAGACTTATTGAAGGTGGGAATGGGGTAGAACACATGGCTTACTAATAGACCAGGTGATGATCTAGTGGGTTGGGTCATGTCACTTGACCTCAATTATCACCCTGTCTCATCTTTAATCTTGCATATATGACCTTCATATGGTTCTTGGTCCTACATAGATTACCTTGGCATTGCATATTAGTGGGCCTGTGTTGATGAGTTAGGTCTGAGCCCATTTTTTCTATGTAATTATTTTCTATTTTATTTTGATTTTCTTCAACACAGGTTGTTTTAAGTTCTATCCCCTTACTCTTTATATCCTACTCACCAAAATTAACAATACTTTACTCTAATACCAACTGAAGAAAATCTATCACAACATACTTACAAAATAATTCATTTTACATGAATATTCATTAAATATCATAATAAATCACACCCCAACTTCTTTAGTTTTATTGTATTTCAAGACTATATACACAATCGAATTATTTGAGAAACATTCTTTAACATATTCTAAAACTAATGTTTACACATGATACCTTTCTAGACATTTTTTACATAATACTCTTCTTCATATCCATAGGAATGGAAATGTAAGAATGGATGATCCTAGATACTAAGTCCAGGGTTAATATAAATGATAACAATTTAAGATCATAAGTGATAATAAGATGAAAATTCTGGTGTTAGATGATATTGAAGGTGCATGAACATAACATAAGAAACTTATACCCAATAAATAATGGATTATAAATTATAAATAATGGAATATCCATTTCCGAATAACATAAGACAAGAGTCATAAAAGTGTATAAAGAAATTTCAATAATCATCATCCATGAACACATAACATATATATGTTCTATAACATATAGACCTGGAATAATCATTTCACACAAACATAAGAAAAGAAAACAATTTCTTATATAATGGCTCTCTACCAAGGCCATCATCAAAAAATATAAAGAGAATCATAGTGGATTGGGCTCACAACTCATTCCCATAAATATAGTGGAAAATATCACAGAGTGGATTGTGTTTACTCCCTAATCCCTTACATTTCATCCCATGAGATATAAAACCTTACCCAATGCATTGAATGACTATATAATTCTAGTCCCACCCATATCATATTGAAAAATTATATATGTGTGTTCCACATGAACATTAAAGAATTAAAAATTATATCTTAGATCAATTAATCAATGTGAAAAAACAATTTTTATGAAAAATTCCACAATAAAAGATCATAATTCATCAAGATAGAGAAGATGGATGATATTATTAGAGAATATCCCTAGTGAATCTTAATACATGTTAATGGACATTCACTTAGATGAAAAAAATTTATAATAGAATTAAAAAATTAATTTGGAAATAAGGAGAAATACCTATTAAGTATTTAATAACTTTTACTTCAAAATTCGATAATTTAAAAATCAATGATAATGAAAATTATTATATAAAACCATGAAAACTTGAAAAGGATGCTTTGTAAAGAAAACTGAAAAAAAAATGATGGGAGAAAGAGACCATACATAAAATGTTAATTTTTTTCTATCAAACTTTTGAAAAGAATGTTATATTAAATAGTTAAATACCTTATGAAATCATATAATTTTATAGAAAGAGACCTATAAAACAATATAAATATTTTATACATGAAGTATATATATTCTTAACTAAAAAGATGATATAAGTTCAGCTCTACATACAAGGAACATTTTGGTTGGGTTGTGAACCAAGGGTAGTTGAAATGGTAAGAATAAGTTTAAAACCAAAAAAATAAATATGGTAGAAGAAAATAGCTATATTTTTACAGAGAATGAATATATAATTTATCCTAAGGGAAATTTATTGACAAACAATCTCAATTTCAAAGTGATATTGGAAAAGAAACCATAACCTAAGTTTTATGGTTCATAGAACATAATATAAATCCTTATATAATAAATTATGGTTTATTATTCATTTGTATAAGAATCTTATTAATATCTATTTTACATAATTCCTTTCATTTTACTCATATATTAACTTTATATTGTTAAATTTAATATTTGGGAGTTAACTATTCCATTTTCCACATATGATTTGTTTTGGAAGTTCATTACTTGATTCTTGATCCTGGTTTCATCGTCTAAATTATGATAGTAAAGATTTAGTATATGTTTTTGTTATATTTTAGGAGTCCCATGGTCATTTAATGGAACTTATGGTGATGGGTTTTTTGGAACTCTTAAAAATATATTTTTTTATGATTATTGAATTTACAAAAAATGAATTAATTAGGGAATATAAATTGAAATATTACCATTCTATAATCCTGAAAACATATTAAATTAATCATTATGAAATCATATTACTAGTATTTATTTTTTCATAGTCATTCATTATATAAACTTTATAACGTTGTTAATGAAGTTATTAAAACTGACCAAAACAATAAGACACTATAACGATAAAATGAGTAATAACATGATATTGTATAGTGAGAATATCATATTTATATAATAATAATGATTTTAAATGATTTTATTAAATTTATAAATCCAATTTAAGAATATTTTAACGAATAAGATAAAGAAGAATGATTAAGTAGAGGATAAGACATACATTTAAAACTTAAATATCCTATTAGATATCCTATTTTAATGAGGGATATGAGTCTCCTTCTTATGAATAGAGGTTACAAAACCTAGATAGAATTTGGGAAAGTATTCAAGAGAAAGATGATGTAAAGGTATGGGTTTAATTGGGGATAGGGGGACCTTTTATAGGTGATCTTGAGTGAAATTTTTGTAATTACCAATCCCTTAATTTATAAATAATTCCTTTTTATATGGAAAGATGATCCATAGTGGAAAAATAATGGAAAATGGACGAGGTAATGTTTTTTTGGATGGAATTAAATTTTTATTAAAATGAAGAAAATGACCCCAAGTCTTGGGGGATGAAATTTATGGAGATCAAGAGCATTATCCCTTAAAATAAGCTTGAAATCGTCAGGTGAGGACCCAGGGGTACAACAAAAAGTAATACCAGCTCTATAATTCTCTTTCATAGAAAATTAATTGACTATATTATTACCCTTCCTAAAAGTGTGAAAAACATCAATTCCTTGCTCCATGAACATCCGAACCTTTTGAATGAATTAAGCCAAGTCCCAATGGGGACTGACCCTACTATGTTAAAGATGAAAAAATGCTTGGGAATCTAACTCAACCTCATTGATCTCAATATTAGAGAGCCTATACAAATAAATACCATTGGAATAATCTTTATCCTCTTACCCTATTGAATTACCTCGACTATAATAATCACTAAAAGAGATGATCGTGAATCCTTTATTATCTAGAACAAGACCTCCATTTTGAATTTTCCCAAGATCACTTGATCCATCAATATTCATTTTGAGACCCGAGTAGGCCGGGTTCCATTGCACCCACCTCCCCAGTACAAAACCACCTCCCTCGTGATGGAAAGAATTGGTCTTGAAAGAAACATTCTCATTAAAACTAATCTCACACTCCTTCTAAGCATACACAACTCTGCCATTAAAGTTTTAATGTTAACCAAAAATATAACTAGGAAAATCATTTACCTTCTTTCACCTTATTTCATGCTCCCATTAACCTAGAAAGAAATAGTGAATGAAATAATCTGAAAATTTTCATCGACATAATGCTACCCTATACGTTGAAACCAGGTCACAATGTTTTCTTAAATTGAGCTCCCACTCCTATAATGTCCCATTCCTTTTACAATAAAATTCCATTTTCCGAGATCCCATTCACTTGCAAAAAATAAGTTCCCCACAATTTCAGAACTTTGTTGGGAGAAATTCCAACAATTCAATTCCATGCAGATACCTTTATGTAGAACATTATCATCTATGGGTTGTTTCTAGTGTCTTAATCAACAAATATAAAAGAATGTCTTAACAGGGATCTCCTTGCACCAAAGTATTGATTCCCACTTGTCTTTCTCACTGTTTGTATAAATAATAGCTCGATAATCACTGCTATAGAACCATATCAATGATGAATCGATGAAGGTGCATGAATCTGGTACATCAAGAAGAGAATATTACCTTCCTAATTATCCATCCAATATTTGAACCCCCTGTGATCAACAATCCATCAATATTCCTTATCTAGCACATCTAAGTTGTCAATGATACACCTGGTTAGGTCAGACATTGTCCTCAGATGCTATTTCCACTTTTTCTAGTCCCTTCCACAATAGTACCTCATGAATCTCACCCATAGAGAGGATCCTTTAATTAAATCCCATGCAAGATTTGCCTTCATGATTTTCTTGGTTTTTGAGAAATTATGTATATTGATTCCACCCACATAAGTTGGTGTCTCATTAATCCGTCCATATGTCTAGTTTATCTTTAATTTTCTTCCAACACAAGCTCGATCACTTCTTTGAAATGAAAAGATTACTTTTTTCCTAATGAATCCACTGACCAGTCCATTTTCCATAGTTTTATAAAAATTTCATGAATCTTGTGATCGATATTTTCATGTCATTAATAAATAAAATAATATTATCAAAAAACATAATATGAGAAATAATGGAATCCCAAGACCTATTTTTGAAAGGCATAATATTATCCTCCTTGAGACCACATTTAATATTTCTAGTAAAAACCTCTTATTCCATGATAAAAATATTTAGATACATGAGTCCCACTATCTTAAACCATGAACAAAGTTAAAAAAATCTAAAAAACCCTACACAAGATAGAAATAAAGATCTAGGGTATGCAAAACACCTGAACAATAGATCACAAACTCATTCATTAAAACCAAAATCCCGCTTGACCTAAATAATGAAGCTTCATTTTAACTGGTCATAGGCCTTGTGCATGTCCACCTGAATCATGATGTTGGACCCCAAAATATTTTTACTGAGAATAGCCACCATCTCCTTAGAAATTTCTATCACCCCTTGAATACACCCACCATATATGAAATAGTGCTGATCCACTGAGATTAGTCATGGAATCTAAAAATTAAGCCTCCTGGTCAACATAAAGATGAGTATCTTGTAAGTGAAATGACTAAATAATATTAGTCTATAATGGTTTATCACCATGGGGTCCTTCACATTAAGAATAATAACAATAGTGGAATCACTGACAGACCTATTAAGAGGACCTCCTCTAAAAAAACCTGCATCACTTACTTGAACTATCCCTTGATGATCAGTAATGTAATCACATAGAACAAGCCCACAAAAAAATCTAGGCCAAGATAACTATTCAGTTTCATATTATTCACTACCTCTATGATATCTTCTTCCTCTGACACTGCTCCTTGAAAATTATTATCCCTATCCTCTAGAAATCTTTGAATAAAATATAAAGGGTTTCCTTACCCTATCACTAAATTATTCCTTCTTCCTCTATTTTTGTCCCTTCCTAAAACAATATTTCCCAAGTGATCCAAAGACAGTTTCCCAACCACATCAACCACCTACATATAATCACCACCTTCTTAATTAAACTTGGGCTGCTTAAAAATCTGCATCTCCTTCACACACACCTGAAAATAATCCATATTTGTGTCTCTTTCCCTAAGCCAGGTTTCTCTTGATTTTTCTCTGAAATCCATTTCAATTTCCTATAAGTTATCTGATAATATACATTTCTTGGAAACCTTGTTGAAAAAACATCATCACCGAAATCTATTTGAAGCCTTCCCTATGAAATCTAAATATTATATTTGATCCCCTCCAAATTATACATAGAGTTTGTCATAGAATTAATCCATTACATCATATACCTTTGAAAATGTTTTAGATGTTAGGATAATCCCTCACATGACCCCGCCACCATCAACTTATCCAATAAAGATCTTACCAAATCCAAAAATCACTAGAAAATTCGAATTAACGGTAGTTTTTTATATAATGGTGGTGGTTTAAACCGCCTCCTTATAATATAGATGTTATTATCAAAACTACCACATTTTTCATGGTCACTAGTCATTTAGTGGCAGTTTCTATAATTTCACAGTGGTTTTGTTATATGCCTTTTTCTGTACATTTAGTTGTGGTTTCTTATTTATTTAGAAATGGTTTTTTATAAAAAAATATCTTGAGGGAATATAAATAAAATGGAACTAACCACCACTGAACATATTAGCAGAAATTTGTTTTAGCAGAGGTTATGCTTAACCTCCGCTAAACATATTTTAATTAATATATTTAGCGGTGGCTAATAAAAACTGCCACTAACTCAGGTTTAAAAAAATAAATAAAAAATGTAAATATAAACAAGCTGAAATGAAATAAAGTAAACCATGAATATATGATAAACTCATCATACATACATCATATATCCACATACATATATACAAACATCCACAGTCATCATAACATCAATATCATTCAACCCATACATCTATCATCCAATACCCCAATCATCAATATATACATAAAAAATATGTCCAACAAAAACCCATGCTCAATATACATCCATGTCACGACTTCCTTGAAAATAATGTCATGGATAAAAATGATCAGCCTTCTACCTACTTCTAGTATCTACCATCTACAATAAAAACCACAAAATTTAGGAAAAGAAATATGAAAGAGAAAACACACAGAATATATTTATAATGATGCACATAAATATTTTTATTTTTTTAACAAAACAGAAGAAATTTTAACATAAAACAAATAATGTATAATTCAAAACACTTTTAAAGCTTAAAATTACATGTTTAATATATGATTCAATAATTGAAACTAAAAAAATAAGTAAATATTAAAATTAATTTTTAAATCGGCGTGTGGTGTGCTTGAAATTTACTTAATTTTTTTTAAAGACTTTGGTATAAAATAATGTTCTATATTCCAAAAACAACTCGGTGGTGGTTTTACCAAGATTCCATGTCAATCTGAGGCCATTTTCTATGATTTTGACCATTCCACGCATGTTTTAGTGTTCTAAAAAACTAAAAATGCATTTACAAAAATCCTAAGAAAAATTTAATTCATAATGTATTTCTGTCAATTCCTATATTTTAGAATTAAATATAAGGTAATTTTACCTTGATTTCAAGGAAATCCAACATTTTTCCTGGTTTTGACTCACTAACACTTATTTTTAAAGACTTTTGTACCATTAAGAAGTGTTTACCAAGTAATTACAACCATAATGCACATTGGATTGATGTTTTATCTATGCGTAAATGTTAAAAATAACACAACAACATTTTTCCCATGACTTCACATCAATATGAGTTCATTTTCTATGCTTTTGACCATCCCATGCATGTTTTAGTGTTTTAAAACTTTTAAAATGTGTTTATGACCATCCTAAGAAAATTGTAATTCAGAATGACATGATGTCGATTCCTACATTACAAAATTCAATATATGAGCATTTATCCTATGATTTCACAACAATACAACATAGTTTACATGGTTTTCACATTCCGACACATGTTTTTAAAGGCTTTTGTAAATTTAATAAGTGTTTATAGAGTCGTTCCGACCACACCACACATCATATTGATGTGTTTTATATGTTTTCACATCATAAATAACTAATTGGTGGTTCTCCCATGATTTTATATCAATATTAGATTATTTTCTATCATTTTGACCATTCTACACACATTTTAGTGTCTTAAAACTCTAAAAACCCATTTACAGCCATACCAAGAAAACCATAATTCAAAATTATGTGATTTATGTTACCATATTTAAAAATTCAATATATGGTAATGTTTCTCCGGTTTTAGGGAAATCTAATGTCATTTTACAAGTTTTAACCCCCGACCCTTGTTTTTAAAGGGTTTTATATCTTTAAGAAGTGTTGAATGAGTAATATTGACCAAACCCTACATCATATTGATGTGTTATATATGATTACATGTCAGAAATAACTCAACAGTGATTTTACCATGATTTAAAATCAATATGATGTAATTTTATATTCTTTTGATCATTCCAAGCATGTTTCAGTGTTTTAAAACACTAAAAACCTGTTTACCACCATCCCAAGAAAACCATAATTAAGAATGATGTTCCATCATTTTCTACATTCCATAATTTAATATACGGTTATTGTCCCATTATATCTTGGAAATATGACATTGTTTTCCTAGTTTTCCCCATAAACACTTGTTTTGGAAGGCTTTTGTACCTTTAAGACGTGTTTACAGAGTCATTTCGACCGCACCACACATCAGATTGACATGTTGTCTAGAAGTAACCATAAAAATAACTCCGTAGGGGTTTTACCATGATTACACTTCAATTTGAGGTTGTTTTCTAAGGTTTTTACTATTCCACGTTCATTTTAGTGTTTTAAAACACTAAAAATGCATTTATGACCATCCCGAAAAACTTGTAATTCAGAATGATGTGTTTTTTGTTCCAAAATTTCATAATTAAATCTTTTATTATTTTACCCCAATTTCATGGAAACACGACATCATTTTCTTGGTTTTGATTCCCCGGAAAAGTTTTTTAAATTAAAGGCTTTCATACATTTAAGAATTGTTTATTGAGTAATTCCAACAACACTGTATGTAAGATTTATGTGTTGTATGAGAATACACGTAATAAATAACTCAAATATGGTTCTCTAATAAATTCACATCAACTAGAGGTCATTTTCTATCGTTTGACCTTTCCACACATGTTTTAGTGTTTTAAAACACAAAAAACCTATCTACAACCATCTCAGGAAAACTGTAATTCAGAATAACGTGCCATTAGTTCCTACATTTCAAAATTAAATCTATGGTCATTGTCTACATATTTCAGGGTAATATGATGTCTTTTTCTTAATTTTGACCCCCAAAAACTTGTTTTTAAAGGCTTTTATACCTTTAATAAGTTTTTACCAATTTCAAACAGAGAAAACAAGATCATATTTTTTTTTCAAACATATGGATAATGATATATAATCCATTTTTGAGGTGTAAGAATCTTCCAAACATCAATCCAGAACAACATGTGGTTGGTATGACTCAAAATGCGTGTTTTCCATATAAAAGTGTCATTTTAGTTTTATTTATGGATGTTGTATATGTTCTTTTAAAATGTGTGAATGATATATAGAATTTAGAATTTTCCTCAGTGAGATGATATATAAGGCTGACAATTTCCGCAGGGATCTTTCTAGTCATTTGTTAAAATGTAGAAACTAATGAATTTTCCATTTGCAAGCCCAACTGATCCTGTGTTTTCCTATAAGATTATTTTTTCTTTAACTTTTCATTTCAATCTTTCAATTTCTCTTTGTGATTCTGAATCAACGACACTAATCGAAACCCCGTCGGGTGGAGGAGTAATGGATGACACCACCCTACCGAAGACAACTGATGGATTAGGCCTAAAACCCATCCCCCATACACGTTCACGATGCTCCTTCCCTAAAATGATTCTAACTATAATGTCCTGGGAAGTCAATAATGATTTTTAAGGGTTCACATCCCATACTTCTTGAATTTTAACCTATTAATGGAAAAATATTAACAATGATTTTTTTTAAAATATTTGAACTTCATAATATCATCCAATAAATAATTTTTTTCATTAATATTTATTATTATTTCATTACTTTACAAACATAATATTGAAAATCATTTTATCGTAACAAACAATCCTTAATCCCAATTAATTAGGGCTGGATAAATGTATCAAATGACACCAAATTAGCATCATTTGATCCATGTAGTTATCCCCATTTAATTGTGTTTATGTATTATTAGTTTGTATAATATATTTTTCATTATTATGTTTTATAGTAATGAAATAATATGAAATGGTAATGAAAATTACTTACTCCAACATCTTTGTATGGTTTATTTACAAAATTGCCATCGGTTTTCCTCTACACTTTAAAACACATATCTGTTCGGCCAATAGAGTGACCTGATTTCTTCGCCTTTATTATAAAATATAAACAAGTTATAAAAAACCTTGAGTTATAATAAAATGATATAAATAATAATGAATAAAATACTAATTTTTTTTCTTTTTCTCAAACAACTCAGAGACCCAATAATGTGAGGAATGACTTGCTTCTCATATTACACAATATACTTTTAGACAATTCCTAAAAAAATATAAACATAAATAAAAATTATAATTTTATTATTTTTATGTTATTAAGACACTATAAAATATTGAATCACATCAAGAGATGATTCTCTATTTATATCAACAAAGTTCTTCCATTGGTCATGAGAAATTCCTTTAGAAACTTTCTTATACATGTATTGTGAGATCAGAGAAGTGTCATTAAATTCATTCCATAATCTCCATTTAAAATATATACATTTCTTGCCCAAAATTTTCAAAGTCCATGGGTGTGAAATGGAGTTAGGGACATCAAAATGAAAAAATAAATAGAAATAAAAAATGTAACAATTTATATGTATATTACCAAATTTTACTCACATCCTTTAAATTAGTTATGAAGTAATATTAAATATTTATTACCTTATCATGTGTATTAAAGACCTTATTTTTCCATGTGGTAGGAATATTCCTACAATCGTTATAATTAATGGGAAATCTTACCATCTCGCAAGTAAGCTACCTATGAATATGCACATAGATTTTAGTAGAGTCACTAGTAGGCACCCTGAAATCATCAAATGGAATGACAATATTGAAGTCCTTAAGGTCCCATATAAATTCCATGTTCATATTTATATTCCTTTTATAGTTGTCTTTATCTATTTGAAAAATTCATTAAACAATTATTAAAATATAATGCTTTTTAAAAAATGAAATACATACCATCAATGGTAACTCACTAATATATCCTACAAGGATGGGTGAAAAACTGCTCCATTACTAGAGGTGAATCAGGAAGTTGGATACCAATGAGATATGGGGAAATGTATGGCTCTCTAATAGTCTAGGGTATAATGGAATCACTAATATCCACTGAATGTGATGGTAGTGGTGGCAGGTTTCAAGATTCTGATCATCTATGATCCTAGATTTTTTTGTTCTTCACATTACTACATTTCAAATGGTTAAGGTGAATTAAATGTATAAAATATGAAAAACTAAAAGTTTTTTAGAAAAAAAGGAAAACAATAATAGTAATTATGTACAAATAACTTATCAATGAGAAATGTTTATATATTTTCATTACCAGGATCATGGTATTTGAAGTCAAATACATGGTTGAAACAATTAACGTGTAATGATAGAAGTTTGGAAAGAAACATGTAAATTAAAGATGATAAATATGTATCATTTTTTTATATTTTATATGTAGACGATATTATTTTTATGGTATAAAAAGAAATAGTTTGTGAAGATTTTTCTATAGAAATGAGGGATTTATTTAAAATGTCTAAGATTTGAGAAATGAAATATTTTTTTGGGGATAAAAAATATCACAATAAGAAAATAAAATCATTATTTATCAATAGATATATGCTTAATAATTTATGATATAGTTTTTAATAGAGTATTTAATGTTGGTTTCTTCACCAATTTGAGTTGCAAAAAATTTCTATAAGGATCAAAAATGAAAGTGAGATGATCAAAAATATTTCCTAAAGATATTTTGTCATTTTTTAATCAATATATCTTTAATAATAGAAATTGTATATGATGTTAAATTTTATGCTTTGTATCAAAGTTTCCATGAAATAGTTTCATTCTACCCATTATCTAAGCACCTGATTCTGGCTCCGACAGACCCAGTGCAAATTCCGAATTAGCTTGAGCTGGAAACTGGAGACAATGAATATGATATAACACTATGAGAGTTATTTTTCATAATAAATACAATTTAACAATAAGTGAAACATATTAAATAATTATTACAAGAAAAATCCATACATTTAAGGTCGATGTGCCAATAGAACACTTGTTTTTGAAAATAAACAAAACCCAATGGTGAAAAAAATAAACACCTATATCATGTGATGTAAAACTAAAATTATAATTATATACAATGATGACAAAATTAATGGAAGAGAAATAATCAAATAACCTAATCAGTCTTTGTGTCGCATTTGTAGCTGGAAGGGGAGTCAGGGTCAAGGAAGTCGCCGATAGGGGGTCTACATGGATGAGGGGAGAGGGAGAGGGAGGTCAGAGGGGATCTGGGGTCACCAGAAAGGGGGATCTAGGGAGAGGGAGTTTATATGGGGAGGGGGGGTCTTGGGACACCACTGAGGTGGGGGAGGGGGTCAACATTGCCACTGATGAGGGGATTCAAGCCGAGGAGAGGGAGGTCAGGGGGGGGGGGTCACAGGTCACCTCCAAGGTGGGGTGGTGTGGTTGGGGGGGGGGAGTTGAGGTCACTACTGAGGATAGAGGAGGTAGGTTGGAAGGGTGGGTGTGTCGGGGTCTTCGATGAGGTGGCGAGGTTGGGGTCACCATCAGGGAGGGGAGAGGAGGATGTGTGTGTGTGTGGGGGGGGGGGGGGTTGGGGTTGTGTAGAGGGAGTGGGAGAGGGGGGAATTAAGTTTTTTTAAAAATATAAGTAGTTTTATTGAAACCTAAACTAATTATTCAAAAAAATGTAGCTAAAGTTTGGTTAAACCTTGAATATATTATATATATATTTTTAACATGATTTATTTCACGACGATTATGAGAACTACCACAAATAAACCGACTCTAAGAAATGTTTGTTTATAGTGAATCATGAAATACATGTTTTGTTCTCGGAGAAAGGAAACACTTATTCCTACTATCCCCCTTATTATGCTACACTAGAATCGGTAAGTGATCCAAAATCACTTGCAAAAGGTGAACGAAAGATGCTTTTAGGAAGTATTCAGTGCCTCTCAAGTTATAAAGGCACTGATTAATCCTACACAAAATTCTCAGAGATCCTTATCGTTTTTACACCATGAGAACTTGTTCCCTGATAACCCCATTTCTATAAGTCCATTGTCAGTCATAAAACTTCTAAAATACTACATATCCCTATGTTTTTCAAAAATACCAATAATGATGTTAAATCTCCATCGATAAACTAAGGATATCCTCCTAGTTAAAAGCCTGATAATTTTTTCCATAACTCCATTTGGTTTAGAACATCAAATTAGGAATTAATGAAGGTGAATAATAAATATTCACCACCTTGGTTGATCTTCTAAGAAACTTGTTGATCCATCAAATCCACAAAATTCCCTGAAACATTGTGTTTAAAAAATATCTAGATATGTTTGTTACAAGGACCTTCATGCATGAATTCTATAAATCCCATACTCCTGGTGAGAGATGATATATGGTCCACATTTATATTTGGTTCCAAAATATACAAAATTAAAAAAGGATGAAATTTTGATTCATTAAAGATAAAATAACTATTCACTCAAGAAGCCAAGCCTTTATCATTCTATATGAGGATAGAAATCATAGAGAAATAGTATCGATGTCCTTGTAGCTTATGGATTTACCTAAATTAGCTTATGAATTTATACACATGACTTCCCAAAACATAGATCGAGTAATATGTCTAATAGTAACCGAAGGGGATGAGGTTGGAACACACCTTTCTTCTGGGAGATTCAAAGATGAAGAAGCCTCCACAAGATCATTAGATGCATCAAGATTGAGAACCTATTGGGAGAGAATGTGGGATTTCACTGAGAAGCTAGGAGAGAAACCTCCAAGCATTTCCACCCTTGTTGCATGATTTCTAGTAAACCCATTTCCATAGACTCTTCTAAAGAAACTTCTTTCTCAATAGTAGGATGTCTCACAGTGGGAACTGAGGAAGGAAGTTCACTACACTCCAATGGAACATATGTGAATGTACCATCATCCACCAGATTGGAAACCACCACCACTAAAGAAAGACCAATATTATAAGAAATATTAGTAAGAGGGTGGTTTGACCCAGACGACCCAGCTTTGATAGGCAACAAATAAAAAGGAATGATAGGGCCATCACCAGTGTAAGCACTAGATTCTAAAATCTCGAGGCTTTAATTCCCATGAAATCATGTAACACAAATCATTGCATCACCCACCAGTGAAATGCGAGCTATGTTTTTCAAATTTAGAAATCCCACCTTAGGAGATAGCCCTAACCCACAACCCATAGAAGTTGAAAGATGACTAAAAGTGACTGATTCCTAAATACAGGGATCCTAACAACCCACAATGTGCTTCCAAAAAAAGTACCAAAATCCTCCTCACCAGGAACCATCACTAGATTATCCACCTTGAAATTGAGGGAATGTATTCTACAAACATCCATCGAGATCCTCTATAAATGGAAATCCACACAGAACCTAGGGATCGATTGGTATAAGACATGTTGCCTCTAGGAAAAGTCATCACCATCCCTGATCAAAACATTTGAAGGAAGAGATTCCATGAGATCCAAATCAACACAAATTCTAGGAGAAGACGCTGACTGCATATTCATCATTTCCTCATCCAAAAAAATAAAATGGCTTAATTCATTACCCACAACTTAAATAATAGGTAGATTGTGAAGCTGTAAAGGGAGTCCAGGTAATCTGATCCAAACAACAGAAATGCTTGATTATTTCCCAGAATGAGCATCATAATACTATTGAGGGAGGGAGAACATACATGCTCTAAAACAATGATTTTCCCTCAACCAATATTTTACTAATTCACTCCTAGAGAAGAGATGAATACAAATGGATTCTCTAAAGAGAGATGAAACTACAACCGGATGGTTGAGGCCCCATAAACCCACAAAAGGTTTGAAAAAGGGAAGGGAAGTTTTCTCCAAGCTAAACCTCACCACCAATGACAGACTATGAAATGACAATGCTTCTCCTAGTTCATCGACCGATAGATCCACTATTGGACATCCTACCACCATATCCACACAAAGATTCACCAAAGAGATGGATAGAATGTCCGATAGACAACGACTCAAAGAAGCTGTTGAAGGACCTCAAATAACATCCCTGAATGCACAAAACCACAACCCCTTTACCCTCCAGAAAGGTACTTTAAGGATATAAAAAACCGTAGGAGAAGGATGTTGACCATCCAATAAATTTGACAACAACTTTCCTGGTGAATAAATCTGCTGAGTAAAAGTCAAAAGAGAATTCTGAAGGAAGGGTACATGAGGTGCATTCTTTTTGATAGATAGAAAGATCCATGAATGATTTATCTAAAATATTCTATTTATAATTCCCTCATACACCTATTTATCGGTAAAGTTTTATGATATTTTATGTCTTTTTACTTTAATTTAACCATTTCTCCTCATTTTAGCCTTTTCTATGGTGACTAACATTTACCTTGGAAAATTATTTTTATGACTAAGACTGTAATTAAATTTTTTATCAAATTTCAATTATTTGATTACAAATTTGAATCCATTTTATATAATTAAATTTCTAAATAAGAAAAATTAAACTTTTAAATGCAAAAATAAATTATATATGGGATTTTTTATAGAATAATTACTTTTAATCATTAAGTGTTCTTAACATTATTTCATATTGATTTATAATAAAATGAGTTTAAATTAATTATATTATAAATTGAGACATTAAATTTTACTCAAATCACCATTTAAATGTTATATATTTAATTTATTAAAATTAAAATTTAAAATAATTCATTGAAAAATATTATTTTTAATAATAAATGATTTTAACCATATCCTATTAAAATTTGTTATTTATCTTATAACCATTATATCAATAAATTAGTATTATAATATTTGTTTGAATTTTATAAACGCATAAAATCATTAATTACTAATACTAATAATATTAATGGAAATATATATGTATATAATAAAATAAAATATTTTTAATTTTATTTTATAATTATTTATTACATATGAATTATATCATTTTTAATTTCATACCAAAAAGTACAAAAAATCAATGTATATTTTGGATACAAGTATATCCAATGATGATATATCTAATAACTATATATCCAACAATCAAATAACCTAAGGTGATATATATAATGGTCATATTGGATTCCTATGTACAACTTCACATACAAATCTAAAATCATTTATCCCATTCACTAATTTCATTATCAATATGTTATTATATTATAATGAGTTTTAATCTTTATATAGTTATCATTTGTGTTATGATCTTTATGAAGGATTGTGATGATATGAATCTCAGCCTTGTAGTAGTTTTATTTACTTGTGGTTTCATTCCATTAGTAATTTTACTAACTATATTAATCTCAAAGTGTATTTCATTTTTTATTGTAATATTCTACTATAAGAAATAATTTTTCATTTAGTTTGGTGTTGCGTGTATCATAAGTTCTCAAATAAAAAATTATTTATTTAAAGGGTAATACATACTAAAACAATGGGGTTTTACATAAAACCCCATTAAAATAATTTCGCCCTTGAAATTTCATTGCTTTGATGAAAAAATGAGGGTACTTCTATCTCATTACACCTTTGAGTTCCCATTTTACTTCCTAAAACTTACGGTTTATCAAGATAACTATAACTAAGGTAGTGGTCTTTTTTCAATGTACCTTATATCAATAATCCAATATTTTTACTAGTTTTTTGTTATAAAAGAGATCATTTTTTATCTATAAGACATCTGATTTTAGTAAATCTTATGGATCAGGTGTGTACTTCTTCAAAAGTGATATAATGAATACATCATTCACTTAATATAGGTTTGGTGGAAGTGAAATATGATAATTTACCATCACCAAATGATTGAGGATTTTGAAGGGGATATTATATCTAGGGGTCAACTTTCCCATTTTCCAAAATCTCATAACCCTCTCCCATTGTGATGTTTTAAGGAATAACATATCTTCAACATCAACCTCCAAATCTCACTGATCATTATCAATGTAGTTCTTATATTAAATTTGTATAGTTAATGTGACAATGAATGGTTTTAATATTTCATAACATTTCTATTTGATCCCATAAGAATATACTCTCCAAATGCATCCCAACATGTTAGAGTTATGCACCTATTACCATACATATCCTCCCATGGTTCCATATAAATTCTTGAATGGAAACTATTTTTATATGAGAAGTATACCAAAGAAAGGTATTGATCCCAATATCCATTTAAATCTATTAAACATGACCTCAACATATATTATATATTTTAAATAATCTTTTAAAATTGATCATCAATTTTATGATGATAAGAGATGCTAATGCTTAACATCATATTAAATTCTTGGTGAATAATTCTATAGAATATTGAGGTAAACCTCAACCACCCATTCGATAAAATGGAAAGTGTTACTCCATGAAAACATACCACTTAATTTATATTTATCTTCTAAAGTTATCTGAGTGAGAAATATTATGATATAGTAATGAAATGTGTTTTATTCATAAAGTGATCAACTATAAACCAAATGGTAGAATAACCTATATAAATATTAGGAAGACTTTCAAAAAAAATCATTGGTATTTATCAAATTTACATACAGGTATAGGTAATGGTTGTATCATCCCCTTAAACTGATTTCACTCTACCTTAACTTTCTAGCAGATAAAACATTGAGATATATACTCTTCAATATCCCCATTTATGTTGTGCCACTAGAAATTATCTTTGATATCTCTATACATAGTTTTTATTCTAATACAGTTAAAGAATGATGAGAAATGTGTATTATCCAATAAATTCTTTAATTTTGGTATTTAAGGAACATATATTCATTTCTTGAATCTTAAAATTCTATTATGGTCAAGGTTGAGGTAAAAAATATTCCCTACCATATTCTAAATCTTCATATCATTCTTTGTGATTTATTCATATTTAAATATGATAGTTAATAAATTACTTTGAAAACATATGATTTATCATATTTCTTTATGATTTCATGGTCCATACATTATAAACCACGACTATTGAGTCTATTTCAATCCTCATCATAGATAAAGCAACATGATTGTTTATACTCAGAACATCATACACCTTGTTCACCTTCCCAAGGTGGTAATTCATTGACCAATCTTACTCCTTTTTGAACTCTAATAATCTCTTTTAGTTAAAGTCCAAATTCTTCTATATGAATATATACTTTAATATCTTTGGTCAGTATATATATATATATATCATATATTCCACAAAAATATACAATACCTCTGTATCTTTGATGGAAATATTACCTCTAATATCTCCATATCATGCATCTAATAGTGTATCTCATTAACCATTGATTGACACAAGGAATACACTACCACCATGTAATTTTTCATGTAGTAACATCCAATCCCTTATTTGATACATATTTATATATCAAAAACCCTATCAACTATTGGGTAGTGTGAGTATAGGTATTGTGAACAACCTTATTTTAAGACTATTGAAATTTTATTCAAATTCATTTTTATAAAGTAACTTGAATCCATTACAATTTAACTTGGTCAATGGATTTGATATCCATATCAAATTTATCATAAAGAACTGATTGTATCTAGAGAATCTATTAATAATATGTATCTCTGTTATAATGTTTTCTCTAATCCATTCTCCAATAACCTCCATATTTTAAGGATCTATAAATATAACCTCACATGTGGTTATATGGACCAATAATTATACATTCAATAACCAAAATTCACACTTTCTAAATTTCGTATATAATTTATCCTTTATCAAGGAATTCAGAAAAACCATAAAAATAGTCTTCATACTTTGACTTTCATTTGGAATATATGAGAATATCATATATAATGAATACCAAAAAATAGATCAAGTTAATCTATATGGATAACTCATCATATCCATGAAGATAATTAGAGAATTTTAAAATTTTAATGAAATTATTTTAAATTCATAATTTATATATCTTGTATAAAAGGTTGTCTGGGGTATTTCCCCCCTTTTCACCCATAATTGATGATATGCATATCAAAATTCTATCTTTAGTAAGTATTTATATCCTCATAATTGATTAAGAAATTCCTAAATATTGGGTAGAATATATTTTTTCTTGATTGTGATCATGTTAAGTTATGATAATCAATACAGAGAAATGGTATCACCTTATAGTGAAGTACTCGAGTATATAAAAACCTTATCCAAATTATTTTGGATTTTATTCTTCAATTACTATAATTCAATTGGGTCCATTATATAATAAATCTTTAATATTGGTATACCACTAGGTATGATATCGATTGAAAAAAAATCCATGGGATCTATAGGAAGACTATGAAAATTTTCAAAAAATACATCAACATATTCAATATTACTTTTTTGATAAAAATTTAATCTATATGTCCCAGATTATTTGGTAACAAGATCAATATAAGGGAAGTAACTTCCAAATGGAGTTTATAGTCACACATACATTGATATAATATCATGGATTGATTTGGGATATGAAATGTGATTTTTCTATCCTATTAATTGATATGGGTTTTATATAGATAATAATAATCCAAGCCTAAAATGATATTAAATTTGACTAAAGCTAGAATAAAATTATTTGCAAGAAGAACATTCCCACAAAATTCGATCATAGACAATTTTTAGACTTGGGACAAAATCATCACACCACTAAGAGTTATCATTAATAATCCAATATCTACCCATTGGGGTGGTGATTTGATTCTCTTAACAAACATTATAGATATAAAGGAGTGGGTAAAACTAGAATAAAATAAGAAATTTATAGTACTTAAGTGGATGATGAGTTTACCTTTAACCAATAGATTTTCATGACCCACTTTCATAGTTGTAATTTTATATTATATACCTTTATCACTTATATTTGGATATTTTTCTAGTTAACTGTTGTCATCAACCTTTGGATTATAGAATTAGTTATTATAATGTACATTGACCAAACAATAAAATAATTAAAGTGTGTGTGGTTAATTAGGAAGATATTTCATTCCATCTATTTTATTAGTTGGACTCTTCTTATCCTTTCAGTATTTATTTTCTAGATAAAATTCTCTTCCAAAATTGAAAAATTTAATTGTTTCCTTTTGGTAGTTCCCCATGCTTATTTTCACAATTTTGGCATGTAAGAAGATGAATTTTCATTCCTCTATATGTTTTATCATTTTATTTTCTATAAAACTATATTTTTCTCATATTTTCCCAAAAAAAAAAGACTGATGGTAGTCTCTAATTTTAATTTCGACCTCAAGAGACCATTAGAAATTATCTTTAGGGCTACCAAATTCCCTTATAGCTGAAATTTTTTAAATACTTGGTTTTAATACACTTAAGAAATGATGAATTTTCTTTTAGCCTTAATGATAAAACCATAAGTGTTTATTGAATGTTTTTCTATGTTTTCTTTATAGGTACTAATAGATTCATCCTTATTTTATTCCAGATGAATGAATTCATTCTCTATTTTAGTGTGAAGAGTGTCAATATTTTTTGTGAAAAATATTTTTTTAAACACCTCCCATTCCATGGAGTCAATTTCTTCCTATTTCCTTGTGTTCATGATTAGGTTCCACCATTGATCTTCATCATCATCCAAATGATAAATGGATAAAACAAAATTTTCATGATCTAAGAACTAGATAATGAAAAATATATTTTCTATTGTGTTAATCCATTACCTGGAAATTAATAGATCATAGGAACATTTATAAGAGGGTGGAAATTCCCACATGAAGGAATAAATGGGTATTTTTTCCTTAGTTTTTTTGGGAGTTTGAAATGATTCATGTTACTTCTCATAACTTGAGAAATTTGGGTGGGTATCACCCTAAAATTTTGTACTCTATCCCCCATCCCATTTGGGTACACATTAGGTTAATCATTGAATTTCACATTGCACTTGTTATTTACATGGGTTCTCATATTTCCTAACTTTAACTAAATTAAAATTGTTTAGTGTGAGTATCAAGTAATAATAACTAAAGTAAGTAGTCATATGAAGAAAAATAAATCCTAATATATCATAAATTATAAAAATATGGAATTTAGGTTTATGTTACATTACTTCTGGTTCAATATAGGTTATTTTAAGTTCCATTAGCTTATTATTCATAAAAGAATCCTCAAAATTAACTAAACCTCATACTAATACTAACTGAATAAACCATATCATAACATACATACATAATACTTCATTTTATATGAATATTTATTATATAACATAATAAATTAAACACCAATACCAATAGGTTTAGTGTATTTGGAGATTATATTCATAGCCTATTTTTTTTACAAACATTCTTTAACATATCCCAAAAATAATCTTTATACATTACACCCTTCTAGAAATACCATAATTTATATTCTTCTTCATATCTTGGGGAATGGAAATATAAGAAAGGGTAATATCATATGCTTAGTAAATGGTAAACATAAGAAATAATAATCATAGTTATTAATTGACCATAATATGAAAATTTTGGTATGATAATATGTACAAGGTTAATTATAATAACATAAGAAAATAATACCAAATAAAATATGGATTATAAATCATCAATTGTGATATAAGGTTTTTGGAATAACTTAAGACAGGAGTCATATGAGTGTGGAAATATGAGTCAATAATCATGAGACATGAAAACATAATATAATTATGTTTCAAAACATAGAGATGTGGAATAAAATTATGCCACAAGAATAAGAATAAAAAATCATTTCTTATATTAAGGATCACTTCCAAGAGTATCATTACATAGTGGATGGAGTCCTATAGTGGATTGGGTTCACTCTCAATACTCATAAACACAATGGAAAATTGATATAGTAGAATGGGTTCACTCCCAATTCTCAAACATATCATCTAATGAGATATAAATATTTACCAAATTCAATAGAGGGATATATAATTTTAGTCCCAACTTTCTCATAATGAAAAGCTATACATGTGTGTGCCTCATAAACATAAAAAAATCAATAATTATATCTTATATTAATTAACTTGGGTGAAATAAATGCATTTCATGATAAATTCTGAAATACAAGATCATAATACATATATAAAGAGATGTTGGATGATATTATTACAAAATATGCCTTGTGAAGTACAAAAAATGAAAAAGGATATTTATATAGAGGAAAAACTCTTTATAAGACCATTCAGAAATTAATTTAAAAAATAATATGAAATACCATTTACAATTTTAATAAAATTTTAAAAGGAAATAATATATAGAATATTAATAAAAATTAGTTTATAAAACTAAAAAAACATGGAAAGGAATATTCTTTGGGAAAACCAAATAAAATGATATGAGAAGGAAATTATGTGAAATACATTAAAACAATTCCTCCCACTCTTTTTATATAAAATAAAATTAAATTAAAAATGATCCTAGGTAATTATATAATTATAGATAATAAAATTAATAATTTGTTTTTATAAAATATGGATATCAAAGAGAAATAGTCTTGATCAGAAAGATGAAATAAGGCAGACTCCACTTATAGGTATCATTTTAGTTGATTCGTAAATGAAACGGAAGTAAAAAGGTTTAATGATTTGAAAAAATAAAAAAAAATAGAATTAGAAGAAACTATATGTATAATTTTTCTAATAATGAACATAACATTTTCTAGGATGTAAATTTAGTCAAAATAATCTCTTTTTCAAAGTGATAATGAAAAAAACCATTACCTAATATTTATACTTTCCCAAACACACTCTAACTCCCTGTATAATAAAATTAGGTTTATCATTATTATGTATAATATAATTATTCATATATATTTTACTTAATACAATTTATTTATATTTCTTAATTACCCACATATTAATTTTTTATTATTAAAATTAATATTTGTTTGTTAATTGTTCTGTTTTCCACACAGGCTTTAGTTTGGAAATTTTGGTCCTTATACCATGATCAAGGGTTTATTAAACCCATAATGTTCATAAATATTTATTATATTATTTTATATATTTCATGAGTTTCATGGTAAATTCATGGAACCTATGGTTTAAATTCTCTTGGAATTCTTAAAAAAATTTATTTTCAATGACTATCGAGTTAATAAAAGTTTTGAATTAATTAGTGAATATACTATCTCATTTTACCATTCCATAATTATTAGAAAAATAATAAATTAATAATTATTTCATTAAATTACAATTATTTATGACTTATTAGTCATTTATGACATAAATGATATAGCATCGTTCATGTAGGTAGTAAAACCAACCAAAACAAAAACATGTTATAATGATTGAACGATTAAGAATAAGTTATTGTATAGTAATAATATCACTTTTAAAAACGATTAATGATTTTAAAAATATTTATTAAATTGATAAATATAATTTAATAAGTCTTGGATGAAGAATATAAATAATAATTACTAATGAGTGGATAACACTTAAATTAAATACAAGAATATACTCTTAGAGGTACATTTTGAAATAAGGGATTTACGAGTCCTTTTGAATAGAGGTTCCAAATGTGTAGATGAATTTTATTGATAGAATATATGTTTTTATTTAATATAAAACTAAAGTAATTATGTTTTTTAAGTGGGTATAGGAGGGGTAATTTTATTTGTGATCTTCAGTGGAATTTTGGAGAATACCTATCACTTAATGAGAAGGTATTCTATTTTTAAATGGAAAGTGGATCCAAAGTTGAAAAATAACGGTAAAAGGTGTATGGAAGGCCTATAATGGACCTGGACACTCATTTATTGATATTCTTTACGATATTTAATGTATTTACGCTTAATTTAACTCTTTTACCACAGTTGAGCCTTTACCATGATGACTAACATTTACCTTGGTAACATATTTTTATGCTTAAAAATGAAATTAATATTTTTACATAATTTTTTCTTGATTATTACAAACTTTAACTCAATTTAATTTAATTTAATTTATAAATTTAGTAAATTTAAATTTTCAATAAAAACATATGTTATAAAAAAACCCATATTTATAAAAAATAACATTATAAACATTAAGCGTTCTTAATATTATTTCATATCAACTAAAAATTAAATGAGATTTAATTCAATATTTTATAAATTATAAAATTAAATTTTATTTGAACCATCCTTTAAAAGTTATCTATTTAATTTATTAAAAAAACACAAAAATTATTTGAAAATATCCTGTTTCAACATTAAATAATTTACATCACATCCGATTAAAACAAATTATTTATCTTATAAAAATTAAATTATACGAATCCATCTGTATTAAAATATTTATTTTAATTTTTCAAACAAATAAAATAATTGTTTAAAAAATTATAATAGCTATGTTCAGAACCTTGTGAGTTGAAATGATTGATATTATCTATGTTCAGAACCTTGGGCGTGGACATGATTTCTCTTTATTTATGTCCAAACATAGGGTTGTGAACATAGCTAAAAAAATAATTTCCATGCACAAGGTTGTGAAAATATAAAAAAAAATAATCATTTCCATGAACAGTGTTGTGAACATAGCTAAACAATAATCTTTTCCATGGATATCATCTTTATCTTATGAGATATACATTTTGGGGATATATATGACCCCACTCATCACATAATGATAATAATTAAATATGTGTGCCATATAATATCAATCATATAATGAACTGATATATTAGTGATTATTTCCTCTTAATAATAATTTTATTGAGTAACTTATGTTACAAGTAATAGAAGGCTAAACAAAAAAAATAAAAGTTAAACTATAAATGGTGACCATTATAGCTCTTAAAGTTGAGGGACTTGATAGTAGTAACTAAATTTTGAGTTCTTATATTTATAATAAATTTATAATTGTAATTTCCATAGATTAAATTCATTTTTATATTTAGTACATCAGTATTATCATAAGAATAATTTTAATGGTTTTTCAAAAATAATTAAGTTTTAGGTGACTAGTAAAAATAATGATTTAGAAAAAACTATCAAATTTATAATGTAAAAAAGTAAAAATTTTAATAAACCATTTTTACATAACAAAATATTGTAATATATATCATTTAAAAAAACTGTGTTGAATTTTTAAAACTCATGTTGAACATTTTTGAAACTGAAGTGATATATCATATTTAAAACCATTTTACTTGCTTATATTAAAAATAAGACATTGTAAATTTTAGAAATTAAATATAATAAATTTATTTAATATTTTAGTTAAATTTTTAAATTTTATTTAATAATTTCTACTTTATTTTTTGGAATAAATATAATATTTGTAAGATTAATTTTAATTACAAAAATATTAAACCAATTTTTTAGATATGTTTTTAATAATATCATAAAATTTTAATTTAATAAATCAAATTGATATAATTTATATGACTCTAGTATTATATTTTAACATATAGATAATTACACTAACACTAATTCAATTGGAAATCCATACTAAATAATATTAAGAACACATAATGTTTATAAGTCATTTTTAATTTTTTTTATATATCATATATTTTAAATTAAAATATTTTTTTATCATATTTATAAATTAAATTTGACTAAATTTAGATTAATTTTTTGTTCAAAAAAAATAAAAATTTTGTAATAATGGTTACCTTTTATTTTTAAATGAAATATAAGTTACATAGTTAAAAACAAGTTACCATGCTGAAAATAAAAATTTAAAAATGTAAAAACCTATCTTAAAAGTCATGAAAAAAGTTTAAAGTATGTGTGGAAAGTATTAAATGAGGGTTTATAGACCCAATAATACCACACAATCCATTATTTTGAAATTTTGGAATCATTGACTAAGAAACAACATAATGATATCATAGAAGTGTAAAGGATATTCCAAAAACTTCCATTTTATTCACTTATAAAAGGGGATCACTTATACCACCAATTGTTACACATCATATTATAATTTACATTAAAAATATAAAAAAAAATATAATTATATTCTTTTTTCTCATTTTTAATCCCATTTATTTTATAATTTATCTTAAGTCCTTCACTTCTTAGGAGATCTCTAAATGGCTATCACATCTCTAATGTGAGTATTACCTTTTTCGTAATATTTTCTCCTTAATATTTCTCTTCAAAATACATAATATCCATAAAAATATAATGAAATAAATTTAATCATTATAATTATATGTTATTGTATTATTTCAACAACTATTATTTATTCCCCTCAACTCACTAAGAAAAATAAATGTGTCGTTAGTACGTTACGTGGATTATCACTTTCACAAAGTAAAATCTTGTATTTTTGTCACTATAATTAATTTCCGGTAAAAAGAATGTAAAAAATGAATAAATAGGATTTATATAAGATAACTATGACCCTGAAAATTAAAATTTTTCATTTACCTTAATTCTATCACATTCATTGAGAAATGGAAACATTAATCTTATGTATGTATAGATTACCACTTCCATGTGAAATGAGTTTCATTTTTCATCACCATCCATCATGGATTGATTTAAAAATATATTTAATATATAATAATTATTTCAATAACACTATTAATATTTTTTATATTATGAAAATATTTTACAACACGTTCATCCATGTTTAATATACATAATGAGTTTCAGAAAAAGGACCAAACAACCTCAAGTAACCAACATAGGAAAGAAAACTATATTATAAATAAACAACATATGATGGTTAAAAGACCATAGCCTATTAAATATAGTTGAATAAAGATTTAAGTAATTATTTTTTAAACATAATTTTTTTATTTAGGATGTGAAGCACAAGTTTATAGAATACAAGAAGCTGAAGTATGTGATCATCTGTACCACCCTCAATACCATTGAGTTACACATTACCTTTATTTTTCTCCCTTTTTATACAATATTATTCTCATGAAATTATTCTATTTTTGTATATATGTTTTTTACATATTTACATAGTCAAATATCCTTTTTATTTCTGGGTTTTACATGTTTTTAGTTCCCTTAAAAATTCCCACTTTTAAGTAAACCCAGTTATAAGGGAACTTTCCAATTTCTTTTCTCATGTCAAGAATTACCCCATAAAATATTTTTAAACCATGAATATAATATAAAAAACCTTATTAATTTGTGAAGAAACATCTTTGATCATTTTTTTATGGAAAACAATAACGTTCTTCCTTCTTTTAAAATATCCATTACTTATTAAGCATCACCAAAGTGGTTCTTATTATTCATTCTTATCCTAGTTTCGTCTCATGAACTCTATATATTAGAACTCAATGTACTAGAACTATATTTATATCTTAAATATTAATATCAAAAACGATTTAATTACTTATTTTACTAGAAATACATATGATTTATCCTTATATTATGCCTTGAATTATAATTATGAAACCCACAACATTCTAAGGGGTTTGATCATGCATAAGATTTAAGTATTGTTTATTTTTATCATATATAAGGAATATGTATTATTTTAATTAAAGTGATAGGTGGTCCAAAAATTATATATCCCTATAATTCATTAGGTATATATTTCTATCTCATGAGATGTTATGTAATGTATTTGGGATTGAACCAAATCCACCACAAGATTTTGTCTACTTTTTGATAATGGTCTTGGGAGTGAACATTGGCTTATGTTTATGATATCATGTTATATATTTTTCCATATGTTTATGATTCCATTATCTTATGATGCAATTTATGTATTCCATGTTATAATTATTATGATCATCCTAATTTTGATATCATGTTATGTATTTTGAATCTAAGGTTACTCTTTATTTCCATATTTATTACCTTACTAGGATTTCCATATCAACCTTTTCCTTATGTATTTTCACTAGGGTATACTATGTGGTTTTAGAATATCTTTGAGGGTTTGGATCACTATGTAGTTTTTTTAATAAATATGATGTTTTTATGTTTAATGTGATATATTTATATGCCTAATAATCCAATGAAACTAGAACTCTAGATCCTTAGCCTGTATTTGTTGGAATAACATGTTAAGAGTCATGAAATAATATTTGCATTGGGATTGGGTCACCATATTTTGTATCAGAGGAAGGTCTATTTGTTTTTATATATTAGGATTAGAGAACATTATTAAAAAAACATAGGATAAGACTAAGCATAGGATAACATCATGATGTTTTTATAAAGTAGATGTTGTGTTATTTTATTAGAAAATACATCCATGTCTAGATACTAGAAATAAGATGCATGATTTGTAATAGTTGTACCTATGGGTAATAACCCTGAATACAAAATTTTTTGTATTAGATCAACTGTAACTTGGTGCCCCAAAAGGGGCCTAAATTCTCACCTAGATTGACACTCCCAGGGATATGATTTATTTAATTAACTTGCTCTTTATAAACCCTTGTGAATGATTTGATTTTTTTATGTAATTTAATTACTTTATAGAAAAATATATGAAAATTAATATTAATTAAATATATTGAAATTTATATATTGATAACTTAGGTTCTTCACATAATGTATGATTTACTTTTTCTGAGTTTATAGTGTATTAATCAAAGTATTTTGATCCCTAACTGTCCTTTATTTTAGAAAATGGTTGGACATAGGAGAAATATTATTATTGACATGTGAAATTAGAAATGTGATGACCACACTAATGAAATTCATAAAAAATGGGGGTAGTATCCAAGAACCTAATAGAGGTTCTAGAAAAAGTAACTCAAGTTATCAATAATATATAAAATCCCATGGAATTTCCTTCATGAGAACAGGTTACAGTTGAGTCCTTTATTCATTAGATACTTATAACTTGTAGTGGATATTTTTATCCCATAATTGATAAACAATAGATTATATCATTTGAGAAGATATTCTATATCTTTCAATGATTTGATAAAGAAAAGTTCGTACTAACAATTTAACACCTTAAGGGAGACTCTAATTATTAGAAGACACTGATAAATAATAAAAATCCTATGAAAGACAAAGAATATATTATGTGGGATTAATTTAAGTGGTTATTTTTCAATAAATAATTCACATACACTCTCCATCTAAAAATATATATAGAGTTCCTTTCACTCAATAAAAAAGGAATAGGAATATATCAAATCTTATGAGGTGAAATTTACAAGGCCTTCATGATATGCCTCTTATTATATCATTAACACCATAGGTAAAATAGAAATCTAATTTAGTGGGATAAAATTGAGGGTATAATTTTTTTCGGAATTTAATACTTTAAAAACTGTGGAGAATTTTTTTGAAGTTCCCTTAATGTTTATATAGAATCGGGTGGTTCTCAGAGGTCTCATGGGACTGAAGAAAAGAATATGAGAATGGAGTTTAGCTCTGGAGGATAACTGGATAAAACACATGATGATTAAAAAATCCAACATCCCAAATGTTAAAAGTGTAAAAATAATACTCATGGAGATTATATTAAGGGGACAAAAATATATTTCTAGTGTGGAAAAGAGGGATATCAAGACCACACATTTATAAGTTAGATGAAAAATCACACTAATTTGATCAAGGAAAAAAATATCCATATCAATCCTCAAATTATTGTCTAATGTTTCATTAACAAGTAATGTAAAAACTATGAAAATTAATTCACTAATCCTAGGGTTATCTATGATAACCAACAACAATAAACCCCATGTCTATGATATCAAGGGTGAGATTATGCTATTTCTACCACTGAGGTGGATCAAGGAAATAATATTGTGACATGCATGTTAGTTATTAATTCAATATTATAAAATTTATTATTTGATTCTCTTTCTATATACTATTTCATATCAATAAAGTTTAGTAGAACTATTTAAACACCATCGAAAAAACATATAGGTTATGTTATCTGTGAAAACTGCTATTGGAGCGATTGTTTCATCTCAAGTATATAACCCTTAACCAATTTATATATATGGGATAAATCTCCCATCAAACCTCATTATAATACATTTATTTTAATTTGATACCGTATTGGGAATGGACTGGTTTTCTCTATATATGGCCCACCCCAACTACTGGGAGAAGGAATTCACCTTCTATATCCTGAATTACCCTTAGAATCTATAAATGTTCAAGTGGAAGGATGAATCTACTTTAGAATCTTTTTATAATCCTGGATATTATTACCATGTTAAAAAAATTATCTATCTAAAATGATGGAATCAATGAAGCAGAACACTATAGAGAGGTTTATTTCTCAATTTAAATTATACCTAGATATCTATAGATATCCAAGAATCCATATATAACGGCCTCCCAATGACATAGATGAACTTCAGAAGCAATTACATGAATATCAAGACACACATCTCGGATTCTTAAGTGCTTCACAAGGGGGTGCACTGGTCCTATTTGTTAGTAATAAATATGGGTGTACGCATCTCTATATCAATTATCATGAACTGAAAAATATCACAATAAATAACAAGTATCCTTTTCTACATATTGATGACTTGTTTAATCAGTCACAAAGAGATAAATACTTCTCTAAATTGGATCTTCAGTTGGGATATCATTTGTTAATGGTTAAGAATGAGGATATTCCCAAGACTAACTTTCATACTAGGTATGGGAACTATGAGTTCATAGTTATTCCATTTGGACTCATGAATTATCTAGTGATCATCATGGGCCCAATGAATACTATTTGAGTAAGTTTCCCAGATTTTCCACTTCTTTTTCAGAATTCTTCGATTATAAGCATTTTAGAAAACTTGGTTGGTAGACATTTGTGTTCATATAGTAGGACTTATGTGGTTTGTCACCCTATCGCCCCTTGCGTTTGTGTTGAGGTCGATGTTTCAAAGCCTTCTATAGATTGGATTTGAATTTGTGTCTGCAAAGAATTCATATGGAAACAAAAAGTGGTTTTTGAGTCTTGGAAAACATATTTCTTAGGTTGTCAATAGTTAGGAAATCCGGTCCATGGATGAAATCATGGATAAAGAGCTCAAAAAATGTTGATCCCCCAACTAGAAGGGTCTGAGGTGTAGGTTGACTTTAAATGGATCTATCAGACTTGGGATATTATTGGTTTGGACTGGTCTGGGGAGGTGCGTGGTGTAGTATTAGAGGAATGGGAACCATGTAGGATTCAAACCTATCTAGTTGGGAAGATAAGTTCCGATCTTGAAGGAAATTCTTAGAAGGGCTAGCTCATGTAGTGCCCTTATTCAATGGCACCAGTTGTAGAGAAGGATACTAGGGTTAAGGTACCCAAAGATGGGTCGTGGAAGTCATAACTTGATTAAGGTAGGATTTGGGGATCAACCACTATAAGGTAGGTGGAGTGGAGATAGTGAAAGTGGATGGAATGGATAAGGAGGTATCCTTGTTTGTGTATGTGGTGGAGCATTCAGTCTTACTCAGCACTATTGATGATTGTGTGGAAAACATGTTAGTAAGTGATGTCCACAGCCCTGGGGGTCCTCAAGGTCGGTACTGGGAGAACACTAACATGTAATATAAATTCATGGGTTGATGATATGTGAAACCCACATGTTATGACTTGTTACCATGTAGTGATTCCCCTGTGGGTGACTATAGAAAAGAGGCTGAGCCATATGTAATGTCACTATTGGGGAAGTCTTTTTTTTTCTCACTGCTACATAATCTTATCATGGAAAAGGAAGGAAGTGTGGGGATAATGTCTTGGGACCCTTGAACCCAAACACTACCATTATGAAGTCCTCATCCTTTCAGAAGATTGGGAGTGAGGGGAAGAAGAATAATGGCATGGAGGTTAAAGTAGGCAAGGTGGACTCTCATTGCAGGATGAGGCCTCTCAAAGAAGGCCTGAGGGTTGAGTTGAAAAAACTTTTTGAATGTATTGAAATTAAACAAAAAAAAATTATGCATGAGGAAGATTATTTAGGTGATGAAATTTATTGCCAACTCTCAATGTATAGTTTAGACCATTTATAAGGGAATGGTCCCCACAACCCCAGAAATAAGAAGAGGAAAAAACGAAAGTGTGACTCAGGGAAATGCATTGTGGTCTAGGGGAAACAACCCAAGGCATGCAAAGACTATTATCACTTTTCTAAAATGATGGAAACCAGGTCATCCAAGAAATGTGGAATTAAGTAAATAAAAGGCTTACATGGTGGGGAAAGTGGTGATCCAAGCAGAGAACCAAGAGTGATGGAAGAAGAGGTAGGGGAGTGTCTGAGGCTCAAATTCCAATGAAAGGAATAAATGATCGAAAAATTACTTCATCCCAACACCTCAAATGAATATATTTTAAGAATTTTTTAAATAAGGTTATAGGTTTAAGACACTGAGGAGGAAGAAGTATAGATAGAAAAGAAATTCTAAATCATCGTTTAAGGCTTCAACCAAGTAAAAATCACCTAAGAGGAATTCATTCCGATAATGGATAGAATGGTTAGTCACCTCAAAGAACATATAAGGGAGGATCTATATACCCAGGTTAGTACTCTGTAATAGTAATTATATAGATTTTAAGAATCAAATAATCTTAGTCTAGTGTTATTAATTTTGTGAGCTCTTTCAACACACGGTGGTCCTTGTTTTGCGAACTATGGTTTCCTACTTTCCCATAAAGTTGATTAACAAAAATATATGTTTGGATGGATACTATAAAATAAAGTAGGAACATAATGATAGTTTGAATAATGTTCTAAAGATATTGATGAAGGATAAATTTTATGAAAAATATAGTAAATATGAATTTTGAATGGAGAAAATATCATTCATAGGGAATGTTATCACATGTAAGGGGATATCTACAAACACATTGAAGACCAAGGAGATTGAGTATTGACCTATACCATAATATGTGATAGATATACATAGTTTAATTTTATTAGATGAGTATTAGTAGTAGTTTGTGAGAGAATTCTCAATATTTTTAAACTTTCCAACTAAGATTACTTGGAATGGAATGAAGTATGTCTAGACAAATTATTGTGAAGAGAGTTTCAAGGATCTGAAGAAGAGGATAACAAAACACCTATACTCACCATACCCAAAAACATGGAAGGATTTGTGTTCTATAGTGACACATAATAAAAGGTTCTGAGCTATGTATTCATGTAGAATGATAAATTCATAGCCTATAACTCAAGATAGTTTAAGGTGCATGAACAAAATAATATAACTCATGAGTTAGAAAAAAATTATCTTTTCATTGAAGATTTGGAGGAATTATCTCTAAAAAGATAAGTTTGATATATATATATATATATCCCAAAATATCCAAAAATATATATTCACTCATATTGATCTTAACATGTGCCAATGAAGATGGTTATATCTGTTCAAGAATTATAACTGCTCAATCCACTACCATCTTGGGAAGGTGAAAAAAGTGGTAGATACTCTAAGTAGAAAATATCATGTAACTATATCTATGATGAGGATTGAGAAGGATATACACATCTTATATATTTAAATATAGACATGAGAATTATACAAGAAGCATTATAATACTTCCATTATCAAATGATTGCTTATACATCACTTATAGGGAATATTAAAAAAGATCAAAGATATGATGCAGAGATAAAGAAGTGGTTGATGTTGCGAGAAAGATAAAATAATTAGTGTTCAATATTTATGATGAATTAAATATAAGATTTGGGAAATAACTTTGTGTTCTATAAAATATGGAGATGAAAAAGGAGCTACATATTGATTTTGATAGCTCGACATTCTCCATCAACCTCGGAAATACCAAGATGCATTGAGATCTTAAAGAACACTATTGGTGGGAAAATATGAAGATTGTGATTGTTGAATATACATAAATAATAATATTTTTTCAGTAGTTTAAAGTTCAGAGGAAAAATTCCAAGGAGATGATGAAATGTTTTTACATACCTATATGAAAATAGGAAATAAAATTACTATGGATTTTGTTATGGGTATTCCAAACACATCGAAAGGAAATAATGATATATGGGTAGTGATTGACCTAATTATAAATATTTCTCACTTATATTTTCATTATATAGGACTTCTTACTTGATCACCTTACAAAGATATACATTAGATAATTAGTGAGACAGCATGGAACACCATTATCATTTGTATATGATCAAAATATGTGGTTCACTTCAATGTTATATAAGATCCTTTAGAATCATCTAAACATAGAGTTAATCATTAGTATGAACTATAACCCCTATAATGACAAAAAAAATTGAATGAACTGTCTTCACACCTGAGGATATGTTTAGATATTTCTCTATGGAGTTCAATGGATATTAAGACCAACATCTTCTTTTGGTCAAGTTCTATCACAACAAAAGTTTCCACTCAAGCATCCAAATAGCCCCATATGAAGCCCTATATGAAATATAAGTTAAAAACCTACATTATAAGATTAAGTATGTGAATAAATGTTTCTAAGACCTAATATGGTCTAATAAATAGTAACAAATATGAAGACCATTCAATAATATATCAATGCAGCACAGAGCTTACAAAAGAGTTATGTTGATAACCATCCATGAAACCTAGAGTTTGATGTTAGGGATAATGTGTTCTTTAATATATATCAGTGAAAGAGAGTCATGAGAGTTAGAAATAAGGGGAAGCTAAGTTTGAGATAGATCAAACCCTTTGATATTATTGACTGCATTTGTGCTATGGAATATTGACTTGAACTCCTATCAAACTTATCCAAAGAACATCACGTGTTCCACATACACCTCTTAAAGAATTAAATACCAAATCCATCACATGTACTGAATTAAATGGTGGTATATTTATAGAATGATGTCTCTTATGACGGGGAATCGATGAATATCTTAGACAATAGAGAACAATTTCTATGTAATTAGACAAGTCACCTTGTAAAAATACTAGGAGAAACAATATGTACGAAGTGGCAGTGTGGGAACCTGAAGAGGAAATGAAAGAAAAAGTACCCTCACATATTTTTACCTTAGGTTGTGAAATCAAATTTTGAAGGAGAAATTTATTAAGGGGGAATAATGTAATGACCTTATATATTAGTTATTATTTTCCCAAAACAATTATTGTGTTGAATATCTTATGTTACATGCAATACTAGACCCAACCAAAAAAACCATGAAACATTAATAAAATTAAATCATTAAAGATGAATATTATAACCTTTAAAATAGAATAAATAGATAGATGAAAATAAAATTTTAATTAATATATTTATAATTTAATTTATAATTTTAGTTTGACTAAATTACCATCATCATTGGATTTAGTATATCAATATTACCTTAAGATGAATTTTCAAGATATTTCAAAAATAATAAATTTTAGATGAATAGTAAAAATAACTATTTTTATAAAATCTATAACTTTTATAATAAAAGAATGACATAAAAGTTTAAGAAACCATTTTAATGTAAGAAAATAGTGTTATAA
Source organism: Viscum album (assembly GCA_963277665.1). Lineage (NCBI taxonomy): Eukaryota > Viridiplantae > Streptophyta > Magnoliopsida > Santalales > Viscaceae > Viscum > Viscum album. Next base: position 311,464,823 of record OY728119.1, on the reverse strand, counting down.
ATCATTTAAAAACACTATATTGAATTTATAAAACACATTTTTAACATTTTTCAACTCAAGCAATATTTGGCACTAAAACTATTTTTATGTGATTATATTAAAAAAATACTTTATTACTTATAAAAATTTAATAAAAGTCCAATATTTCAATATTTTTTAATAGTTATAATTTCCTGTTTACGCATAAATATAATATTAGTAAGACTAATGTCAATTACCATAATAATGGTATATTGGTTTTATTTAAAGAAATTTTTTATTAATAACGCATCATTTTTATTTAATTAATAAAATTTATATAATATAAATGATGATTATAATATGAAGTTTAAACCTATATATAATTCTATTAACACTAATTTAATTAGTAATCAATACAAAATAATATTAAAAACACATAATGGTTAAAAGTCATTTTTCTACAAAAATATTTATATATATTATATATTTTAATTTTAAAGTTGATTTTATAATATTTAGAAATTTAATTATACTAAATAAATATTATATTTACTTTTAATCCATCAGAATCTAGTTATATGTATTACCTTATATTTTTTAATAGAATATAAACCATATAGTTAAGAACATGTTACCAAGGTAAAAAATCAAAATGTTAGAAATGTTAAAACCTACTGTAAAAGGATTGAAACATGTTTAAAAAATGTGTAGAAAGTATTGGTTGTGGATTTATATACCCAATCCCATTAAAACTCCATTATTCTAAAATTTTTGATTCATTTATTTAGGAATTGTGTAATGATATCATGGAAGTGTAAAGGGTATTCCCAAAGGTTCTGTTTTCTTCACTTATAGAAGGGAATCACTTCCACCATTACATGGTAAAATTTCCAATTTTAATTTACATGGAAACACTAAAAAAATTAAATTTATTACAATCAATTTTTTCATCCTTAATCCCCTTATCTCTGGATGTTATCTTAATTCCTTCACTTCGAAGGTGATCTCTAAGAGGAGATCAAGTCTCCAATTTAAGTATTACCTTATTTGCAATATTTTTTCCTTAATCTTTATCTTATAAATATTCTATATCCATAATAATATAATGACATAAATATCATTATTATAAATAAATGTTATTATATTAATGTAATAACCATTATTCATTCCTCTCCATCCACTAAAAAAAACAAAATCATTGTTAGTGCATTGTGTGGACTACCATCTCCACAAAGCGATGTCTTCCATTTTTCATCACTGAAATTCATTGAAGATCTAAATGATGAAAAATATGAATATATATGAAATATATAATATAAATATGACTATGAAATTTAAAAATTATAATTTACCTTCATTCTCTCTCACTCATTAAGAAATGGAAACATTAATCGAGCATAGGTGCGTACAACCGCAACCACAAGAAATGAGTTTCATTTGTCATCATAACCTATAACAACATAATTTTTTAGAAAATATTTGTCATTAAATAAATTTATTTATTCAATGGCTTTCATTACACGCATCACCGATCTTAAATGAACCACGATACACTATTAAAATATAATTATTTGATGTGACAATTATAACCTACTCATTAAATAGGTAGATATGAATAAAATTAAACAATTTAAGAAATATATATAAACTACCTACTCAATATAAATATATTGATAAATTATTAGTAAATAATTTCTCAATTTATAGTAATGTTTTTTTATACTCTAGAAATATACCTTCTTCAAAAATCATTTAATTTCTTTTTGTGAGAAACTATTATAAAAATGTGTGTTAAATTTATAAATTATATTTAATAAAAATATATAATTTTTAAATTAAAATATAAAAATTATCCTAGGGTGAATTGTTTTTATTTTTCTAAAAAGATTTATTTTAAATTAATAGTGACAATACAAATTTTTATTGAAAATTATATTTTTGTTTCAAAAATTTATAAAGGACCAAATTGTTTTTAAAATTGTTTCAAATTAAAATTTTTTATATTACATTACTAATAATAAAATTATGTTCAACAATATCACTTTTATAGTTGAATTTGGTATAAAAACATTTTTATACTTAAATAAGAAATTTTCTAAAATATGATTTTCTTTGCCTTTTACTGATTTATATTAAAATTAATTTCTATCACTTATATGAATTGAATTAGATGAAATGGAATTTATTTATGGATTAATCAAGTCAAATTTATCCTAGGATGATTTTATTTATATTTTTCGGAAGAATCTAAAATTTAGTGAATTTTTAGAAATACAGTTTTTATGAAATACAATATCATTTATGATTTCACCAAGACAGAAACCTAATCTAAATAATATATGAAAATTAAGGATTTAAACAAGTATGATAATATAATAAAATTATCAGGCATAATCAATTCAAAAAAAAATTAATTTATTCTAGGATAAATATGAAAATCATTTTCAGGGCCGATATAGAGCATGCACAACACTGGAAAAGTCAAATTTGGTACCTTAAAGACAATACTAGAGATGTAATAATTCCTCACTAATTTTTTATTAAATATTAAATATTATATATTATTTTCATGGTTAGACACAAATTTTATAATTATTTAGCAAATGGATTATCCAAATTCTTGTGAAACAATTAATGTTCTTAGGAATATTATAGATCTATATGACATTTTAGTGAGGTTTTAAAGGATTATATTAGAAATTTCCATTTTTCATGATGTATTTAATGTTAAATTAGATGAATATTTTTAAAATTGATAATAATGATATTTTATAAAAACAATATATAAATAAATTATTTAAAAATAAATAAAATATGGAAATTAGACAAATTGGATATGATATGGTCGAAAATGTCATAAATTGTACATTAATGAGAAAAATTTCACCATATAAGTAAATAATTCCAAACCTTTAATATTGAAATTTTTGTTACTATAGTTAAAAGTAAAATTGGTTGACCAATGGGAAATGAAAAAGACCTATTTTAAAATAACATCAAAACATACCTAAATTCTATTCGTTTATGGGATTAAAACCCTATCCTATATTAACTTATAATACATGGAAATTTAGAAGTATTCAAAAATAGTATTGGCTTATTATATTTTTTTTATGAAATTCCAAAAGTTTCCCTCACCTCAATTATAAAAGATCAACAATAATGTAAGATCCTGAACTTAGTGGGGATATAAACTTGTTTAAATTTTTGTTTTAATATAATTTTTTTGGTTAATGAAATGTTTATAGGGAGTATATGGGGCCTCAAGGGTGTCCTAGGGGTTTAGGACATGAAAGGAAGGAAAACTGAGCCTTATTATACAAGGCATATGGTTGGCACATAGTTAAGTAAACCATGTAAGGGGGAGGGACAAACCATGAAACCATGGATATAGTAATTATGCATGGTTAGTGAATGGTTTTTTGAAATGTGCGGGTTTCCCCAGGTAACCATGCGACTCAACTCCTCTCAAACAAAGGCATGCACACAGTTTGGAAAACTGTGCAACCAAACCGCACACCCCTTAAAAAGTGGGAATTTATAGTATTCCATGTTGGTATTTTTAGATTACCACCAAATTAGAACCAAATTTTTTTTGATCTCAACCATAGGGAAAAATAATCATCCCTCGATTCCCAAGGGTGGTTTTTATTTGATTCTTGGACATTTGGAGCACCATCAGTTGCGTATCAATGCTTCGGGTATTCCTAACACTCCTCTTGTTATCTTTTTTGGAGTAGGGTTTGTAGTTTCTCTAATATTCTTCTAAATCCAAAAAACAACTTTTTTCTGGTGGAATCTAGGTTAGGGATTCAAAGGGTGTTCAAATCTATATCTAAGGATACAATTAAGAGTGCGTTCATCTTCTGATTCAAGGTAGGTGGTCAAAACGTTATATCCCATAGTTTTGTTAGAGATTTGTGAATTTGTGGTTGTGATATTACTTACCTCTTATTTTAGATTTTTTGTCTTGAGTAATATTTGGGAAAACGGTTGTCTAAATAATTAATCAAACCCCCATTATTCCCTTGGGATGTGTTGAGGTTGTTTAGAATAGATTAGGGCCACCCATGGAGTGCACCAATATTCCCGAACATGAGAAATTTTAATGCTAAGATTAGAGTTTTCTTATGTTGAAATTGATACCATGTGAAATGTGTTTATATTCTAATTGAATTATAAATAGAACTAATAGTGGTATTTCATAGTTGTTGATAATGGTATTAGGGATTATCTGGCTTAACATGAATTGAGTTAGTTTTAATAAATAAAATTATGCCAAATGATTTATGAAATGTACTTGAAATGCATAATTAGGTTGATGAATTAAAAGTGGTGAACATGTTAAGTGGGTAAATACTTTTGAATTGATTATAGTGTTAAATGGGTTAGAATAAGCGAAATTAATGAGTATTTAAATGAATTAACATATTGAAATCATTGAATATGTTAAATGGGTTAAGGCATAAGAAGGGAAATGGGATTAATGGGATAAGTTAGGTAAATGGTAATTATGTTAATGGGTTGAGGAATAAGGGTGATTTATCCATTAAATGAAATGTGAAATGTGATTTTTATGGGTTTTGGATTATGTATGATTTGTGATATGGTATACATGGTAAATGAATAAATAAGCATGTGAACATAGATTGATGGTATGTGGGGTATTGAATTGAGGTTCTACGCCCATGGGTCGAGTTAGACTGTGGCTCTAAACACCACCTCTAAAATTCATGAGTTAAAGAATTCAACTGAGGATCTATTCCCCTAATAGTTTCATTGGATGAAACTACCTTGAATGAGGCTCCAAGTTAAGTTTTATGTAATTTTTATTATATATTTTTCCAAGTGAGATAAGGAACATAACATATCCCCTTATGAATATTGTTTTATATGATTATACCATTGTGTAAATGAAGTAAATACCTAACTCATAGGACCTGTGTTGAAAACGATCTTAGCAATTAAGATGATTTAACTGATATGATGTAAATTGTAAAGGTAATTATCTAACAAAATATTCTTACGTAATGGCACATGAGTTGTCCTTTTGTTTATCTTTTCATTTATTTATTTACATCTATGAAATATTATTATAGAAGTGATATTTTATAGACACCATTGGTGGTGGCCTTATAAGTTGTACTCACACCCTACTCGGGCTGCTACTGGGTTCCCGAGAAGATTTTATAGATGCAGGTCAGAACGAGATTAATGGCCCTATGCTAGGGTTTTGAGTTGGGATTGGGATGTGTATGGATGAGGATATAGACTTGGCATTAGGACCTCCTTTTGGGATTCATCTTTTTCTATTTATTTTTTATTTTCTACACTTGGGAACCATTAACATGACATGATATATTTACTATTTTGTTGTGTTTTAAACTATTTTGGAAATGGTTGGTAATGAATGCTTCTATTCATTTGTTATTTCTTTTGTTATTTATTATTGTAATCTTCTGTGGATTACCATGATAAAGAGGGTATAGTCTCTCCATGTGTTACATTAGAGACTCGATTCTATTTGGTATCCTATTTTATATGGGGATGCATGCCTGAGGTCATGTTGTGACCCCACTCGGGGCACCAATTAGTGGATTCTGGGCTGAGAACGTTACAAACTCCCTTATTTCTTTACACCATCTTGAGACTTCTAGGCCGATAAACACCTACCAAATTTCAATATCAAATTTCTTAGACACATTCTATAGGTTTTGTTCTTCCCTAAAGACAAAAAATAGAGTTATTTATAGGATATCTAAAGGATTAATTTCAAATAAAAGGAATATTGAACATGAATGAGGAAAGTCATGACTTAAGGTATGATATTTTAATCTGACTATTATTTTTGTGGGACACATGACTTATACACCACTTGTTTCTTTTTTCTGGTGTGTATAATTTCCATTAATGTATTTTATGATCATTATAATGAAAATTATGGGATTTACAAATCCATATATTGTTACTTATTTAATGGGGATAACAATTCAAATGATACCAAAGTGGTAAGTGTTTTATAATACAATCACATTTCTTATTGGGATTGTTTATGATTACAATTTATATAATGAAATACTATGATATATATTTGAATAAAATCATGAATTTTATTCTCCTCTTATTTCATGATAAAACTTTTTTTCAATTTTATTTTAATCTGTTTAAGAAATCAAAAAGACAAAATAATATTTTTAAATAAAAATTACTTTATTTCGCTCTTTGGTAAAAAATAATTTTTATTCCATGTCTATATTTTATAATTTTTTTAAATAATGTTTCTACTATTATACAATTCTTATTTTAAGTAATTTATAACCTTGTTTTAATTTTCTAACAAATATTTTAAAAGGAATAATCTTTTCATTTTTCGAACGATACACTTTTGACTCTTTATGAAAATGTGAAAGGAATAATTTTTTAACATGTATGAAATGAATATAATTCTATGCCATTATGAACATTAAATGAATTAAACATTCACTTATATGTTTCTAAGGTTATTTTGAAATAAAATCATCTTTTTAATATTTAGAAATTTTTTATATTTTAAATAAGTGATTTCAAAATGGAAAGGACATTTCTCTCAAGAAAATTTCCAAGTTATATTTGAAAATAATTTTCTATCTAAGATGACATCCTATGATGTTACTTAATATTGACTAGGGATATTATCCAATGATATCATCCTTATTATTTTTATGGATGTTTTATGATTATGATGAAATAATGAAATGTTTATCAAACCCATTTCCTTTCCAAGGGATATGCTATGATGAAATGATGAAATGTTTATCAAACCCATTTTATTCCAATGGGTTATGCTACAATGAAATGTTTTTGTATCCCATATCATTTCATGGGTTTTGATGTGATGAATGTTATATGATATTTTGGTACACATATGTATGATTATCATTTTTTAATGGGTGGGACCTATTTCTCCCTCCAATGCATTGGTTAAAGTATTGTATATCATGAGGTATTTCATGGAGTAAGTCTATGTTCTAGATCCGTTATGGGAGAAAAGTTTAAGTGCTTGATCTGTTATGGAAAATAAGTCGATGTTTTTGATCATCTATTTGAAACATGTTTTGATTCCTAATTAGATTGTCTTGGTAGTTAACCTTGAAATATGAAATGGATTCTATAAATATGATGGTGCTACACACATTTATGAAATAAACATATGGTTATTGACTGAGGTATGAATATTTATCATTCTTATGATTCCTTTGTTTTGAATTGATAAAGTTATATTCCATAACTCAAGTTTATGATTTTTGAAATATTTTATATAAAATTTTTAAGTTCTAGTTATGATCTAATACACTTGTTTTTATCTTGTGGTTTCATATGATCATAAATTGATATCTCTCATATTTACCCTTATTGGGAATATGATATCACCCTTTTCTTATTCTTTTACCCCCAAGTTTATGAAGAAAATTACAATATATGAAGAAGGTGGTCAACAACCTCTTTACTGAACGTGTTGCAGAGTGACGACTAGACTACGATGATCCTCAACCAGGGGAGTAGGGGAAGTCACAAAATCCCCTTGGTGAACTTCACCCAGGTGAGCCTGACCATCTTTCCTCAGAAGACAAGGTTGAGTCTTGAACATACAGTAAGAGGGCGCGGTATGTGTCACCAAATCCTCTTGAACAATGTGACAATCCTCAGGACCCATCTCGGATTCCCCCAACTGCTCCACAGGTCATTCCACCAGCTGCTCTATAAGCCGTTGGGCCTATTTATCTTGTTGAAGAACCCTCCAATGTACTGTTGGTCAAGGATCCCCGTCAAGATAGGAATCTCCACCCAAATGATCCAATGGCGGCACTAATCGTCTGCCTCAAAGCTTTAGAGACTTGACAGGTGGAAATCCTGCTTGATGGAAAGCCATACTCAACATGAGTGGATGATATGCCAGCACCCCTTGTTTTTGGGAATCCCACATTTTCCCACTTCAACGGGATAGGGGACCTGCCATAGCACCCGACCAAATTTATCTCAAGGTGTGGCCTCATGATGGGAACTCTTGCACAACAGGAAGACACAAAACTCTGGTGTTTTTTACAGACATTGGAAGGGCCGACATTCTTCTAGTACAGACAGCTCCCCATCAGGTCAGTGTCCAGCTAAGAGGACCTCCGTAGGCAATTCCTCTACCAGTTCAGTTACACCACTCATAAGATGAGTATCGTAGACCTCTCCCAGTGCAGGAAGAGGCCTGATAAGCGTGTTTCTGACTTTGTCTCCTAGTGGAAAGTACTCACATACTCTCTTAACATGCCGCTGACTGAGGATAAATTGTTGATGATGTGTGTAGGGAATGTAAATAAGGAACTGGTCCCATATCTGATCACCCATATCTAGACTGGGGGATTCTGGGACTTCTCTGATAAGGCCCAATGCCTAGAGGAAGCCTTACAACAGGCGAAACAGGCACGTCTGTTACCTCTTGCAATCCCTGTGAGAAGGGCCCCCAGGGCCGAGCCTGCTGTAGTGGCTCAAATAGAGACCCCAGGAAACTAGAGTTGTTACTAGTGGAGCTGACTCTACAGCCTCATAGGGGCCCTCCACCTCAAGCACAGCCTCCGGCCCAGCAATGATCACTTCAGAATTGGCAGGTGCCCCCGCGCAATGCGCTTCCACAACTTAGGTACAATAACCAAGATCCACCTCCTTGATAGTCTCCTCCAGCCCCTCATCAGGGTCATGATACGAGACCCCCCTTTCCATATAGAAGAAACCAAACCTACTCGTTCAACGAGGCACAAGTACATAGTTATTTATTAAGTGACCTAGAGCAGGGGATTGTACGTTTTCCTGAGTGCAAGAGGTTAGAAGAGGCAAACCTAACTGGTCTCCCTAATTACTTCCCCTACCACAAGATCTTAGGGAACACCCATGAACAATGATATGTGTTTAAATACTGGCTTCAGGACCAGGTGGATAAAAACATAGTTCAGTTAGGTATAACTTTGATAAAGGTGGAATGCATTTTTGTGAGGCCAAACAAAAGTAGTGATAATGAAGGTGAGTGGCATCAAGTTTCTAGTCGTGGGTCCTAGAAGATTGATGACTAGATGGATCGTAAAATAGTTTCCCATGACCATGGTGTTATCCATGCATGCCTGAATCAGTTAGAGTTTTCAGAAAAAACATCTACTACTTCTACAACATTGTCTCAGCAGTCCCCTTCTCATAAGAGCAAACAATGATAGCGTACGGGAAAGAAAAGTCCCCCACCAATTCCATCATCATACCATACTATTGGTGACTTCATTCCCTTGGAGATGGCGATCCCTCTTAGAATCCATTCAGTAGTGGAAGACACTTTGAGTGATGATCAATGGTATGCCTCGGTTAATACTTTTGAGCTAGTAAATCCTTACATGATTCCTGACGATGAAAAGCGCCAGGAAGATCCTACCAACATCCCCCGCCTTTGTCAGCATCAACACACCCATGAAAATATTGGCCGTCAGAGTGCCTTGGTCAGTACTTCCATTCAGGTTGTGCATGAAATTGAATCCATGAAACATGCCCAGTGCAGAGCTCAGTCTATGTGGCCTTCTCATTTGGTGACATCAGGTCCGCCTTCGCCGCCATTTCTATTGTTGGATCAGGCAAAACCACCTCGACTAAACCATGACCAGCCACACTTTTCTACAAGATGGTCTTAGTCATCTGGCCTTTATCCAGTAGTCACATCATAGGCTTTGACTAGTGAGCAGTGAGATATTCCTAGCACCAGTCAGCCGCCGGCCCAACCAGCATGGCCCACCATACCTCTTATCATAGTGCGACCTCCTGTAAGAAGAAGTTCATGCCTGGCATAGAAGCATGATGTTCTCAAACATCTTTCTAGAATTCCAGAAAATCTCTCTATCTTAGAGGCCCTTTTCCTATCATCTGATATGTGTGAGGCCCTTGCCGAGGCTTTAAGAATCCCCCTTCAGTTTGAGATGGAGGTAGTAGCTGTAGAAGCCATTAATGGTGAGGCGATTCATAATAATCAATTCTAAGCCATAATAATGTTCTCTAGAGAAGATGAGGTCTCTCTCATACAGGGAAACATTCAACCACTGTACATCACCGGTCAGTTCAATGGAATGGAGGTTCCTCTATGTCTTGTCGACACTGGATCTGGAATCAACCTAATCCCGATTCAGACACTATGAAAACTGGGATTGTCTGCGGATGATCTAAGCCCCTCTGACCTAAGAATCCAAGGTTATGACAGGATGGAGCAAACAATGGTAAAAAAAACTCATCTGAAGACCCATTTTAGTTGTCTAATTTCAAGCACTAAGTTTATGTTTTTCTCACAGGACATCGCCTACAATGTGTTGATGGGAAGGTTGTGGCTCTACCCGCGTGAGGTGGTTCCTTCATCATTTCATCAGTGCCTTAAGTACTCCCTTAATGTTCGAGTGGTTGTGATTCAAGGTGACACATCCCCCTTTGCATCTTGTGAATACGGCTATCTAGATTCCCACTACTACAAGAGAAAGGACAAGAAGATTCAGACTAACGAGGTCGAGCTTGCTATCCCTGCGGTCGAATTGTGTGCATATCTGTATGATGCATACATCTTTCCAGTCCATCAATTAGAGGAAAAAACATAGACATGGGATAATTATTTGTTGTTTCTAAAACAAGGGGTAGGAAATTCCAAAGTCTAAGAGATTCCGGAAGATCACCTCATACTTCTACACAAACTAGGCTCAGGTGATTCTGGAGCCTCCTACTCCCATCAGGTTCGGGATGTCTGCTCCAGGGAAACGATAATACATCATACTTTATTGTTTCGTGGGGATGGAATTAACCAGATAAATCCAACACACAACTATTTATTTGATATCATAAAGATTGGCCCCTTTGGTCGATGACTAGATGGGATTTGATGAATAACCTTCATCACTATGGTTGTGGCAGCACATGAGTTCCCCAATGCAATGTCCACTACCGCTTAGGCTGGTACCAGCATCCAATCGGGAGCTGTCGACTCAAAGGAATCTCATACTGCCAAGGATCGCCCCTCCATAAGTTGGGAAAAGTATTTAAAGGATGTTCCCCTGTCTTTAGAGAGGGTGTCTCCGCCATGGTTGACGAGTTGGTACAGGTGAACCACGGTAGCGAGGAAGACCTGAAACCCAAATTGATCAGTGTCACCATGCCCATAGAGGAGCAATAGAAGTACATAGACTCTCTTAAGAAACACTGTGATGTATTCACCTAGAGTTATGATGAGATTCTAGGACTACATCCCCAGGTAGACGTCCACCACCTTGGTCTCTCGACAAATCATCGCAGGTTCAAGAAACCTCTTAGAAAGATGCACCCTCTTCAGGGTGCCATGTTTGAGGTAGAAGTTGATAAACTCATCAAATCCAATTTTGTAAAGGAGGTCCAGTACCCTATGTGTCTGGTCAACATTGTTCCAGTAAGAAAAAGAACAGACAGATCAAAGTTTGCATCGACTTCTGGGATCTCAACCATCAGTGTCCGAAAGATGATTTTCCCCTTCCTGTGACAGAATTGTTGATCAATGCTACTGATGGGTTCCAAGACGTTTCCTTCATGGATGGGTACTCCGTGTATAGCCGGATCTGAATTTACCCTGAGGATGAGGATTTTATAGCCTTCAGGTCACCACAAGGTAATTTCTATTACCAAGTCATGCCATTTGGTTTAAGGAATGTGGGTTCCACCTATCAGTGGGCTATGCATTTCATATTTAATCTGATCCTCAGAACGTTGGTGGAATGATATGTAGATGACTGGGTGGTCAAATCTCGCCAATGTCAGGATCATCTTAGATACCTTGAGAAAGTTTTCGGCTTCCTCTGTTCTGGTCACCTGAACATAAACCCATTAAATTTTGACTTCGGGGTCACCTATGGAATGTTTTTCGTCTTCATTGTTAGATACAGGGGCATTGAGATCGACCCAGAGAAGATCAAATCCATTATCCAGATTTCTCCTCCAAGAAACATTTAGGAGCTTCAAGGATTCCAAGGAAACTTAGCCTACATATACCGATTCATCACGAATTTGGCCAGAAAGTGTAAGCTCTTTTCTCGGCTCATGAAGAATGGCACTTTCTATGAATGGGTGAAGTGTGTTAGACTACTTTCAAGGAAATCAAGTAGCATCTACTCCAGCCACCAGTATTAATGCCACTGGTCTCTAGAAAGTCATTGGTCCTTTATGTGACTGCCCTGGAGCGATCTCTCGACACCCTTCTCACCCAGAAGAACAATGAGGGAACAAAGAATAGCCACTACTACCTCAGCCGCATGCTCCTCAATACAGAGACTAGATACTCCCCTATCAAGAAAAGATGTCTTGGACTAGTATTCTTAATACAAAAATTGTGACACTACTTATAGCACCAAAAGGTGTATCTGGTGTCCCGAGTAGATCCGCTAAAGTACATCCTGAACTGCCCCATGTTGACATGTCGTCTAGATCGGTGGGAAGAGATTCTATAGCAGTTCAACATTTGGTTTGTCCCCTAGAAGGATATTAAAAGGAAATCATTTTAAGACTTACTAACTGCCCATCCATACCCCGTGGAACAGTCTCGAGACCATGATTTTATTGATGATGCAATCCTCTTGGTAGACCAAGCAATCCTGTGTTGGAAAATGCACTTCAATAGTTCTTCCCGAAGCCCCACCGGAAGAAGGATCAATGACCACAGACTCAATAGAGTGAGAATGTGTATTGTATTCATTACCTCGACACATGCCATTATTCCATATTCATTCCTGCTGTCAGAAGGCTTCACTAGTAATGAGGAAGAGTATCAGGCTCTCATTACTAGCCTCGAGCTGGTCCTTGAGATTGACATGCCCCATTTTCATGTGAAAGGGGACTCCGAACTAGTCATCAATCAGATCAATGGTGACTATGTCATCAGAAATCCAGAGCTCATCCCATTGTTGGAACTCACTCTCCATCTAATGTCCTAGTTCTCATATCGACTAGAATTTACTCATGTACCTTGAACTTGGAACGGTCGAGCTGACACTCTATCCATCCTAGCCGCATAACTTGCAGAGCCCAAACAGGATGATCTAATTATCCATGTAGAACACCAAAGAGTCACTACTCCTGTCACACTAGGTGATGATGACAGCCTACAGGTAAGCCACCTTATCACCAGAACGTCCATGTCTGGACCCTCAAGTCCCCTGGATACAGTGATTGAAGTGACTCCTAACTGGAGAACCTCCTTTTTTGAGTACCTCCAAAACGGTAATCTCCCAGAAGATCAGTCCAAGCATGAGAAAATATGATGTCGCATGTTATAGTTTACCCTCCAAGATGGTCCGGGTTGTGAGAAGATCCTCTACAATCCCATTTTATATGGGGACTTCCTTTGTTGCATTTAAGGAGCTAAGATTTCCCAGGTCATGCCGAAGGTTCATGCTAGTTCCTATGGGGCTCATCAGATTGGGCTGAAGCTATCTCACCAGATCTAAAGACTGGGGTATTTTTGGCCCTCCATGATCCATGACTACATCGAGTTCTCCAAATGGTGAAATTCATGCCAAATTCATGCTAACTTCATGCATCAGACGCTAGAGCCTCTCCACTCCACCAAGTACTCTTGGCCATTTTCAGTATGGGGACTCGATGTCGTGGGACCGTATCCACCGGCGATAGCTCGCCAGTGTAGATTCATCTTGATTACAATATATTTCTTCTCCAAGTGGGTAGAGTTTGTTCTAATCAAAGAGGTCAAGGTTCGTTCCAGCACTGACTTTGTGAGCTCCAACATCATCTACCGATTTGGAGTCTCTCACGCCATTCTCACCGATAATGGCCCGAACATCCGACTAGCTGTTTTGAAGAAATTTTATGCTAAGTACAACATCCATTCTAACCTTACCACCCGATATCATGTGCAAGAAAATGGATAGAATGAGGCATTCAACAAAAACCTCTCTAATAGTCTGCAGAAAATGGTTGGTTTGAATAAGAAGTGTTGGCAGGACAAGTTTCCCAATGCCCTTTGGGCATATCGGATGATGAATCGTAATTACAACTAGGTGACCCCATATTCCCTGGTGTACGGAACGGAGGTCGTACAATCAATTGAGATTCAATTGACCTCATTACACATAACTTTCTATAACCTGAAAGCTCTAGATAAAGTAGTTGAAATCCGTCTGGCTGAGTTGGTAGTGCTTGACGTCACCAGGCTTTGTGCCCTGCACAATCTGGAAAGGCATCAGAACAAGATACCTAGATCTTTAAACAAGAATTTTCACCTCTTCTTCTTCTTGCAAGGTGACTTGGTGTTGGCCCTGAGGGCACCAATGATACCTAGTAGGAAACCACCCAAGTTGGAGCCCAAATGGGAAGGACCTTACATCATTCAAAAGGTTTACTCCAATGGCGCATGTTGTTTAGTTACCATGGATGGTGAGCAGATAAATCCTCCCACTAATGCCAAATTTCTCAAGAAATACTTTTCTTGAGTCCCCACGGTTCTACCTAACCTTAAAATATATGGTCATGCATGGCCCCAAACTACGTAATGGTCCCACACGACCCTAAACTGCATTAGGATCGTACATGACCTTAAACTGTTTGGTCTTACATGACCTTAAACTGTGAAATGTTCTGCATGACATTAAACTATGTGTCATCCTACAAGATGTTAAACTGCATCTCAAGAACTACATTTGGATTTATTCCCATCCTCATGGGAGACGTAGGAACTCTAGGACTCCTTTTCCTGATTCCATCCCCATGCTCTTCTCGTTTGGGAGCCCCTCCTGGGTGTAGATCCCTTGGGGGATCTCATGTGATGCAGCCCAAGCTTCTTTGGCCCCACTTGTGGCAAGATTACGAAGGTCGCGCCATGTGCCCCTCCTCATTCTTCTAATCCTCCCATGTCCTTACCGCATGACGTTAAACTGCACGGACCTTTCCAAACAATGTATGGCTTGATTCCCATCCTCATGGGATACATAGAACCACCCATACATTTCTTCCATTGGACCAACCCCAAAATTTTGGACCTTTTATTGGGATGAAACACATGGTGTGGTGTAGGATTTTACCCACATTCACACTGATTTAATCATGACTATAACATGTTACACGATGTAGATGCTGTGTTTAAAACCTGGTCAATAGGTATCCTTAGTTGTTTTCACCACCCCCATATGTCCCAAACATGGAGTGTAGTGGTATATTCTGCCCTTCCATCTCTCCAAACCTTATTCTTCCTCGAACAGGAGTGTGATTCTAGCTGTCGGAACCTTATGTGATGGAGAGTTCCTAGTCCTACTCCTTGTTTCCCATACCGAACATTGCTCATGTGGGCTTAGAAGCTATGATGAGGCAATGCCCACATGAGAGTTCATATGGCTACAGTTGGCCGGGACGCCCAACCTCAAGTCCTTGGACCCCTTCGGCCCCCTAGCCTAAGTTATCATTTGGGATTGTGTGGTGTGGTATGGACTCATGTCCTTATTCAGGTCAGGCTATTGTGCCATGCCATATAGATCCCCTTGAGACATCCCTCCATCCGTTTATTGTCCTTTCCACAAGTGCAGACATTGTTGTGATTCGCGAGCCCCATCATTTGGGTTTCCATCATTTTGTATATCCAAAAGGACCCCAGAATGGCATGAATTCTCAATCAAAGGGCTCTCCTACCATTACGGGCTAACGTCCTCGAGGATTTCAAGTGAAAAATTGATACAAGTCTCGGGTTGCAAATGTGGTCAATGGGAGACGCTCAATTACTTTCCCCCAACTCTGGTCACACAAGGTTGGATAATGTGTTCTGAACTAGGTCTATAGATTTCCTCTATCTTTGTTTCACTTTGTGGTCTTCCACTAGGGCGACAGTTCTTCCTCTCCACTCAGTTATCCCACACATATGATACTAAACTAGGAATCTGTGGTACGATCTCTATGACCTTAAACTAAGATCACCATCATCCTCACTACAAGACGTTAAACTTCAAGATGGCTGTGACATTCTGTCTGTGGCCCAGCCTTAGGTCCCTTAGTATTCTCAGGCCCTTGGACAAAGTTCTCACTTAGGATTGCACAGTGTGGTATGATATTATGTCCTCATTCATGTAGGGTTACTCGATGTGCTGTACATTTCCCTCATTGGGGTATGTTTCCCTTATTTTCATCCTTACTGCATGATGATAAACTGCACATCATCCTTATCTAGAACTACATGTGGCATGATTCCAATCTTTATGGGATACGTAGGATGACCCGGATATCTAGTCTTTGGGTCCAACCCCATATCATAGAAACCTCTCTATAATCTTGTCCCCTTGGCCTTCATTCTTCCAAGAGAGGGGTATACGGTGTGGTATGTACTCACGTACTTATTCACCTCGGGTTAATAACAACCATGTCGTGTATCTCTCTCTTTGGATCTCCCTTCTGTCCCTTTCCCTACACTCCTCTCTTCGAGTCAGATGCCCTTAAGTGGGGTCCGTCGACCCTCTTTGGTGATTCTCTGATGTTCCCAGGAGTACTGTAGTTTCGAGTCTGGAGTGTCGGATTATTCCTGGACACGCTTTCACCCATTTTTTAGGCTTCGTGTTCCCCTTAATTTGGTCTTCCATTATCTTTCACATCTGAAGGGACCATATAATGGCATAGATACTTGGCCTAAGGGCTCTCCTACCATATGGGAAAACTTCCTCGAGGGTTTCAGACAAAAAATTGATACAAGTACCGCATTGAGAATATGGTTAGAATTCAATGCTCATTTGTTGCTCCCATTTTAGGTCACAAGTTATGGATACTATGTTTCGAACACGGTCAACAATTATCCCCCATCGCCACGCCAACCCCTTCAAGCCTTAAATATTATTTACATGATTCACATAATTTTCCACCCCATTGTGTCCAAGTGAAATTTCAACACTCCTGGTACTATACCTCAGTGCGCATTAGAACGTTGGGAGGTCCAAGCCACGGTAAGGCGTCATTCGGGGCTCCGCACCGACTTCCCCTTGGCGTGTATTCTAGGTATTGAAAAAAACTCTTCCTACCATGTTTCCTACACTGATTTTGACTCACATGGGCTTAGGGACTGAATCAAGGTATGCACTCACTTGGAATAGTTTATCTTCTCCAGTTGTACGAGTTCTAAAATATTAAGCTAAGATACCCTTATACCTCATCTTCTATAACTACATCTAGATTTATTCCCATTCTCATGGGAAACGTAGGAGCGCTCAGACATCTCATCTTAGGTTCTAGCTCAATTTAGAGTTAGACTCCCCTTCCCCATATTCCCTAAACTTTTTTTTGGCCCCCTCGGCCTGAGGATTCCTTCTTGGAATCATGTGCGGCGTGATATGGACCTCATCCTCATTCACATCAGGTATGCTTTACCACACCATGCACATTCCATTTTTCACTTCACCTCTGCAGTATATGTCTAAGCCATATGACTCTAAACTATACTACCAAGTCCCACACGACTTTAAACTATTACCTCTATGATTCAAAATGTTAAAATGCATGGTTGGTCCCATCACACAACCCTAAACTGTGACATTATCATCCTAGCCGCAAGACAAAAAACAACACTGCATCGTGGTGTCCTCACTCAACGGGACATCATTCTAGGTATCAGTCACACACCATACCATTTGTCAACACCTACACGTGGCTTTATTCTGGTGGTGATGCCTGAACTTTATATCCTAGTTCCATCGCTTCACAAACAAAAACACACATTTATCCTAAAGGAAAAACAAGATCTATCAAATGTCGCTTATTTTGGTGCAAGGGATAGACCTGCATGACCTTATTATCTCTGGAACAGGTATCATACCGTGCCATCCATATAACTATGTGTGGCTTGATTTTCATTCTCTTGAGATACGTAGGAATTCCTGTTCACTTTGCCTCGGGCCTATACTAACTTTCATTTTCGGTCCCTCGACCTAAAACCTCCCCAAGGAACACATGGTGATCTGGAATCTAGGTCCTTATTCACATCAAGTTTCATAATTACCTCACCATGTGTCTCCTGTATTACCTACTATCTTGAGTCCAAGTTCACTAATAATAAACTAAGATCACTCCACATCTTTACCAAAAGATGTTAAATTGCACAACATTTTCTAGAACTATGATTTTCTTGATTCCCATCTTCTTGGGATACGTAGGAACGCCCAGGAATCCTGTCTCTAGGTCCAACCCCCAGAATCTAAAACCCTGCCCCCTCTCTTTAGCCCCTTGGCCTGAACTCTTTTTAGAGCATGTGGTGTGGTGAGTACCTCTTAGGTCCTCATCCAGGTCGTGTTTTGAAATAGCCACACCATGTGCCTCCCTTATCATTTCTCAACCTGGTCGGAGTTCTAGGACCCTAAACTATGTTTTGTCTATGGGAACTTCATGTCTTGTTTGGATACTTCTCTGCCCTGTGCACATTCCATTAAATCGATACCCCCTTAATGGCCCATCCTACAACCATTAGGTTGGAAGTGTGAAACCTTGGGACCCTTTTCCTTGTAGGGGACTCGACTCCCTCTATTTGATATTTCTTGTTGTCATACTCAGATGGGTTGTGGTAGTGCATGAAGTGTGTAATTTTCACAGGGACATTCCCTCATTCCATTTCCAAGATTTGTGATCCCATTATTTAGATCCTAAACCTCTTCCATGACTGAAGGGACCCACTTTACGGCCTGGTCTCATACCACACTGGCCTACCTATCATCCTGGGACAACGTCCCTGATGTACTCAGACAACATTTGCAACATGTCAGGTGTTTTGAACATGGTTAGCGGTTAACCCAAATTTGTTTGTCCCCATTCCAGGATAATGTGAAACAGATAATGTGTTTCGAACATGGTCAACAGTTATCCCCTATCATCATGCCACCATCATTGTGGTCCAGATCTTGAGCATAATGATTCACATATTTCCACTTCCTTATGTTCATGTAGAATTCCAACATACTTGGATTTACTCCTTTTCACATCTATGTGTGTTATATAGGTGGGTCAGCATTATTAGGACGTCATTCCCCTAGATTCACATCACCCCTAACATGTGCCTTCCTGTTCTATAAAAGTCCAATCACTACTCCTTGTTTCCAACATCGAGCGTGACTCACTTGGGATTAGTAGTTCTAGTAGGACGTGTACTCGAGAATCTAGGCCACACATGCCTTTCATTGTCCTGCATGACGTTAAACTGCGCTATCAGAACTACGTATGGCTTGATTCCCATCCTCATGGAGTATATAGGAATTCCCAAGAACTTTTCCTTAGGCCCATTCTAGCTTTCACTTTTGGTCCCTCGACCTAAAGAACTTCTTCTGGGGATACGTGGCGTGGTGTGGACCCCTTATGTCCTCATTCACACCAGGTTTACAACTAATACACCACATACTCCCTTTCTGGGATCATCCCATTCACTCTTCATCCTATCGTATGATGTTTAACTACACAAGCCCACATCTACTTGACACATGACACAAAAATGTGGTTCTACCCTAACATGTTTAGGATGCCCCATGTTTGTCATGGGATGCACCGATCCATTTACAGAGAGGATTTCCACTATCAGTGTTGGCGTACGGCCACAATGTGCTTAATAAATACATTTGGATTGATTCTCATCCTTATGGGATATGTAGCAACACCAAAGAATTCTGCCTCAGGCCCATCTCCATGGTCATTAACCCTCCTGGCCCCTCAGCCCCGATCACAGTCCATTTTCTATGACCTTAAACTAGGAGCCTACAGTCCATGTATCATGACTTTAAACTGTTAACCTTGGTCCAGGAAGTATGACCATAAATCTATGCGAACTTTCCTCACCATATGAATTCAAACTACATTTCTATTGTCCTCATTGATATGATGTAAAACTACACATCATTCTGGGTCCTTACTAAAGAGGTCCAGTTCGGAAGTAGGTATAATCCTCGATCAGACCGATGCGCCCACCTAATGTGTCTTCACCACGGTGGCATAATTTCAAGAGTGTTGGACTCTGTTCGAACGACCCATCACTCCACACTCCACGCTTTGCGTGCCCTTTATTGAGACCCTTGTCATCTTTAACATATAAAAGAACCCCCTGACAATATGGATGCTCAGCCTATGGCTCGCCTACTGTCCTAGGGAAACATCCTGGAAGACTAATGGGTAGTATTTGATTCAGTCCCCATGTTTCAAACATGGTCAGTGGTCGACCCTCATTTGTTATCCACATTTAAAGCTAACACAATAAGGATAATGTGTTTTGAATACGGTCAACAATTATTCTTCATTATCATGCCACCCCTACGATGTTCTGAATTTTGGGTATCATCATTCACACCTCCCACTCCCCTATGTTCAGATTAATTCCTATTCCCCTGGCGTTACCCCGCTCTTGCACTAGAGCACACTGGGAAAGTGATTATTCGGCTTTTATGAGCGCTTCATCTTCCAGTCGAGCCTCTCAATTTCTTCTCGAAAATCTAGATTGGTTGTTCAAACCCCAGATTCTCGGATCTTGGTTTTCACTCTTATATTCGAGTGGAATGATAAGGTGGCCATCCCTTGTTTCTTACATCGGGCTCGATCCACGTGAGCTTAGGGAATCATCTCCATATGTTCCATGAATATAAAAAAAATGCAATAAACCAAAAAATGAATAACAGAACTCATGCATGCATCAAGAATTAATATTCAAATCAAGAAATTGAGTTCAAAAGTTACATGCATCATAGTACCTGAGTATCGACCCCTCCAATGGACGGGTTGACCCCGTTAAAATAACATTGCAGCTCCGCCACCCTCTGGCTTGTGGCATCCAGGACTTGTTATCACATGTTCAGTTCCCCCTCCTCTTCGGCAGCGAGGGGGTGCAGATCATCTGCTGCAATCCGGGCCCACTCCTCGTTGGTTCAGATAATGGTCATCTCCTTGGAGGATTTCCTCATGTGATCTTCAGCCTCCACCAGCAGGGCCCTCAGCTGTGGTATAATCTCTAACTGCGCATTGAGGGAAGAAGAAAGGTCATATTCCTAGATGTGCAGCCGCTGAATCTTATTTTCAGCCTCCTAGACACTCTTGATGTTTACCGCTTTTCTCCGCTACCAACCCACAACAAGGCCATGGTCATACTCTTGAATCTTCTCCGCCACGAGATCTCGGATGAGCATGTGGGGATGTTAAGCATTCACTCCCCCAGCACACAGTTCATGCAGTCGCAAATGAAGCCTGTCCATCTGGTCTATCCGTTGTGCTTGAGGGGTGTCATTGATGAAGCACTTGATCATTTTCCATGACCGGCGATGGACTATATTTCTATCCTCTTCATTATAGGTTTTTTCATCCTAGTCCATAGGGTTGGCAGGCTCATACGCAGGGAAATTCCCCAAGAACTCATCAGTAGGGTCCGAATCTGGTGTCTGATCGAGTATGGGCAAACCCGTGTTGTCCGATTGATCTTCATCGTTGGATCCCACTTCAATTATTTCAAGCCCAGCCCTGCTAATGATCCCACCAGCGATCGGGAGCACCACTGCTTGGTCAGTCTGGATGTCCACCTCCACGACCACCAGAATTCCCCTACGAAATTTCATATATATGTACCAACCAACCTTTCCGAGGTAGCCCATGCCATTTGAATTACCATGCATACCAAGAAGTGCATAGATTCCAGTTAACCTAATCGATCGCTGGCAGTCATGAATTTTGTAGAGGAGACTTACAGAGATCGAATGCTTGGTCTCTTTCTTGGGTTGTTTCCATTGGGACACCGAGGCGTGGCCCTCCGTATATCATCGGAAGGTCTGATAACTCTAGAGGATCCACCTCGGGTGTCCTGGCGCCGTTGGATGCACTAATATCCATAGCATCAGGCACAACTACAGAAGGCCCTACATCTACGTCTGCTGTAGGGAGGGAACATGTTTTGTTTATTAGGTCCTCCTTCACAGTTCAAATATTCGTAAGGGATTCAAAATGACTTGGAAGCAGACCCTGAGGATGGGTCTTGGGATGTTACCTCAAGGGACTCTGAAAATTCTTCAGGATCTGAGCCTTGGCCACCGACTTCACCCTCCTCCAGAGGGCTGCCTTTACTAGCCTCCTCACCCTCGGAGGACTCATTCGATTCTACTGATAAAGGGAAGAGCTCCCTCAATTTAGCAGCTGAAAACAGCAGAGGGGCCATTCGATCCAGCAACACCTTCACTCAGTCTGTCATTGGACACAGGGCACCCCAAGAGTGCACAAAGTCCTCTAACTTGGCTAGATATTCCTTCGCCTCCACCTGGGATACCGCAAAGCCAGCCCTGACAGGGCCGATTCCTAGAAAATCCATCCCGAGGTAGTTCAAGTGTTGCCTCATCTCGGACGGGTGGAGGAATTTCCTATTGACATCCCAGATGTCCCACACCTCTGGAAAGACAGCATTCTCCAGCACGTCTATATGGCACAGACACTTCCCCGGAGCTAGAGTGGATATCCAAAAGAATCCCCTTGGTGGCCTCCCCTCTGGATAACTCTGCTATTCTGGGATCGCCGGGTCCACTGCCGCTGCCTCCCCCTCAACCAGTATGGGCCTCACCGCCATGGAAGCCCTACCACTACGGGATGTTCTCGCCACCTTCTGACCCCATCCTTGAGGTTGGGGAGGCAAATCATCATCGGCCCGAACTGTTGGATACTTCAACATCTCTCTTGGGTAGGCCTCCTCCCAGATTTTGGCGTACTCCCTCACCAACTCAAATATAGATATGGGTGGAGTCAGCACGTTCCACATCTTCCCATATTCCCATGTGAACATGAGCCACATTTGTCTCATCATTCATGGGTACTCCTCGTGGCACACCCCCAAATAGACCTGCGGGGTCAGTCGCTGCATGCACCGAAATTTCCTTGAAAATTAGTGCGGGGTGTATGGCTCCCAGAGGGGCTCATAGTCCACCCGTGCCACCAGGACTTCACCTCAAAAGGCCAGGAGATAGGACCAATGCTCTTCTGTCCCCTGACCATCATTAGTGAATACAACCATTGGCAATGGGAATGGGTGAAAGTTCAACTCCTCTACCTTCCGGACCCAGTTTAGTACTAAATGCACGATTATCTTGGCCGAAAAGCTCCCCGTGGAATTCAGAATGGATGGGAGGAAGTTCAATCCTGGAGGGTATATGGAGTTTAGATATTCATATACCCCCCTGACATGTGCTGTTATCCACCCATACAGGAGGTGGAATGGCCCACATATCCTTTGTGGCTTCTTCCCCTTGCTGATATGCACCAACATCTTGTATAGCTTAGCGAGAATTAGGATCCTGAGGTTGACTCTCCCTCCGATCACTAGCCTTTATGCCATGATAAATGTGTTCAGTTTCACACCCATGTTTGTGTCCCTCACTGGAAGGATCCAGCCGTAGATGAGTGCACTATAAAGGCATTTAACCTAACTACCAATTGCTGCTCGATACTGAGGCTGAATCCCCACATATTCCATTGTCTATAATCTAATAGCTTCTAGTATGAGTGCTATTTTCCTCGTTGACCCCCCTTCAGGCAAGTTCGAGGCCTCACCGGAAACTACCTGTCTTATGGGAAGTTCAGGAACAACTTGAACCACAATTTTAAATGGACGTCCCTCGCTACTTCCTTGTATTATCTTGGCACCAGGTTCATTAACTCTACCCCCAGTAGTGGCATCTACTCTGGGTCTTCCCACACACTCCTAATAGGGAGGAACTCAATATACATTGCCCCCAATATTGGTACACCTGATATCTGATGCAGATCCCATAGAATGATGTCGACCTCTCCATGGTGCAAATGGAAGGTATTGGTCCTCAATGACCATCTGCTCAGTAACTCCGACATCAGCTGCTTCAGCTGATAAATATGGAATTGGGAGGACCAAGACACCTCATACAGGCCCACTCTCCTCAAATTTTCCCCAACTTCTTCCCACGAAGCACCTACCCAGTAGGTACATTCCTAGTAATCTGTGAGGTTGCCACCCTTGCACAGATCCCACTCATCGGACCACCCCTTCCCCAAGTTACTCAAGGCTACCTTAATGATAATCTAGTACAGTGAGGGAGATGTATTTGGATATAGTTCCTTCTCATCAACATCGTTCAAATGGTTTTACAAATAATCCAAATTGACCGGTGCGAAGTCCTCCCAAGCATGGTCGTATGCCGCCCTGAACCACTAGCACTAAAACAGAATGCTCCTAAATCAGTAAGCTGGTTATTACTTGCTTGTTTTAGGGATAAAGATGTCATCCCTCAGTCCAAATCCATACAAAGGTATCCTCTTGCACAACAGATAGTTATTTTGGATTTCCAACTGCAGCACCAACAACGAATTATGGACAGAATGGATTCAAACAGACTCCCCTAGTCCCAAGATATTCTCTATATTCTCCCTCCATGTAGCATCAAAAAGAACCCCTAGAAGCCTCTTGGTGAGACATTTAGTTTTTGGGATTTGGATGTTTTTTTTCTAGATCGTGAATCTCCTTCACAGAGATCGTTCGTGGAGCTCATTCGTGAAGGCAGTTTATAGACCCCAGCCATGACCATCCAACGTGAGACACAGAGTGCACCAAGGAGAAGTCAAAGACTCGTTGTGCATCATGAAGTAGAGGTCTTGATTCGAAGAGAGCAATTGCATAGTATGCAGAGCTTCGCAAATCAACAACGCTAAAGGCCAAAAATGAGGAGAAGAGAAAGGACAAAAGAAAGGTCAACTCTCTTATTTATAGGCGAGGACCCCTTGCGCTTCGTAGCACATCCAACTATAGTGATCTTCATGGCGTGCTCCACCCGCTCGTCACCTCTTTGCTTCGCGAACCTCCTTCACAAGTTCACTTCACTACTGACCGAGGGATTTTGGAAAATGACCTTCAGAATTAGACCCTCACTTTATCCTCGGCTCCCAATCTAAGGGGGGCATTTTTTGGGTCCAAAATTTAGGAAGAAAAAGAAAAAATAGAAAGTATTAGGAGCTACCCCGCAAATCCTATTCGCGGAGCCACCGTGGCCCTGAGCTGGCACACATCGCCTCCTTCGTGAAGCCGCTGGTGCAGAGCTCCTCCTTCGTGATGGCACCACTGAGAAAGGAGGTGGGATGCTCCATGAACCTCTTTGACGTTTGCGAAGCCACCGTGTAACAAAGAGGTAGGATGCTCTGCGAACCACTTGGATGTTCGTGAAGCTGCTGCAGAGCAAGGAGGTAGGATGCTCCACAAACCCCTTTGAAGTTCGGGAACCTTCTGCAGAGTGACAAGGTTGGACGCTCCGTGAACCCCTTTGATGTTCACGAACATTCCACTGAGAGACGAGGCATGATTCTCCAGGAACCTATTTGATGTTCGCAAAACCTCCACGGAGCAACGAGGTGGGATGATCGGTGAACCCATTTGACATTCACGAACCCACTGTGGAGCAAGCTCTGTCTTTGTTTCGAGCGGGATTTGCTTCGCGGCGCCTCTTGCCTATAAATACCGGGCTCTCTTTAATCCCAAAGTATGGATCCTTCGAATTTTCACCTTCTTAGCTCCCATATCACGAAGTAATTTCTGCTCTACGAACCATGAGGTTTTCAAGGTACTTTTTCATCGTGAATTTTGAACTCAGCCTCTTTTCACAGAGGGATGCCCTTCGCAGAGCCCATATGCCTCCATGAAGGAAGGAGATCCCCAAAGGGAGTCGCCTATTTGCATAGAACTTATGATTCATGAAGTACCCTTCAAGAACATGTGACCCACATGCTAAGGTAGGGTCACTATGCTTTGTGAATCACATTGCTTCACAATGCTATGCTACACAAGGCTCCCGTGCTTTGTGAAGCACTACTCTGCTAATGACTTTCCACTTTAAGAAGAACCTTCCATATGCATCTATGCCCTATGCCTTTCATATGACACTTCACTTCACGAAGCACACCCCTTCGCGAATCCCCTCCACATTGTGGAGCACCAGAGCTTCACGAGACTTCTACCTATTATCCCCTTTGATCTGCAACTCTTTTTCTCGTGTGAGCCTCTAGGTTTGCACTAGGTTATTTCAAAGTCCCTTGGGTGGTACTTCCTGTTGAATTGCCTCACCTCAGGATTATTTGCATAAGCACGCTAACGGCTATTGCTTCATCGTATAGAAATGATTACGTGGACCCCTCAATGGATCAATTCATAACACCCCTTCACCAAGACATTGCTAATTCCTTCCCTTCCCCAAAGGGTAAGAGGTATCAATTATGTAAGTCCTAAGGGGTTCGGAGTGAACCCACCTCATCTGAGATATAGGACGTTAAACTTACAAGCCCCATCGTCCTCAACACATGATGTTAAATTGTGACCTCTCCCTGTGCGTTGTACGCAGAATTTTCTACCTTGGACATTTTTCACACCCACTGGTCTCCACAGGAGTGAAATCATTCCTCACATGTAATGAGATCCTCTTTATTGGAGTAGTGTTTTTTCAATGGGGATACAAAAACCACCATGGTGTAAGCCCCTAGCCTTTCTTGCGTGAGGAAGCATCCCTGATCTTCCTATCTTCCTCAGGGCCAAGGACCAGAGAGGGGGGATGGGCACTGGATCCCTCCTTTCATCAGTACCAAATCCCTCTCTCTTTGGGCTTTTCCCCACCAGGCCTACATCCTGGAGTAAGTCCCAATCTCTACCTTCCTGAGAGTCAGACCATGCATAAGACCCTATTTTCGCTTTGGGTTTCTAACCACGTGTAAGCCCCCATTCTACTTCGCAAGGACGCACCATTCACGACGTGATCGTCATGCCTTTTCTGGATCTTTTTTCTCACACCAATCATGACTCACATGGGCTTAGAGTAAGCATTGACCATGAAATCTTCTCTAAGTATCCTAGAGCGTAAGCCCCAAACACCCCCTTCAGAACTATGTGGTCTTTGATCCTTTCCATGGAAAGGTACGTAAGAAGCCTCCCAGAGGTTCAATCCCACCATCAATTGGTCCTAAAACATTCACATAGGTTCACCAAACACCCCCTTCTGAAGTAAATTTTGTTTTATCCTTTCCAAAGAAAGGTACGTAGGAAGCCTCTTTGAGGTTCAAGCCCACAATCCATTGGTCCTGACCACCTTCACGTCAGTTCACCAAACACTCCCATCTTGAACTAAGTAGACATTGATCCTTTACAAGGTAAGGTAAGTAGGAAGCCTCCCTAAGGTTCAATCCCAACAAACCATTGGTTTCGAACACTTCACATCGGTTCACCAATACTACTCCCAAACTACGTGGACTTTGATCTTTGCCAAGGCAAGGAATGTAGAAAGCCTCCCTGAGGTTCAAGCCCAACAACCATTGGTTATGACCCCCATCACGTCAGAACACCTTCGTCCCACATGAAATTAAACGACATTCCCCCCTTTTCATCCTACATGATGTAAAGATACACCCACCACCCCAAACTATGTGGGATTTTATCCTTGTCTCCTAGATAAGGTATGTAGAAAGCCTCCCGGAGGATCAACCCCATCCAACGGTTAAGCCGTTGTGACCCCATCTAGTAGTAAGTTGTTGTTACCTCATCCAACGATAAGACGTTGTGATCCCCTATCCGATGTTAAGCCATTGAGGACCTCACGCATTGGTAAGCCGTTGTGATTCCATGTTAGTGGTAATCCATTGTCAACCCAAACCCAGTGGTAACCCCCTGTTGTCCCTTCTGTTAGGACCCTTACCATTGGTCCATCCTAGTATAATAAATACAACCTCAGGCCACTAACCACGTTTAATCCCCATGTATATCATTGGTTCATTGTCCTCTATGCACACCCTGATTCTATACCCCCGTCCTGAACTATGCGTACTTTGATTCCCTACCAAGGGGATACATAGAAAATCTTTTCGAGGCTCAAGACCAACATCATTGTCGCCCTCGAGTCAACTCCATCCCATTCTACAATCACTTAAATTAACCATCCATTATCTATCTTGATTCTTACCCAGGCCACCACATCCGGGTGAGATCATGCCAATTCATCTCTTCACTGCTCCTAGCAGTAACCAGGTAACTAACCAAGTGTTATCCCTGACATCAATTCTCAATCCATGGGTTTCACCCATATGATCCGCTCTAGTCAGTGTTCCAATCAGCCTGATCCATCTCCAATAGATGTCAAACATGTGGAATACCATATGTTAAACAAGGTAAGCTGATGGAAACCTTAGATACATTCATATGTCATATAATTCCCCATATTCTACGTGGGATGGATTAGGATTTTGTGCCCTAAAGAAGCCCTATGATAAGGGGAAGAAACCCAGACACACTAGTGTTCTAGTTTCTAGACATGCCAGGGATGTCAAACGTGAAAAATCCCCCAACTGAAGGTTACTACCTTAACCGGACCCCTTGGAATGTCCCAACAAAGTAGTGTAATTAACCGACGTCCATGAAGAAATGGAAAAGTGAAGGGTTTCACGAACACCGTCTTAGTCTATAAGGGAGACCCAGACTAGGTGACGAGTTCCGAGGAGGAATCCACTGAAAGAAGAATCGACATACCATCATCCCATTTCTATCAAGGAGAAAACGTCCCTGAATAAGCGACGGATGCCACCCACCTTTGGAAAGTGGGAATGCGGGACAACAGCTGCGCGTCCTCCACCGATGAATGCACACGCCTCGAAGAAAGTATCAAAAACAACACACCTCTCAAGAAACACATTAATTTTCTTCCCATATGATTATTTCTTAAAAATACACGTCTTTATATTTTTTTTCCTATATTTAGGAAAATAAAAAGGAAAAAAGAATGTTTTTAAATAAAAACTACTTTATGTCACTCTTCAATCAAAAGTCAGTTTTCTTCCATATCTATGTTTTCAAAAAAAAATTAATATTATGTATTGATTTTTTTAAATAAATTTTTATCCAAGTTTAAATTTTTTTACCAAATGGATTAAAAGTAATCTTCTTATCATTTTCCGAACATGAAAATTTTGAAATTTAACCAAAAATGTGATAGGAATATTTGTTTTAACATGTATTCCATGAATAAAATTTTCCTCCATCATTCCCACTCAATAATTTGAATCTCCCCTTACTATTTTCATGTTTATTTTAAAATAAAATGTTTTATATAATATTTTGTCAATTTTTTTATTTTAAAAAAGTTATTTCAAACTGGAATGTATGTTTTCCTCAAGAATTATTTTGAGTGATATATCAAAATCATTTTCCATCTAAGATGGCATCCCTTGATGTTACGTAAGATTTACTAGTGATATGATGCAATGATGTCATCCTTATTATATCTCTAGATGGTTTGTGATTATGATGACATGGTGAAACATTTATGAAACCTGATTCATTTCTACATGTTATGATATAATGAAATGATGCATTTTTTATGAAACCCATTTAATTTCCATAGTTTATGATATGATGAAATGTTTATGAAAACCATTTATTTTCTTGGTTTATGATATGAGGAATGTTATATTATCTTATAGAATAAATATTTTTGATTTTCATTATGTGTTAAGTGGGACCAATATCTCCCCTAATGCATTGAGTATAGTATTATATATTATGAGATAGTTATGGGAAAAAAGTCAATGTGCTTGATCTATCATGGGAAACAATTCGAAGTTCTTGATCCATTATGGTAAACAAGTTAATGTTCTTGATCCTCTTTCGGAACCTTGTTTTGATGCCTGATCTTATGGTCTTGGTATTTAACCTTAACATATGAAATGGAATCTATACTGATGGTCGTTCAATAAACATCTATGACATGAACTTATTGTTCATGATTTAGTTATGAAGATTTCTTATTCTTATGATTCATGGATTTTGAAATGATAAAGTTATATACCATAACTCATGTTTATGAGCTTTTAAATATTAGTTATAAAGTATTTAAGTTATGGTTATGATATCAAACCCTTATTCTTATAATTTATTTTCATATGAACATCGATTGATATCTCTCATGTTTACCCTTCCTGTGCATCTGATCATATCCAATTATTATGTTTCTTTTACCCAAGTCATGAAGAAAAGTACTAAGTATGATATGTTATAAAAGGTTTCTATTTATAAAGAACTTAATAGGAGATGATATAGATATTTTATGAACAAGTTGTTTATATGTGCAATTTTCTAAAGGAACTAGACCTATATGATTCTGGTGTGGATTCGATATGTTAAACAATGAATATTTATCTATTAAGACATGATTTCTATGTGTGAAATGTATGAGTCACTATACCAACCTCTGTGAAAATATTTAAAAATATTTTTAATATATAAAAAATATATCCCTATAATTTTTAATATTTTATATATTTTGAAACTATTTTACACTGCTTTTGACCATGGTCAATATACATATGGAGTTTCATAAGAATTAACCAAACAACATCAAGAAACTGACGTAACCAAGAAAAATATATTATAAATAAAAACCTTATAATAGTTAAATAATATGTAAATAAAAAATATATTTGAATAAAGTTATTAAGTAAGTATTTAATAAACATAATTTTGTTTTTCAGAAGTTAATCACAATTTTAGATCCTATTCAGACATGATGTATGAGATCTATTGTACCACCCTCATTACTTTTGAGTTAGAAGTTATCTTTATTTTTCAAAATTTTTACGAAATTTTATTTACAAGAACTTATTATATTTTCTCATATGTGTCTTTTACATATAAAAAATTTAAATATATATTTTTCCATTATAGAGTTATACATGTTTTTAGTACCTTCAATATTCCTACTTTTATATAAACCCGATTTATGGGACCTTTTACATTGTTTGTCTCATGTTAAGAATCACCCTTATAAATTATTTTTAAACAATTAATAGCTTTATAAACACTCATTAATTTATGATTCATTCCTTTTTTGTATTTTTGATTTAATGGAAAATAAAAATGCTTTTACTTCTCTAAATAGGTCATTTACTTATAAAGCTTCACCCATGTGGGATGTTTTTATTATTTCTTTTACTAGATCCTTCTCAAGAACTTTATATATTGGAACTTAATGTTCAATAATAAAATTTATTTTTTTAAGTATTCAATCCATATTATTTTGGCAACACCCAAGCTTCAATTATAGTAAGTGAGAAGTTTATTTTTATGAAACTATAGTATAATAAATATTTAAATATTTTATAGAATAAAAATTATAATTTGATAGGATGAATATAAATTTTGAACTTACTATTTCAAGATAAGACAAGAATGTTATTTTTAAATTTTATCTTACAAATAATCTTTTATGAAAAATTAGAAATGTAATATGCATGTAATACTCATTTTAATTATAATAATTTTTTAAAATATTCATAAATAATCATGTATTGATTATTAATTTTATATAAACAAAGACAAGATGAGTTGGTGGAAAAGGGATATTTTTCAGAAAACTATTTTTGAGTGCATACAGTTTTTCTATTTAAATTAGTTAAAATAATATATAATAATCAATGATTTAAATTAAGTGTATATTATATATATTAATATATGATTTTAAATTCATATAATGATAATTAATGATCAACATGGTCATTGTCGCACCATCATTATAATGTACAAACAACTACTTACAACTAGATAGTGTCAAGAAGGGTGGATCCATAATGAATATATTTAAAAATAAATTTAATATAAAAAACATATGAATATAATTATTAATATTTTATATATTATGAAACATGTTAAAATTGATTTCAACCTTGGTAAACATACAAAAGGAGTTTAAAAAATATTCTCTGAACAACCTCAAGAAACCGATGTGAGTAAGAAAATTATATTATAAATAAATAAAATATGATGGATAAAGAAATTTGGAATATAAAATATATTTGAATAAGGTTCTTAAGTAAGTATTTATTAAATTAAGTCGGTTATTGAGGAATTTAATCACAAGTATAGAACACATTCAGATATTAGGTAAGAGTTATTTTGTACCACCATTGTTACCTTTGAGTTACACGTCCTCTTTATTTTTCTCCCTTTATATGAAATATTATTTAGATGTACTTCTTCTATTTTTTCATATATGTCCCTTAAATACATACCAAGTAATTGTTTTTCTTTTTGGGGTTATGTTTTTTTAATTCCTTCAAATTTACTACTTTTATGTAAACCCAATTTATGAGAACTTTCCTATTGCATATCTCATGTAAAGAATCACCACTATAAAATTTTTTAAATAATGAATAAATTTTACAAACCCTCTTTAATTTATGAATAATCCACTCTTTTTATTTATGATTTTATGGAAAATAATAAGGTCTTTACTTCTTTAAAATGTTCATTTACTTATAAAGCTTCACCCAAGTTGCATGTTTTTATTATTTCTTTTCCTAGATTCTTCTAAAAAACTATTTATATTAGATCGCAATGTTCAAGACCAATGTTTATTTATTAAATATGAAAATGCAAAATAATTTAATTCATTATTCTCTTGAGAATCTGTATGATTTATGTAACACTAGAGTTTCAATTATAGTAAGTGAACATTTTATTTTCCCGAAACTATAGTACAATTTACATTTTAATAATTCTTATCACAAAAATTATAATTTTATAGGATTAATATTGATTTTGAACATACTTTGTCAAAATTATTCGAGAATGATTTTTGGAATTTTACCTTAAAAATAAAAATTTATGAATAATTTATAATTTAGTATTTATGAAATTATAATTTTATTTATCATAATTTTTTATAATATGTATAAATAATCATGTTCTTATTATAAATTTGATATTAAAAAGAAAATATTATTTTTCAATAAAAGGGATACTTTTTAGAAAACTTTTTTGGAGTGCATAATTTTTTTCATTTTAATTAATTAAAATAATACCTAATAATCAATTATTTAATGAGATTTATATATTATATATCATAATATATTAATTTTAATTCATATAATGATAATTAATGATCAATATGGTTATTGACACAATATCATTAGAATTTACTCACTCATACTTACTATTAGATAGTGCCAAGAAGGGTGGATCCAAAGGGAAGGAGGAAAAGATGATATAAGATATTAATTTGACCTAAAATACTAAATGTTTTTAGGAATAATGATTGTAAAATGTAAATAAATAGAGTGGTGAATGAATTGATAATGAGTAATTAATAGAGTTATCCATAGGCTAAGTTTTCGGTAGGTGACATGCCTAAAAGGTAATTAAGGGAAATCAACTAAAAAATCATAATATTAAAAGGATGCTCATGAAAATATTAATTAAAAAAAAATTAATGATTTATATCCATTCATGAAATTAAAACATTTTTATTAGAAAATTATCATTAATCTAGTCCTACAATTCAATCTATTGAGTTATTACTATAGGAAAATAGTGCAAAGTGTCTTGAAATTGTTTTCTACCACTCAATACCTAGAGTAAAATCAAGATGATGTTTGGATGGATAAAATCCTAGAAGTGCATGTTTTAGAATTGAAGAAGAAAAAAATAGATAAAGAATTAAGCAACCTAATATAACTAACCAATATGCATTAAGAAAATAAATACAATGAATGTACATAAGAGTTAAGTGCATAGAAATAAAGAAAACAAATAAATATTCAAAAGAAAATATTAAAGGAAGTTAAATGATATTATTGCTCACATTGAAGTTCATATCATCCCTATATATCTTTGATTTCCTATCATGTTAATGATCTTTTTTGTGCACCAGAAAAAATCCCCTGCTCTCATCTTTAGTGCTATGGTGTTAGATCCGTCGACTTATCTATCTCCAAGATGATCCCCGATAAAGTACCAAAAAACTCTCTAATTCTATCTATTATTCAAATATATTCAAAAATCCAATCCCTTCAATCTATAATCACCTCACAACACTATAATCCAAATGGAAGTTCCATGTTCATCCGACATCTGATAGGAACATTACAATAAATTTTCTCTTCTAACTAATGAGGCAAACCCATGAGCATATTGCTTTGTTGATATGTAAGATGAATCTTATCGAAAATACTAGAACAATTTACTCTTTGATATTTCCCAAAAAAGTCAATAAGATTCCAATAAACCAAGATTGAATCTCAGTATATCTGCTCAGACGTAACTCAATCTCCCTTTGGTTAAATAGGCTCACTGTACCCATCGATCACATAATAGGTCACTTGAACCAAACAACCACAAAGTACTGTGTTGTGAACATCAAGGTGCAAGAGTCTTCAGATCCCAATATACCTTATGAAAAACACCTATATTTCATAAAATTCGGATCCTAAAATTGTAACCCCTATTATCTTCCGCACCTCATGAAATAGGAAAACCAGCAAACAAAAAATTGACTTTCCTTACCAAAACAAATGATGAACACTCAGACCCGATTTCATAGAGCCATATTAAAATATCTTCCTACTTCACTTGAGTGTTCAATACCTTGTGATCTTCTCTAGAATTCCTAACCCATATTTGAACCACATTAACCATGAATAACTTAACTTTGAACATAGCTGAATGTTCATCCAGTCCTGCTCTTGAGTAGATAGATATTTATCTTGAATTGAATGAACCCAATAATCTGAATACTTCAAATATCAGGTTCTTATTCAATTGGATCAAACAACTAGATAAACATCTCCCTTAAATATAGGCACCATCGGAGTGATCTTCGACCACATAAAATTTGATAACTCTAAAAACCTCTTCTTTGTCTGGCTTCAACTAGTCAATGCTACAATGTGATTCCAGTTTTTTCATTAGTGAAAAATAATGTACTTTGAGGGAAAAACTAACCAATCCCACATTTAATTCTTTCACATTTATAGAAAACCTTCATGGTTGAACCACTTCAAGTGTAGTCAAAAGGATTTTTTGATGTGATCGATCATATTTACCATAAAGTCGATCCTCTTCCTTTAGGTGTAGTCAATCTAGTAAAAAGGACACATTCAAATGCCTTTATCAATTTCTTATTTGTATGACATGGTCCCGTCAATTTTCCTCAAATTTTTATACACAAATGTAGACACCCCTCCAATCACCATAACAAGGCTGCACTGGCATGGTCATGGGTCTTTACAAAAAAACAAAAATAGGTAGAACATCCCTAGATATAAAAGTCAAAAAATTAAACTATCGGAATATTTAAACATTTTAAATTAAATAATTAAAAAAAATCAACCAAATAAATTAAAAAAAAATTAAAATCTTAAAGAAACAAAATGTTAAAATAGAAAAATTCAAAATAATTAATTAAATTCTGATTACATTAATTAATTAATCAATTAATCGAAAAATAATTAATTACTTTTAAAGAATAAAATATTAAATATTATAAATGAAACATTTCCAAAATAATATAATGTCAAAAAAATGTTATAATTAATTAATTATTTAATAAAAAAATAAACGAATAAAAAATAAATTAACAGAACACAAAAATTAAAATCACTTAAAATTAACATTTTAAAAGAAAATTCATAATTAAATAAAAAGTTAAATATCATGACATTTTATAATTTAAACATAAATACATAAATTTAAACATAAACTTCATTAATTAAATAATTTTACAAAAAATAATTAGTTACAAAAATAAGATAAATAAATGCACATTTTATAAATAAAAACAAAATTTAAACTAAAAAAGTGATTTAGAGAAATGAAATAACTAAAGGCCACATAAATTACTATTCATAGAGTTAATGTATGATCATATTATTCTTGAAAAATGAATTTTCATAAAAATATGTTTTTCATCACATTTTGTGTGTTAATTTTTAAACTAATTTATGAAACTTATAAGAATAGAATTTGATAAAATTGTTTCAATATTTTGAATCATAATTTCAAAATTTTCTAATGGGGTCACTTTTTGTTTTTTGTTATTATGAATAGTAAAAATGGAACAAAATTGTTACTATGGTCAGGGGTGAAATGGGTTAAAAGGGTTAAAAATAAAGAGATAAGGCTTCAAGATAATAGATAAAACTTCCTTAAAACTCATTTCTTAGTTTTATTTTTACTATACCCTTATCACTATGGAATAAGTTTCATGATCCACCCCATAGGGGATCATTACATGACTACCCCAAGTCCACCTCCAATAGGCCAGGGGCCTTTGATTGACATCAAGTAGGATTATCCAAAAAATGGGAGGAATTAGCCAAAAGTACTTGTATGCACACACACATATCCGAGCCACAAATGACTTAGTGTAAAAACACTAAGTTAACAATGCATGAAACCACTATATCCGACAACCAGAGTACAACAGTGAAAGTACTGGAAAGTAAATAAGGCCAAAAAAATCTCTCCAAAAAGAAAAGACTTTGCAACCACGAGTCCAACATGTAAGGAAAACAAGTACAGGGAGGGTAATCTGAAAGCCGCCGAAACATACCTCGATCTGTCTAATCTCACAAATCACCGCTTGGTCCTGGACATTTTATAATTCCATCGAATGGTCGATCATCTTCATAAGACATGACATGTGTAGGCAAAGCTTTTGTATGAGTGAGTAAAACAATACTCAGTAGGAAAATCCAAAACCATGAAGGAATACCATAAAGGAATGCAACAAAAGAATAAAACAAAGGGATACCATAAAGGAATACCATGAAGGAATTAAAAAAAGGAGTACCACAAAAGAATACTACAGACGAGTACAACATAGGAATACCACTCAAGAATGCAACAAAAGAATACCATAAATAAATTCCATAGAGTAATACCACACAGGAATAACACACATGAGTACCACACACGAATACCACACACGATTACTACACATAAGTACCACACATGAATACCACACAAGAATACCACACAATAATTCCACATAAGAAAACCACACAAGAATACCACACAAGAATGCCATATAAGAATTCCACAAAGGAATACCACACCATAATCCCACACTTGAATAACACACATGAGTACCACACATGAATTCCACATAGGAATACCACACAAGAGTACCACATAGGAATGCCACACAGGAGTACCACATATGAATTCCACACAAGAGTTCCATATAGGAATACCACGCTAGAATACCACACAAGAATACCACACATGAATATGACATAGGAATAACACATAAGAGTACCACATTGGAATTCCACTCAATAATATCACACAAGAATTCCACATAGTAGTACCACATAGGAATAACACACAGGAGTCCCAAATAGGAATTCTACACACGAGTACCACACCGGAGTACCACACATGAATGCCACACAAGAATACTGCATAGGAGTACCACACAAGAATGCCACATAGTAATCTCTACACAAGTATATGTCTATAATTCATATAACAAGAAAATATTGATATACTCATGAGAAACACCACATCATCGGGTGGTCTTAACCAACTTTCAGCCACAAGATTATTCTCTAAGCATGCTCATTCTAGGATAACCCGCTCCTCGAGCCATGATATCATCAAAGAAACCCACCAAGAGGCCTATCTCTCTTAGGACATACCGAAATGAGAACATATTTGTCAAGAAAGATTATGATACAAGAAAGATGGGATCATGCTTAGATATGCAAGGGGATACCATGGATCGTTCCTAGATATACCGGGGGATACCACATACCCAATATGAATCAATTCACAATGTAGGGAATCACACTCGGACACCCTGACAATATAGGGGATACAACGTACCCTTCTGATGCACCCACTAGATGGAGGACCAATTCCATTCTCTTAGAGGTTATTCCAATTCCAAAAAATGTCACTAGTGGTGTTAGAGGACACACTAAAGTCGCATGGAGGGATTCCTGACTCTATCTAGGACTCGACCTCTAGAGGGGATTACAATCCAGTGATGTGGATGTAATATCATTCTAACCCCTTGAGTAAAGGAGAAAGGGAACACTATACACCTCTAATGGTCCAAAATAAAACCTCACCACAAAATCTCAAAAGGGCCATCTCTAAATCAGGGTCCCAACACCATAGAAAAATCATCAAATGGATGTACCGTTTAAAAGTTATGGCATTTTGAAGTTTCAGAAGGGGGTCACTAAGCCTGTGGATCGACACACTGTCTGTCCACTGACCACCACAGTTGACCGTGTAGGTCGAACACCCTCTATTTCTATGTCTCAATGTGTTGGTTGACTGTTCTGGGTTTCCACAGTCAACCATGACAGTCGACTGCACCCAGCTACCACAGCCGTGTGATAGATTGATCTACTAAGGCTCCTGGTCGACCACCATGGTCGACTGTGGCCCAACTCTAGCCTTTTCACCTATCGTTTGACCCAAATACGACCCAACATATTGGTTCTGACCTGGTACATTTACCCCAACCCATTTGTTTAGCCTGTCCCACTACACTTGGGTCGGCCCGCTCCAGCTGGCCGGACCCGTCTTCACCTGGGCCCGCCAGGCTGAGCATGGTTCGCTCCACTATTACCTGACCTTCTCCCCAGGTCTAGACAACTCTAGCCTAACCTTCACTTCCCCAGTCCATCCCACTATCCCTTCTCATCACACCACCTCCATGTCCCTATCCCTGCTGGCCCTCCGTGTCGCGACACCTCCACATCCCCGACCCCACCGCATCCCTCGACCACTACACGCGGCCACCTACTATGATATTCACCCAATGGCTCCCACGTGTCCCTATGTCATGTTCTTTATCCACTGGTCTCCTCACCCAGTGCCTCATCATTCACCTCCCCTGCTGTCTGGCTATATGAATAGACTGGCCCCTAGACCTACATCGCCACTCACCTGGACCAATCAGAGTCGCCACCACGGCTGTCGTTGTGTGCCGCCACCTACACCACCAACTTAGAAAAAAAACAGCTTTACATAACCATCAAACCTCCATAGTGTCATTCCAAACTCGGATCCATGGTTTCAGATCATTGCACAAAGAATCAGTGATGCAACGATTGATCATTCACATAGTGTTTTCAAAGCGAGGAGAGGGGATGAAGAACACATGAAGAATGGAAGAAATTTGGGGAGAAAAAAACAAGAATTCCTAATGAATGAACCTTTTCCTTTGTTATTATCAGCCCAAATATTCTCCTTTTAGAAAGAATAACGAAGAAGAAAATTGTGGAAACTCCTAAAGATAATCCCACAAATATAATCCATCCTACAACGATCGAACCATTGGATAATCGATTTGTGGATTATTCTGCATTCATCATAGAAATTAAGAATGGGGAAAACAAATCAAAATATCATTCCCTACCTGGAGTTTGGATTGATCATTGATGATGAACAATTGTATTTTCTTCATTGATGAGATCCTCCAACTCTGTCGGCCTGATGATCCATGATCCGATCTTCGATCCATCGTCATCTTCTAGAAAATATCTATGACAGTTGTTTGAATCTCTAGGGTTGGAGTGTTCAACATTCAGAAAGTTCTATAATCATATATTTAAAGGATAAACAGTATCTATGTCAATAAAGTAATTTATTGTAAAAAAATTTAATGAAGATTACATTGTTTTTGGGTTTTCCACTGAAGACCCGTACTGACTAACGTTAAGATGCGCATAGGGAAAAAACAACATAAAAAACTAAACTTTGACCTCATATATCCAATATGAGTCACCGTTCATGAGTTATTAGGATTTTAAAATTAAATAAATTTATTTAATTATTTTATTTACGGTTATGCCCTTGGTGACTTTTTCTTCAAATGACCCATGTCAATCAAAGTTAGGTCACTCCTAAGGTAAAGCCACCAATATGGTCTCAACGGTGCCCTCAGATTTCTGATCAAGGAACAATTTTAAGAGATATTTTTCTTTTAAGGAAATATGAACTCACATTATATTAAAAACATAACATTTTTCAACGAATAATTCTAGGTACACTAGGCCTCAAAATCACATGTCATCTTGGTGTCTATAATTTTAATTTTTCTAATTAATTTATAAAAAAAATTAGAAAAATACCGGTCATGAAATTCTCACCACCTTGGGTCTTTACATATCTTAAATCCAAAACAAGGGTTAATCAAACAAATGATGGTACTGAGCACAAAAATGAGCCTCCCACTCCCATGTTCTCTCCTGGAGATTCCTATGCTGGCATTGAATGTGCACTAAAGAAATAGATCACCATGAAGGATCCTATAAACTCTATCCAAATTATTACATGAAAGACCATTGTATGTCATCAAGAACCAGAATGGTCTTCTCAGTCTGGCTGTCCTTCTATAGGTAAAATGTTGTTTTCAAGTATAACTGAGTCCCAAATTCCTTCCAAAAGCCCTTCCAAAACTACGATGAAAAGAAAGAATCATGATATGAAACTATCATCGAGTGATCTCTATAGAGTCAAACTATCACATAGTTATAGAGGCGTCTCAAGATCTCTACTATAATCTACTCTTAGATATCTAGGAAGTGGGATGACATGGTTAGTCAATCAATAATCACTTAGATAGAATCGTGTCCCTGAGATGTATGTGGTGAACCCATCATGAAGTACATTGATATCCCATCCCACTTTTATTATGGCACCTCAAGGGGTTGAGCTAAACCTACTGGAACCTAGTGCTCAGCCTTCACTTGCTGAAAATAAAGGCATCAAGAAACAAACACTACAACTCTGTTCTTCATCCATGGATATAAAAACTAACATCTAAGTTCCTAGTACATATTCTCCACATTTGGATGTGCCGTCAAAGGGGAATATGGATCCCCCTCAAACCCTCCTCCCACAACACCACTGGTTCAACTATGATCCCTCTGAGAAGAACTTTGTGCTCCCTACCATTCTAATATTTATTAGGAGAAAGCCCTATGTATATCTGAGCATGTAGGGTCTCACAGTCTATATCCCCAAGCTTTTCCTCCCCGACTCCCTGTAAAATTGGAGGGGTGAAAACAATCGATTGGAGGTATACTACTCCATATCCATCCTCAAAGGATATATGCAACATGGCCAAATGCTCGGATTCCTCATTCAGCAATTTCATGCTAGATCTCCTACTGAGGGCATCTGCCACTATGTTCCCCTTCCTAGGAGTGTAGACCATCTATAAGTTATAGTCCTATAGGAACTCTATCCTATACCTCTATATCGACCTTCACTGGATCCACTGCAACTCTGTCACCACTACAAGAAACTGAGGACTCATAAATTCCACTAAAATGAGGGTTATGTTATCCAATTGATTATAAATCTACCGCACCCTCCTATACATGAGTCCATCCTATGCTATATGTGTTCCCTTTTACCTACAAGGGAAAACTTGGTTCCATCACCATAAAACCCGAATTTTTTTGATTAAAATAGTTAATCCGAGAATGAACTG
The DNA here is from genome assembly GCA_963277665.1 of Viscum album. NCBI lineage: Eukaryota > Viridiplantae > Streptophyta > Magnoliopsida > Santalales > Viscaceae > Viscum > Viscum album. The sequence goes on along the minus strand of OY728119.1, from coordinate 311,423,541 downwards.
TTGATAACCATTCCATACTATGAATGATGTCGTTAGGCCTTGACACTACTACCTAGAGATCCCAGCTGAAAATCTCACCTCTAAGAGGTAGTCTACACTATCGGCACCAGTGCATGATCACTGGGTCTCATGTCATACAAGTATCCAAGCATGAGGGTCGATTAAATGGGTCAACCATAATATCCTAGTTTCTAATAGGATTCATGAAAAGAAAATAATTATTAGAACCTATGTCTATCAAAAAAAAACTAATGTTGAAAAGACACAAATCATACCTCAAATCATTCCTAGAGTCCCTGGGTCATATGCCTCGACTGCATGTAGATGTTCCCTCTCCTATCCTCCAGCTACCTGAGTATAGTGTGGACCACCTGGGGGTGGTGTTGGTAACATGTTGAAGCATTGACCACATTCTACTACTCTCACATCTCCTCTGCTAGATTTTCCTCCTGACGGACCACCCTTCTCCTGTATCTATCTCTACCTCAGTGGTGTATCTATCGTCTCTCTACCAGTAGTATTATGGGTTAAACAATATTGAGAAGGATGTTATTTTCCATCACATGAAAAGAATTATCAATCTCTAGGATGACTAGACCCACCCTATGATCCCGGAGTTGTAGATCCTATATCTGGGGACCTCTTCTTGAAATGTCTCACACATTCAAATCTCTAAGACTGACATCGACTTCCTGCTGCTGAGGTATCTGTTCCTGCTTTCCCACTACTGACTACCACCACCGTATCTAACCAGCCAAAGAACTCCCAACCAAAAGGTTCTCTCTATCACCCAAGTATAGGTATGAATTCATAGAGGGATAACACTGGCTGAGATGTCCCTAAATAAACCTTGATCGAAGGATTGATCCATGAAGTACTGGTTGTGTATCATATCCATTGAGTACCTAAAATGGTTGGTATGCCTTGAATAACACTTAGATACCTACATGTTATCCTACCAGAGATTTTGATGCTCTTGTACATGCATATACCTTAGCTTATAAGGTGATAACTCCTCTATGAAAAGTGTTCTCAAACACTATCCACATAAGATTTTTCTCATCGAATGATCGGGTAACAATACTCCACCATCTACCTTCTAATCCATGTAGAAGGTCCACTTCCAAGACCAACATATGATATACTAGCATCCTCACTAGATGAAAAACTAGGGTCACCTCCCCAAGACAGTCCTCAGCCATCTATGTGTCGGGATCACCTCAAAACTAGAGGGGTCTCTCCTATTGGAACTCATGAAGTGCGATTATCCTGTACTCTTAATCCACTGGTACTACAGGTATAGTGTGATACTCTACATGTTATGGTGTAGTTGGTTCCTTACATGGAGGTACTATCTTTGCTAAAAATCCTTATACTGATGTCTCGTCACCCGATGGATCATCCTCATGATCACAGGGTGGAATCCTGGCTGACTGTCTACTTGGAGGCATCTTGAGTAAAACAAGATATACCAAGGGTAATAGAGTATATATGGAGAGATAACTCAAGAAGAAAACGGAAACCACAACCCATTTCTATATGATTCATGTACCATTATTTACCTACATCCAGTGTTCTCATATACTGAGTCGAAAAGTAGGCTATTATATTCTTGGTGATTGGATACATCAGTCGCCGCACCAACATTGGATTCCATATCCTTAAAGGCGAACTCAAAACACTTATCATTGTTTCCCCAAACTAATATCACGGTCTCCCATTCCTAAATTATAATCAAACTTCCTTTTATAACACTTTCTCATGACCCATCATAGAGGGGCTCGTGCCATGTGTACCCCAAGTCCACCTCCAATAGGCTAGGGGATGATGACTAGAACAGAGTAGTCATATCCCACAAAAGGGAGGAATTATCTTAAATTACCCATACTCACACACACATATCCAAGAAATAAATGTTGAAATGTAAAAATAATAAGTAAACAATACATGAAAACCAATACATACAACAACCAGAGTACAACAATGAATGTAGTTGAATGTAAACAGGGCCAAAAAGAGCTCACCAAAAAGAAAAGATTCTACAACCAAAATTACAACATGTAAGAAAATGATGTTCTAGGAATATCTTCTAAAAGCCACATAAACACACCTTAGTCTATCCAATCTCCCAAAGCACCGCCTAGTCCTGGACTACCTGGAACTCTGTCAAAGGGTTGATCATCAACACAAGACACAACATGTGCGGCAAAATCCCATGCAGGAGTGAGTAAAAAAATACCCAGTAGGACACGCCAAAACCACCAAGTAATACAAAAAATGAATGCCATGGAGGAATACCAGAAAGAAATTCCATTAAGGAATTCCAACAAGGAGTACCACAAAGGAATACCACACAGAAGTACCACACATGAATACCATACAGAAATTCCACATATGAGTACCACACATTATTACCACACAGGATTACCACACAGGAGTACCACACAGGAATACCACACAGTAGTACGACACAGGAGTACCACAGAGGAATACCACACCAGAATACCACACAAGAATACCACACAGTAATTCCACAATCGAATTACACACAGGAATTCCACACAAAAATACCACAGAGGAATTCTACCCAAGAATACCATATATAAATTCCACACAAGAATACCACAAAGGAATACCAAACTGGAATACCACACAAGAATACCACACCATAGTACCACCCCGAAATTCTATACAAGAATACCACACAAGAGTACCACACAAGAATTCCACACAGGAATAAAATATAGGAATGACACACTGGAATACCATATAAAAATTCCACACAAGAATACCACAAAGGAATACCACACAGGAATACCACACAGGAATACCACACCACAGTACCACCCCGAAATTCCATACAAGAATATCACACAAGAGTACCACACAAGAATTCCACACAGGAATAAAATATAGGAATGACACACTGGAATACCACATAAGAACACCACACATGAATACCACATAGGAATACAAAAAAGGAATACCACACAAGAGTACCACATAGAAACACCACGCATGAATTCCACACTGTAATACTATACATGAATACCACAAAAGAATACCACACACGTGTAGCAAAAAGGAAGACCACATAGGAGTACCACACAAGAGTACCACACAGGAATTCAACACAAGAATACCACATAGGAATATCACATAGGAATACCACCTAGGATTTCCACAAAATAATACCCCATAAAAATACCACATAGGAATACCACCGAGGTATACCTCACAGGATTCCCACACAAGAATTCCATATAGTAATACCACATAGGAGTTCCACATAGGACTTCCACACAAGAGTACGACACAGGAATACCACACATGAGTACCACATAGAAATACCACACAATAATATCACACAGGAATACCATAGAGGAGTACCACACAAGAATAAAACACAAGAATACCACACTGGAATTCCACACAAGAGTACCACACAAGAATACCACACTGGAGTACCACACAGGAGGAATTCCACATAGTAATACCACACATAAGTACCACACAAGAATGCCACATAGTCATATCTACATGAGTACATGTATAAAATGCATATAATAATAATATCATGATATACATATGAGAAACACCACACCTTTGGGTAGTCTTAAACAACTGTCAGCCACATGATTCTTCATGAAGCACACTTGTTTAGGCAGAACCCACTCTTCAAGACATGATAAAATCAAATACACTCAATAAGAGGTCTAGCATTCCCTACCCAAAGGAGAAAATACTAGTCAATAAGGATTATGATACCAAATAGAGGGGATCACGCCCAGATATGCTGGGGATACCAAAGATCACACCCATATATACTTGGGGATACCCCATACCCAATCTAGATCAATTCATAAGACATGGGATCATTCCCAAACACCTTGGGGGAAACCATGGATCATGCCTAGAAACTCTGGGGGATACCACATACCCTATTGATTCACCCAATAGATAGAGTACCAACACCATGCTCTTAGAAGTTATGCCAATTCCACAAAAATCTAAAAGGGGTGATAGAGGATCACACTCTATTCCCAAGGAGGGATGCCTTACTCTCTCTTGGACTCAGCCTCTAGAGGGGATTACAACCCAATGCCGTCGGCATAAAATGATATTGAACGCTCGAGGAAAGGATCAAGGGAATTATATAACCCTCTATTAGTATGGAATAAAATCTCAAATAATCATCTCAAAAGGATAGTCTGAACGTCTAGGTCCCAACACTACAGAAGACTCGTAAAACAGACGTACCATTTTAATGTTATGACATTTTGAAGTTTATGAAGGGGGTCATTTGGCTTGTGGACAGACTCACGGTTGGTCCATCGACCACAATGGTCAACTTTGGTGGTCTACCACCCCCTACTGCTATGGTAAACCGCCCCCAGATGCTGCAGACACGCAACAACTGTAGCTACTATAGCTCACGTTTGACTGTTGTGGTCGACCGTTGATCAACTCCAGCTCGGTCACCTAGGGTCTGACCTGGATCTGACCCAATACACTAGGTTTGGCCCAAATCAATGGACCTGAAAAATTTGTTCGGACCGGCCTGAAGCAGTTGGACTGTCCGTCCTGCATGGCCCGACTCATCTCCACCTAGGATTTCCTGGCCCATCCAGGTCCTTTCTGCTCCAGCCCGATCAACTCTCCTGGTCCAGCCAGCTCCACCCCATCCCATTAGCACTATGTGTTGCACCACATTTGTGTCCTCAGCCCTACTGGCCCACCATGTCATGCCGGTTCTATGTCCCCAACCCCACTGACTCATGTTTCCACAGCACGCATCCGCTTGCTGTGGTCTTCACCCGTCGGCCCCCAGCTCCGATGCATCCACATACCACATTCTACCTCCACCGGCCACCTCACTGGCTACCTCATCGTCTACCTCCCTCTCCGACTAGACCATCCCCCTGGACCCGCATCGCCGATCACCTGAACTGACCAGAGCCGCTGCCCTGGTCACCACTGTGTGCCGCCTCCTGCACCGTTGTGCACCATTTTCTTGGCCAAAATTTACCACTCCATCACCTTCACACCTCCATTACATCATTTCAGACTTGGATCTATGGTTTTAGATCATTTCACCAGGAATCAGGGAAAAAACGATCGATCATTGACATCAAGGTTTCAAAGCATAGGGTGGGGATGAAGAACACATGAAGAACACAATAAATAGGTGGAAAAAAGAACAAGAATTAACAAATAATGAATCTTGATATTTCTTCTAGTCATCCTCAATCTTATCTTCTTAAAATTTCGAATGAATAAAAAAATCAAGTAAACTATGTGTCTCCTCGTATGTTAGAGGATTCCATCTAGTAGTGAAGGTGTAATAGTGGTATGATGCAGAGACTATAACCTATTAATTATTGTAGAGTTATCATATAAATATAGAAATAATATAATATAATAGGATGATTAATAAGATAGTAGTGGAAGAAAACAATAATAACTGACAGTCACTAATAATGAATAAAGAACCATTCATGAACAGACCATAATGTACATAAATAGACATAAAATAGGAAATACATAACACATATATGAAATGAAAAAAATCCCCAAGTCTATTGTCATGATCATTTTGATAAAATACTCAATCATGTACTCCTTAGGTTCCATGTCTATTATCAAAAACACATAGAATAATCCATGGTCCTGATCTTGTAACCATAAAGTCTGTCTGGGTACCACACGATGTCCCAAACAGGATGTGAGATAAACTTAGTCATCCAATACCAATAGTGTATATTGGAATCCAGTCTGTGAATATAAAATAAGGTATTGTGCATGGATAATAAATAAGCAGTGAATAAATAACTGTAAATGCATTAGGGTTGGGTTCTATAAGGTTACTCGGTGAACTATAATTGCTTCAGAATAAGCTAGAATACCCCTGAATATGTCTCACCATGTATATAGGTATGTGTATATACATATGTATTTATTTATATATATTCACTATATAAGTAGTAATAAATATATACATGTATATAGATACACAGTACTATCTATGACTCGGGGCATAACTCAAGCATCCATGCATACTAATATTTTTATCATAAGGGTATCATTATGTAAATACGAGTATGTGCCCAATCATCTGAACACAAGAACAGTTATTGGAATTTTGGACCTGTGGATATTATCCCTAGAATCCATGTGTAACAATAATAATATAAAGTTCTACATGTTTCGTGATATTAATGGCTTAGTAAGAATGGTTAATCCAATTAGCAATCACGAGTGATATAATTAATTTTTCTTGTGATCCCCTCCAGGGAATTATATTTCCAAAACCCAATTATCACCCAAGTCATTTCATAATATAATTTATTTAACATGTTATCCCGGCCATGACAGTCTTCATCGGGAGTCCATGTGTCCCTCAATCCATATATCACATCATGCAAGCTATGAGTCCATCTAGGTCATTTTGTATCCTGAAACAAATATCACTCATGTTTCATCATAATTAATTTAACGACTGAGCCCATCCAACAAATTATGTGTTAAGAATCCTTATATCACTCATGGTGTTTATATAATCTCAATCAACATATGTTTCCATCCAAGGAATTCTATATGAGGAACCCAAGTATCGCTAAGATGTAAGAAAAATAAATAGGCTCACTATATTCAATAATTAATCTTAGGACATGTAAATTTCCATGACAATCAATGATCTACATTAACCTATCATTTAATCAAATCACTCATAGTGATCGAAATGGGGCCATTCAAGTATGCATTCCATCAAAACAGTCATCATGAATAATTAAATTAACCAATCTAGTTAAAAAATAATACAAGGGTCATGGTCATAAGCATGCCACATTACCATTCAAGTATTCATTTAGTTCAATCCCATATAATTATAAAACTCATAAAAGACTACATACCAAGGGGGAACTATCCAACCCATTAAAAATTTCCTACATTCTATATATTATTTCACATATAAAATATGGGAGTTAATTCATGGTATATAACCATATGAAAACTCATAAAATTTATCTGATTGATTATACAAGATTCAACTTGTTCAACTCTATTAAGCATTTCACACTTCATTAAAGGAAATTGTGGAACCCACTACCAAGTGGAAATCTCAACACACCCAATGGGTGATTCTCCAAACTAAGAAATAATGACCACCTTATGAATTTTAACTAATCTCACCTTTAGTGGAGGTTTATGTTCGAGTCGTTAACCTCCAAACATTTATGAGGGTGTTATAGCATGTCCAAAAAAATATAGGTATTAAATTTAATATAATTCATGTTTTAGGATCAATTTTAAAAACTATCACATCTGTCATGATAGTAATAATTTGTAAAAGACAATAATTTAGTGTAAATTCAAAAATACCACGTTTCTTATACCAAGTATGATTCACTTAAAAAATCACAAACTTTGATTTGACCCAAAATTAGAGAAATTGAAGGATCATAAAAACTCCCTTAAAATAGGGGAAAAGGTCTCACATAACAGTAGCCTCTAAAATAGTGATAAACTAAAAAAGGATGAAAAAAGAGTCTTATAATTACCTATAGGCTTACAACCCATCTTATGATGATGAAATCAGACCAAGAATGGTGATGAACCAAACATGGAAGGGTGAGGAATTAGAGAGAACGTATGGGCTACCTCCTTGTGGAATGTGGGTAAAATAGGGTAAAATCATTTAAGGTCTACATGGTATTTTTTTCCCATTTTCCCCCTTTTAATGAGGGCATGATTTGGCCACATGGGTTGGCTAACCATGTGAGAAAAATGTAGTTCTATTGTCAAAGGGACACCCCCTTTCATGGCTAGGGGAATAGTTTAAAAAACCATGTGCACCCCATAAGCCCAATTTTATAATTTATTATAGACCTATCACATGTTTATGTAGCCTTGGTTTCAAGTTTTAACAAACCATGTGGCACCAATTATAGGGCCACATGTTTGGGGTGTATGATTTTCTCTAACCATTTGATAACCGTGTGCCTCACCCTGTCTTTCTAAAAAAGGATTCTAAAGCTTGATGATCCTTTAACCCTTTCAATCTACAAAGACACATATTATCCAATAAAACCCATCCAAAAAATTATATTTAAGCCTTCCATCTATCAGAATTATAATTTGAAGCTCAATTTAAGACTTATACTATCCAAAAATTTAAAATTTCAACTACCTTAAGAAATTACATCAGGTTAAAAATATGGTATCTTATATAGGATAAGGATATAAGTCACATTTTAAGAAGGAAAATAAACTAAAATAGTATCCTCAAGAAATTTTCAAGGATGACACCTACCTATAAAATACAGAAACACATCAATGAATCCTACACTGCCACCACTTCAACCACAACAATCATAAACACCCTAAAACACAATGATTTGTACATATATGGGGTATTTATAATTAGAATAGGTCGACAGAGAATGGGTAATAGTGAAGGATATAAGACTACATGCGGGAGTAAAAAAATGAACATAAAGGGGAGAAACTGATAAAATGAAGGGTACACTACTATGAGCTTGCACCATCACATCCCAATCATACCTACTCACCATCAATCTAGAAAAAATAGAGTTATGTATAGTGGTATAAAACGAAAGTTCATATGAATAAAACAACATTAATGTTTGTACTAAAGAGAATAAAAACCTAGAGAAACCAAAAAATGAGAGAAAAATGAAAAAAAAATCATTGATACAAATCACCAAGAACCTTCCAAACTACCATGAACTATGTTGTGTTAGACTAAAGATGAGGTCCAATCATGGAGGATATGGAAGATAGGATTATAATGAGTTGTGATAGAATCCCAAACATAGAAAACCACTAAAATGGGGGAAATTGAGAGACAAAGCCAATTAATAAGAAAAAAATGGGAATAAATAATAATAATGGGAACATAGAAAAGATAAGAAAAATTAAATTATAAAGATATGATAGGATATATATGAACATTAAAGGCTTCACCACTAAGTAGAGTATTGAAATCCCTGGGACGAGAAAGATGGCATCATGATTAGAAGAGAGAGCCTAGATATTGAGTAATCATTCCACCAACTAAAAATAAAATGTGGTTTATACCACTCTTACATTATTTATATTTTAGTGAATATTTCAAAAAATATTCTCTAATGATTTGAAAAATATATATCTATAAGTTTATTATATTCTTTAATAGTATCACCATCGACTAATTTCTCATAGGTTTCCAGTGTTCTTTGGTGATGAACAGAATCGACTATTTTGAGATATATTCCCACTATAACTAACACCTTTTTTACAACCAAAGGACTAATACACCCTAAGGGGGTGGGCGAATGAGCATTTTGAATTAATATTATCTTCCATTAGATCTTTTCTCATGTTAGAAATAATATTTTAAACTTATACATATTTAAACAAAATAATATTTATATATTAAAATTAAATATACGGGTATATTTCACTTAGTTCACCGTAAATGGATAATAGATGGTGTGTTTTCTGACAGTGTTTCAACATACTAGGGGATAAAACCACTCATTTTATATGTTAAAAAAGTTAAGTAAAGGAACATTTTTGATCTTGTGGGAAATCCCTCATCTTATTTCTTCACAAAATACATTGAGGGGAGGAATATTTGAAAATGTGGAATGATGATTGTTTATAATTATTATTTTCAATGGATAAACACAAGACTAACAACGTTTTTTGCATTATACTCTTTACCCTCCTTTAAATCTGGGAATTTAAGGGAATATGTCACAACAATCACACTTCTATCTGATTTTTCCAGTCTATCAATTATGTTCATTACTTATGCATCTCTTCCATCATTATCTAAACCCTGGATTTATCTTTTCAAATCATTCTACATTAATGTTCCAATTTTTACACAATAATTATGGATTAAAACCACTCATTAATCTCTCATTAATTCTACTAAGAAAACTATAATCCATTTAAATCTTTGATAGAATCAAACAAATGGAATTTAATAAATAAATATTCACGATGTGACATCCTATGTTAAAATATGATTCTTATTACAAACTCTAAGAATTATGCTCAATGTTATTAATCATGGAATGCACCATGTCAATAACCAAATCCAAAAAATCTAGACAAAACATGTATTTAAATCCAATAATTATCTTGGTATGATCCTCTCAATGTTCTCGATCTCTAAAGTTGTTGCAGTGTGACACACTCTGTCATGGAACAAATCCACAAATCCTCTAATATTTATGATGTTCACTAATTTAATGGAATGGGAATATCTAAATGGGGAAACCCCTTGAAATTAACTGAAACCTTTTTGTGATGAAAACATCCTTTCAATAGTGTGGACACCTGGGCTATATAATTCTAACATCTTCTAAGAATATTGAACTTGCATAAGAAACAATTTATTATACATATCACTATAAAGCTATAATAATTTTCTATTTTGAACTATGAAAAATATTACATACCATACAAAAGGTATTATGTGTTTAATTGAAAATATTATCAATGTTTTACAATATCTTATGCATCACCCAAATATATTACTTATCCTAGTGAGTTTTTTTTCTCATTTAAATTTTATCATTCTAGATGATATTATGCATCATGCATATAATTGTTGTTATGTTATAGAATTATATAAAAGTTATTAACCTTATATATCATTCAAGTTACCCTTACACATTCCTTTTTTGTCAGGTGAAGACTCTAAGAACCCTTGTATATTCTACCTATAATTCACTTAGTTAGGATCTCCTAGGTACCCTTATGTAAGCATTGTAATCTCTAAGTGGATCGATAAGTTTCAAATTTCCTATTGGGAAAACCCTTAAAAATCATAAAATTAATTCTTTAACCTTTACATATTATCCAATTGACATTAATTTATCAAATACATATCCAATTTTCTAGTAAAGATCAACCCTTATATATCAATCCTTACATGTAGGTACGTATGTATTTTTTTAGAAATATGAAAGTCCAAGAACTTCAGAATTTATATCTTCCATCTATCTCTATGAACCTCAAAATATCTTCCAAATTCCTATATAATTCCAATTTTAAAAAACTAACATTAGAACATATATATGAAACATTCCATCCCTTTGTATTTTATTTCAATTCTACCCATGTATTCACCCTTGTAAATTGATATTCTATATCAAGTTTTCAAAAATTCTTGTTAACAAATTAACACATCCCATATGACCCCCTATGGTCCTTCTACCCCTATGATAATAAAATTAAAAGTTTATTTCCTTTTCTATATTTGATCACATATGATAAATAACGAAAATCTTATATTTTTTTAGAATGAGAAAATAGTCATTAACCATTGTAACCACCATGATTCATATTAGGGGCTATTGGTATGTTCTTCTTATTTTCAATCCCCACAATGTTTATTGAGAATATTTTGAAAATATGGTAGACATTTTTAGAGGATATAATACTAAAATAATTTTTTAAACTGTGAATTTCGTCGTCATATAAAAAATTAAATGGTTCTATAATAATGGAAGAGTTTCTAAAAACTCATGTTCTCATAGATGGAGAAATTGTTCTATCTCGAAGGTGGATTTTCATGAAATTAAATTTACCATAGATGGAAAATAGTTCTTCAAAAAAAATTAGACTTTCACAAATCTTTATAAATCTTTTGGAAGTTCTAGTTTCAAAAACATATAATGGGTTTTTAGTTTTCAAAATCCATGGTGAGTTTGGAATTTCTCAGGAAAAACATTTCCAAAGGAAACATATTCTGTGGGGGGAAATATATATTTTCAAGACTATGATGTTTACATATAAATAGGCCACATATCACCATTTTTAAATAAGTAATTAATGTATTTTCAGAACTGATAATAAATATTTACTTATGTGAGACTTATGTGAATATATTTATTATCCAAAAAAGAAATATTATATGAACATAAGTAACTCAAAAAGTATTTTTGAGAAATATGTGTTTTAAGTAGTTTTTATAAAGTGATGTTTCATGTAAGGTATAATTTTTAGGAAAGATATAGTTTTTTTGAAAAATATTGTTACATGAAAATAGTTGCGTAAACTATGATGAACTTGGGGGAAATTTTGTGGAATGAATTGAACCACCATATTTGGTTTGTACTAATGAAAATATTCCTCATCACGTACTTATATATAGATATTACCTAACATTTGAAAACTAATTAGGACATAATCCTATGTAATGAAAGTTCATATCAATGGAAGTGATTTGAGGGAGGTAGTGTGTAGTCCTGGAGTTCATGTAATGGTAGTGCACTCAGCATGGATTGATCATGATCAAAACCAAAACATGTGAAGCATAGTGGATTATGTTATGATTAAATCATCATCATTGTTTTATCATTAGATAATTAATTAGTGGTTACCCAAGTAAAATTGTTGGTGTTGTATTTTTTTCTAAGTTTTTGTTTTTGCTAATTACATTACACAATCAGACATGTTTTAAAGAGGTTATACAAACATGGGTAAAAGATACATTTAATTAAATGAAATATTTGACACCTTGATTCACCCCTACCCTCTCAAATAATTATATTTTCAACAAATTTTATCATTAATAGTTTATTTTTATTGCATATATCTTTTGAATCACATTAAAGAGAGTACAATTAATGTCAAAAGCCTTCCCCTCTTTGATGGGAATGAAAATTCGATTAAAAAAAAGTATGAGATTATATTTTCAATATTTTTGACTATAAGTTATATCATAAATCATATTAGGGATTTATGTCAATGATGAAACAATATAGTCTTTTACTAATTCTGATAAGAAAGTCTATATTATGATTCCAAAGCTAAAAAATCTCTAATCATAGCTTTCTCGGATTAGATATATGAAAAGGTAATAATCTAAATGACTTCCAAATATATTTGGGAATATTTTTCCTACATTTATGAGGGTAAATTAATGTGAAGGAATATACAATACAATTTTTATACTAGTCTTTATTACTTGAAAACTATCACTGATTAAAATAATGAAAAATTCTTCAAATGTATCACAGAGTTTTTAGAGAAATTTAGGGGCTTAGAGATCAGGTAAAGAATATCGATATTGTTAATAAGATAATGTGATAAGGTATACCTCTATTTATTTTTATTTTCTCAACTCTCTAATAAAAGGAAAGGTCCAAACTATCTCTAAATGGTCTGATAATCATCCTGTTGGCATACAAAATGTGAGTTAGTCTTGAAGCAACATAAATCCAAACCAGTATAAATATGGAATTCAAATACAAAACAAATATAAATTTTAATAAATAATTAGTGGAAGAGAAGGATATAGATTAAGAGATCCTTTGACTTTTTTCTATAATGTTTAAGAAATTAGAATCTTTATTTGAAGTAAAACTACATTTGGAATGATTTTTATGTGATAATTTAATTAATATTGATGAAAAGTGTCTTAGAAAATTTAATGAAGAATAAAGTGGTAAATATGTTATATAGAAGCTTCAAAGAATCTTATATCCTAGAAGATACTAAAAAACATGGAGTTTTCTTATAATGAAATTCTAGAAGAAGATATTTATGTGAAAATAATATGTTGATATTGAAGACAATCATGTGGAAATCTAAAATAGTGATTAAATATAATATAGAATATTTTATGATGGTTAATTTAGAGGATGAAAAATCAGACATGTAAAATGTGTAAGAATCTAAACGAGTAGTTGATCTCTAGATAATATTTAAGGATAAAAAAATAAACATGATATTTAAAGAAACATAATTTAAATATTAACAGATATATAAAGGAATCCTCTGAATTTGTGGATCATCTTGAAGAAATGATTAATCGATTGTAGGAAAAAATAGATAATCAGGTGACATGTCAGTTGAATCTTTAAGAAGTTTTAAAATCCATGTATAATATTAAAGATCATTTTTAGGTGATTTGTAGACTTATTTTCTATATAAAAGAGTGAATGTTGAAGGTAACATCTCTATAAGTACATACTGAATCCCTGAAAAAAAAATTGGAATCATTGTAGAAATCAATTTGTTTTTATAAGAGTATAACATTTTTGAGATTTAAATTTGGAGAACTGATAAAAAGAGTCAATAAATAAATTTATGGTGTCAATAATATTATAAATGAAAAAAGGATGAAATTTTTTGGGAAAATTGGAATCAGCTGTGATGTTGATATATTGAATGTTTCTATAAAAATAAATTAGAATAAATGTAAAAGAAAGTTTGGTGTTACTTATATCAAAACAAAAAAAAATATTTCATTAGAAAATTATATCTTTTATCAATGGAAACCAATGGTAAAAAAATAATCCTCAATCCTTAAGTGTTAAGACTATTATGAAATATAAATGTTGGAAATTCTTAGCAATACCATTTCCTACTATGAGTATCCAATGTGGTATCTAAATGGGTAAATTTCTATAAGTTATAAAAGAAAAATAATGTGTCATCCTTAATTATAAATAATAAATTAATTTAATTAATATTTTTTTCACTATTTTTATTTTTGGGTATAAAGGGTTTATTGTAGTAAAAGAAGAATTAGATTTTACCACTATATTAGTTGAAGGCACAATATTTCTAGAAAACAAGTTAGGGTTACAATGAGTAATAGATTATCCTTATTAAAATAAAATAACGATTATGAATTTTATTCTTATGTTATATATAAATAGGAGTGGTATTCTTATACCATAACTCAACCATTTATTTCATAGAAATAATGTAAGAAAATAGGGAAATCTAATATCACTTAAATCACTCTCGAAGCTATCAATAATATAATATCATGGATTCATTATACTAGTTGTTCATCCCACATTAATGGAAATATAAAGCTACAAAATAACATTAAATTACAATTTTATATAACTATAAACTATCATAATATCAGATCCTTGAAAACCAAGGGAAGTGGAAACTAATGTTCGGTAGGTAATGATATGAAGAAGTCAAAAGTTCTCAATATAGTTGGTTTATGACATAGTTTATTGAGTGTCAGTAAACTATGTAACTCATGACTTGAGGTTACTTTCAACCAGAATGGGTGCTCAGTGAAAGTCATGGTTGAGAAATTTCTAATGGAATGTTTAAGGGAAAATAGTAATATTTACTATGTGGATTGTAATTAAAACACTTGCATTCTGAATTTTAAATAGAATAACATCTTGTGGAAGAAGAGGCTACAAAAAATTAATCAATAAATTCATGGAGTACTTATAAAAGCTAAAGGTAGAAAGAGATATTCTAAATCTAAAGTGAGATCATGAAAATACATGGGATGATTTTGTAAAGGGAAATATGGTTCAAAATTTATATCAATGGAAAAAGAAAATTGTCTCTAATATCATTGATCATGTATACACTAATATTTGTTCCCAATGAATATATTGGGAACATATAGGGAATGATATATATTTATTTTTAGCAATGAATATAATATAATGGCGTGTGTTATGTTTATATAGAGAAAGAGGGAAGTGATGGATTTCTGGAAGAGGCACAAGAAAAGAGTGGAAATGAGAATAGATGCACAATCAAGATCTTTCACCCCAAAAATGAAACAAAATATACATCCATTGGATTTGAAAAATACCGTGAGAAATGTTGAATTAAGCATGAGGTATCATCAGTACGAACACCTCAACAAAATGTACATTTTTAATGAATAATTATGAAGGTGAAGAATATAGTTGGAACACTTCCCATTAAAAGCGGAATATATCACCACTATTAGATGAAATTAGTAAAAGTATCTATGTGCACACGAAACATATTGGTGTTTAGAAGAGGGGAAGAAAGGACATAATATAAAATTTGGAATGGAAGCAATCCAACATTGAAATTTTTTTGAGTCTCCGAATGTAAATGTTATATTAGAAATAATTAAGTAATCAGGGAAAGTATGGTGATGTAGAACATGAAGGGTTGTTTCTAGGTTACATAATCAGGCGTAAAGTATACAAAATGATTTGATAAAAGGATAATTTTTTTAACGTAATTATGTGAAATTAATTGATAAAATGGTTAAACGTATTGGTCAAAGTGTTATATAAGACGAATCATCTAAAGACGATGATGATATTGAAACTACTCCTGAAGTTGAATACTGTTCCCCAAATGATGAATTCTATGAGGCTAAATCAGAAGAAAATCCATGGATAAAGAGACTCAAAATATACATCAGAAGAGAAATAAAATAATATAGGTTGATCCATCCAACATAATTAGCGACATAACTTCTATAACACTAACATGGAGGAAAAGAAATGTTTTTCATTATTTTCATTCATAATTGTTAAAACAAACCTCATATGAATAAGAAGAAAAATGTATCATGAATTAGATCCAAAAATGATAAATTAGATCAAATTAAAAAATAATCTTTGGAACTTTCTAAGAAGCATGAACATCAAAGTGTTATTAGAACAACTTGGATTTTCATGAATAATATTGATGAACATGGATTTCTGATAAAAAATATTTCTTATACATTTTTAAAAGGATATGAATAGATTGAAGGTATTGATGTTGAATAAAACATTGTTCATGTGGACTGAAATGATTCAATTATTCTATTTTCAATAATGGATTCTCATATAAACTTCAAGATTTATTATATCATTTCCAAAATAGAATTTTTG
This sequence comes from Viscum album, assembly GCA_963277665.1. NCBI lineage: Eukaryota > Viridiplantae > Streptophyta > Magnoliopsida > Santalales > Viscaceae > Viscum > Viscum album. The sequence continues at coordinate 311,406,883 of OY728119.1, read as the reverse complement.
AATAGATTTATCTAAGAGTAGGTTTACATTTAAAATCTAGTGGGATTTCAAATTGGAAATAATAAAACTGATGTGTATTGGTTGAATAAGGACCAGTATATCTTGAAATAAGAACCATGATCATGGTATTCTCATCTGAACTCAAACTTTAATAATGTTTAATAAAAAAGTGGTTTTGTTGATCAAAATATCTATATGAATACTTCTAGTTAAGAGCAAATCATTTTGTTGGTCTATGTAAATGATATCATTTTTATACATATTAGGAATAAACCTATAGAATAATTTTCAATGTTAGAGAGATATAAATTTGGTATGTCTATGATTGGAGATTTAATATATTTTGTATGGTTTTGGTGATTCATAAAGGGAAGCACAGATCAATATTAGAATATAATTATGAACGAAAATTTCTAATGAAATTGATATGGATGAATCCAAAACAATGTCAACTATGGTTGTGATTGGAACAAAACTTTAGAAGCATGAAAAAGGAAAGTCTATTGATCCTACCTAGTATAGGTGTATAATTGTAATATTTCACTATTTAACAACAAAAATGTTAGATATTTCCATTGAAAAAAATTTTAGGGGATCAATTTCATAAGGTACATCTAACAAACTCTTAATTATCAATTTCAATTTAATATAAAAAAATATCAAGAGTTATCTACATTCACTAATGATAAAAGGGATAGTGATATGGTGTAATAAAAGTCTATTAGCGGAGGTTCAATCTATATATAGAGAAAATGAATAGGTTTGATGAGTAAGAAAAATGAAAGAACCTCACTGAGTCAAGTGGGAGAAGATTACATATTAGTAAAAATGGAATTAACTCAGCTTCTATGGATGATAAAACGATTGGATGATATTAGTGAAGAATTCATATATCCTATGGAGGTATTCTTTGATTGTTAAAGTGTTATAGATCTCAAGAAAAATATTGTACAACACCCTCACACCATGCATATTGAGATTGGGTATCACTTAATTAAAGGGAAGGTGTATTATGGATTTATATTAGTGGAAGATTTTGTAAATAATGAAAAAGTGGTTTACATCATGACTAAGTTGTTGTCGACTCCAACATTTGAGAAACAATGATTGAACCTTGGTGTTCCACACCATCCCTCAATATGAGGATGTTCATATATACCCCTCTCTTCATTAATATAATTGTTTATAACTATCTATCAAGTGGAACAGGATTTAGGGGGAGATATGATTCTTGCATTATTGTGAGTGAATAGTGGAAAATATAGGTCTATTTGGGTTTATATTCAAAGGGGGAGAAAGTATATAAAATTGGTATGATATTCAATGGAGTGGAGTTTCAAAAGTTTATGGAATAAGGATTGTAATGAGGTATGTAATACTATCTTGAACTCTTGTTTTCTATAATTATCATTGCTCATGTAGACTTAGAGTGATAAATGAGTTTTTTTCAATTTCATGAAGATGTAATTCTCTATATTTTTGGAATTTAATTTCACATTATACTTCTAAAAAACTGATGGGGTATAATTTTGATACCATGGTGCTTCGTACTTGTGGTTATTTGTATATTTTGTTTGTTTTCTATCCTCTCATGGTTGATTGAGGATTTTGGATATTAAGGGAGATTTCATTCAAAAAATGGAATACTGAATGAGATTTTTAAATATAGGGTTTTTTATCCTTTGAAAAAAAAAATATCATGGAAGTTATAGGAGGAAAACCGTTGTAGATGATTAGGATGTTTTCACAAAACATCACAAGCAGAAAAGCTATATTCTTAGAGACAAAGAAATGGTTCTGTTACAATGGTCGAGTTTTTTAGGATTAATGTTCATGAGGACAGAAAAATGGTTCTATCATAAATGGAATTTTCATGAATGTTAAGTTTTTAGATATGGAGAAATAGTTCACTCACAAAGGTGTATTATCATGAATTTTTAGGAAACTCGTGAAATAAGGATTTTCATAGAAAAAGAAAATGTTTAGCATTTTTTGAACATAGAATGAGTTTGGAGCCTCACAGAAAGAATTTTTTGAGGAAATTTGTTTTTTGGTCATCATAGAGCTTGATGGTATGGTAATATTTTCCTATAAATAAGGAATGTATCATTATTTGTAAAAAAAGATTTAGAAAAGGGATAATCAATCTATATTCTTGTAATACTTACATAAATGAATTTATTTCATGAAACAATAATCCTATAATAACTCAACTTATCCTAAAAGTATATTTGAGAACTAATTGGTGTATATAGTTTTCAAAAAAGGAATTTTCATATAATATAAAAGTTTTGAAAAATGTTGAAGTTTTGAGAAAAAGCATGTAATATGAAAATAGTTTTGTGAACTAATGTTTTGTTGGGGAAATGTTTTTAGAATGAATTTCAACCACACATTCAAATAGTAAAAAAGAAAAATTCCACATTTTGTACTATGAATTGGTGGATACCTTCAATTTGATAAAATGAGGTGGGATTTAAACAAGGTAGTGAGAAAGGGGGAGCCAACACAGGTGCTATGAGGGAGGAAATGTGTAGTCCTTAAATTCTTATAAAGGTAATTCACATGGGATTGGGTAAACATGACCAACTAATTGTAATCAACTAAAAATAACAAATATCACTGGGTTCTGTTTTGTTCTACTCATCACCGACATATTCTCCTTAGACTAGAACATAGTGGTGAGAAAAGTAAAGTTATTGGTATCTTGTTTCTTTTTTGTGTTTCTTCATTTGGATATATCAAAACTCAATTATAATATTCTAACCCAAATCAACCAAAACATACACCCAAGAAATCTATCACATGGTGAGGTAAAGAAAAAAAACTAAACAAGTATTGTATAAAATGAAATAATAAATAAAAACAGAGTAATAAGTAGAAAAAAAGATACAACCATATCCATACAATCCAAGAAAAACCTTATAGACCCGAGAGTATGAATAAATCCAAACCAACAAGTCCTCATGTGACAAATACTCACTTCAAAACCAACCCAAATTGAAGGAAATTACCAAAGGAGAAGTCTAAATACTATAATATCCCCTTTCCATATCATGTATCCTACAATGAAACATATACAAACATCCAAAGAAAAATATAGGTTGTGAGTTCAAATCCCCCTAGGACACCACCACAAAGTCTATACAGGGTCTGATGTCAAGAATGTAAAAATTCTATATTTTTAAAGAAAAACAATTTTACAAAACATTTTCATAAATCCAATTCATTTTTAAATCATTTTACCCTTATATTTTCACAAACCATTTCATATTCATAAACTAGAAATATGACAAGTAAAAGTGATAATTATAAGAGAGTATATTCGTGCATCAATTGGTAAGTAAGTAAACACATTTCCCTGATTGACCTATCATGAAAAGCTATATAATACCACCTCATAATAGAAACTAAGAGTGACAATCCATTATAAAATCAATATTGTGATAAATAACCATAAATGAAAAAGAACCTCATATTTTTTTTAGAAATGGAAGAAATTTATACTAGACACTCTAGATACTAAATAAAAATAATGTTGGATCTATCAAGTCTTGAGTCCTTCCATAGTCCATCAATATCTAGAAGGTTACCTCTTAATGGTACCACACACACTAAGGTTTGTTTCTCTTTCTAGACACACCCAGGGATCTCAAAATTAAATTTTCATAAATAAAATTTCATAAATATTCACACAATTTTATAAAACATTCTCAAATCCAATCCAACCTCCTTCGATGTTTGAAAACCCATTTCCAAATCAAGTGAATCTGTTTTCTAATAAAAAATCCCATTTTTGAAATCATTTTTCTTTCTAATCAATCCTTTAAAAACACATATCTATTCATGAAATGAACAACCAAAAGGTTTTTACCAGGAATAATAATTAATCCACCACATTAACCCATTGTATATAATCACCGACCTCAAACCAGTATAAACCAATTCATCTTCAAAAATGGTGACTGAAAACCCTGAGAACAGTCAAAGAAAGATAAGGCATTCCAAGAAACTAAAATGGACCAATAAAAACTATCTAATCAAAAATATGAACAATAAAATTGGACAATGTAGTTGCTACAACCAAATTATTGAAGTATCTAAAGGGATAAATATCTAGAAAGGTGCACCATAACAACATTCATGATCAATCATCAAATAAATTAATCTAGAATAGAGGGAGTCATGAAAAATACCCCTTGATAGAATCTATGTCAAGAGAAAGAAATATTATGGATGAAGGAAATAAGAAATCACTCATAAAACACCCTCAAATCACAACTCGTGCTAATTACATGGTATGTATTCCCATTACACATTAGGTAATCCCATTACATATCATGTCATCCATGAAGCTCAAGTATATAGAAAAACCAATCTTTTATTATTAATAACTATTTTTTACCAACATGCATCATGAAGCTATTACATAGTGCGTAAATATTACATACCATGTATTATTTCACAACATCTTTCTTTCCACGATTACCAATCGTGTAATCCCCTTACATAGCATGAAAATCCTAGTAAGACTACAGAAACTATTGGTTTAGGAATAAAAACTCAAGGACCCCACTCTGAGTGTTCTATGAGTATGGGAATAACCCCATTATGTATTTGATGTGTTTATGACCAGGCTCCATTTGTAACATCCTGAACCAAGTTCCACTCACCGCTTCCCTGAGCTGGTCGGTCACATAACCTTGGTCCTGCCTCCTCGTATTCTAGAGGCTACTGACTAGTAGTGCAAGTCTAATATCAATCATAGTGAAACTGTTACCTATTATAATTAGAGTAATACACTAGTAGAAAATAAGATACAATAACCTAATAAAATATAATCAATAAACCTAAAAAAACAATATCTCAAGATGAAAAAAAACTAGAAATTAAATATCAAAACTGAAAAGTAGATATGTCATGAAAAAGTTTGTTCCTTGTGTCAAAATGAAAACTAAAAAATAAATACACAGACAACTCCGAGCGGGTCCCGAAGCTTTCATCATTCCCTCATCGATGCTCCATGCCAAATCAGCCATCAAACATTGGGCCTTTTCCCTTGACCTATCATGGCATCTTGTAATCTATTCGGGTACAAATTAAGAATCTAGAGTAGGGTGTTAGTACAACTCAGTTGGACATCAAAAATGGTTCCTAAAACAATATCCAATAAAATAATAGAGTATGAAGTTGTATAAAATAATAATTAAAATGCATAATTAAATAGTTTTCAGATTATCAATTAATCTTTATTTTACCAGATAAACCCCAAGGTTCCTGTAAACACTCGTACTTCATCACTTTACCATATCATGTTGGTTCTTGAACTATCCTTGAAGGATATCATATCTCATATTACTATTATTTACATTATTTATCTCAATCAACTCATAAATTCTATTATTAGTATTTATTTTTATAATTAACACATGAATGTATTGTTACCACTCATTGTTCTCTATTAACATATGAATGTCATTGTTACCACTAAATTATCAAAATTAACACTTTAATCCCATTATTACCACTATTTTTTCTAAATAAACACATGAATTTCATTGTTACCACACATTGTTCTCAATTAACAGATGAATGCCATTGTTACCACTCATTATTCTAAATTAACAGATGAATTTCATTGTTACCACTCATTATTATCAATTAATCACGAATTCCATTATTGCAGTTCATTCAAACAAATCCATTTCAATAATTAATCCAATAAGTAATTAATCTTCTCATTCTCATTACTACCCCAAAAATTAGTTCATCGTATCAATACCCTTCATTAATTACCCAATTAATTTAGCACATTAATCACCTTAGTTAAATCACCAATTAATTAATCAATAATCACAAACTCAATATCCCATAATTATTTTCACAATTAATTACTTAATTAAAAATTCAATATCCTGATAATTAGCTCATAAATTAAATTTCCCCAAATCCCAATTCAATATTCTGATAATTAACTAAACAATTAATTATCCCCAAATCAAAATTCAATATCTCATTATTAACTCAACAATTAGTTATCTCAAATAAAAAATCCCAATATTTCATAATTAATTTAACAATTAATTGTCTCAAATCAAAAATATCAATACACCAGAATTAATTCAACAATTAGTTATCTAAAATCATTATTCTCAACATATCATAATTAACTCAACAATTAATTATCTCAAATCAACAATCTCAATATATCATAATTAACTCAATAATTAACTATCTCAAATAAAAATATCTATATATTATAATTAAATCAATAATTAATTAACTCAAATAAATAATCTCAATATATCATAATTATCTCAAATCAATAATCTCAACACCCCCAATTTCACTTTTCCCTCAATTAATTAATTCACCAAGTTAATTAATTCGATCAAGAACTAAATTCCTAAACATAAAATACAAAATGTAAAATTACAAACATATAATTATAATCAAGTATTTTGGATTTGAATTATAGATCACCTACCAAAATTCATTGACAAATGACCACCCAATGAAAATCCCCAATTTCAATGGAATGAACACATAACAGGAGATCCAAATCTAAAACCTAAACCCAATATTGAACAAATCAATATTCCTTAATTCTAGATCAAGATCCAGAATTCCTTGATCAAGATAAAAAATAAATCATTAAACCAACCAAAATAATGGGATAATAAAATGAGAGGGAAATGAAATAAATTGAGATGAAACAATGTACCCGAAGAGATAAAGATCCTTCAACCGGGCTGTAAATCGCCAATAAATGAGGTTGGATGACCTTGAAATCCTTCTGGGATGATCTGCAATTGAGATAAATGAATTATGGGTCATGATAAAAAGTTTGGGGGTATAATTCAACGGTTTAGAAATTTTATAATAATTTTTGGTGGATTAAAATATCATATGCTCAGTTTGCTACTCGGGGAACAAGGTTTCCCATAACCTTGAACCTAATAGTGCACTTCTTCTAGTGGGGTGCATGGTTTCTTCTAGAAGGGAAAATGGTTTGTCACAACATGTGATAGCCATGAAAATCCACATTATCTAGGGTTTTATGGTTTTCTGGGCTAGGGCACATGGTTAGGAAAAACCATGTTCCAAACATGCACTTCCCCCTTTCTTTCATTTTTCTCAAATTTTAGCCAAACACACCCCAAAGTAAAACCCAAATATAAAGTAATCGACAGAAGGAAAATTATTACCTATAAAATAGCATGATAAATCTCTAGAAATGTCTAATATCTTACACTATTAGTTTAAATAAACATACATCTCTGAACTTTAGGTCATTTCCCCCTTAAAAGGATATCTGTCCCTGAGAATCTTGAAAATGCATCGAAATTGGGATGATAGGAAAATAATAAACAATGGAGTACCTTAAAAGTTTAATGGGGTGTTATAATCTCCCAACCTTAAATAGTTTTTTCCCCATAAAACCCTCAGATTATTAGACTCACATATAGTGAAGGCCACTGCTACTACATCAACAATTCCTTCTCCCATATCTTATTGCTATCACATCTTCACTTCCATAGAACCCTATCCAAAGGAATCATTTTACAATGTAGTACTTTCTATAATTTATCCATAATCATAACATGATTCTCAAAAAAAGTGGTTTTAGTATCAAGATCAATATATCATTATCCAATCATAGGGAAAGGATTTGTTATATACCTCATCAGCTTGGAAACATGAAAAACATTGTGGATAGAAGTCAAACTAGATTTAAATTACCAATAATAGGACACCCTACCCAGTTTTCCAATGATCTCAAATAGGTTCACAATCCTTGGGGAAAATATAATCTACTTACCCATCCAAAAATGTCCCATGTGAGGTGAAAATCTACAAATAACCCGATCACCAACCTCAAACTTAAGTGGTCGATGAATATGGTCTGAATAAGATTTTTTACGACTATGTTCCATGATCAATATCCTCTAGATCAACTACACCATTAATGTTTTCTCCTAAACCAGACATGGCCCAACTGTGGACTACTCTCCCAACCATTCCTAGCATAATGGATATTACCATGACCTCCAATAAAAATACCCAAAGGATGAAATCCTAATCAAGATTTGATAACTATTTTTATTGTAAAATATGACCAAAGGAAAATTATTTTCCCAATATCCTCCAAAATAAATCACACAAGCTGGGAGCATATACTAAAGAACCTAGATAACCCTTTATGTCTATCCATATATGTGTGGATAAAAAGTTTCACTTAATCTAATATAGGAACACATTACCTCTAGAAAACCATTCTAGATCCTAGATGTGAACCTCAGGTCCCATTTATATACAACCATAGTGGGGACCCCATGAAGTATCACAATATCTCAGACATGCAAGTCCCAATGTTATTCCACATTCATTGTCTCTTTGATAAGGAGGAAATGAACCGATTTCAAGAGTTGATCAACGATCAACAAAATCACATCCTTCCAACTAGGATTATATGGAAAACCAATAACTAAATCCCTGAAAATATTTTCCCACTTCCATATGGAAATGGGTAAGGGATACAATAAACCTACAGGTATTTGGTGTTATGCCTTAATTATCTAACATGTAAGACATCATCGAACAAAGTCTCCAATTAAACACCTCATCACTTACCACCAATAATTACATATGAAGCCCCGATACATCTTAGTATCATCAGGGTGAATTGACTAACAAGAATTATTTCTACTGTCCAACAACTCTTTAGGGAAAATGAAATAACCAACATACCATGGAAGCACAAAGCACCACTAAGAGATCAATACCACTCAAATGGGGTCTCCCCACAATAAATATTTTCACTACAGAATTGAACTCATTGTTTATATCCTTATCATTTTGAACTCACTCATCCAAAGATGAGATATCTTTTCATTAAATCTAATAGCACTTATCCACCAAAATTTTCTTCTCTGAATATCATCTCATTAAAAACGCATCAAAGGCCACTACTCAACTGATTCAATCACGGTTTGAGTTGGTAATTTTCTACTCACTGAATCTAAAACAACATTTCTATTCCAAGGGGTATATAAAATATAAAAATTAATTTTATTAAAATACTAAACCCATTATCTCTATCAGAAGTTCCAATCCATATGAGAAAAAAAAATTCAGGCTTTTATTATCAGAATATGTTGTAAAACGCTCCCCAAAGAGGTAGTGTCACCATATTTTGAGTGAATTCATAACCACTTAACAATAAATATCTTGGTAAGGGTAGTTATTTTTATATGTGAATTACTAGAATGAGCTATAGGCCACCACCTATTTACCTTACATCAATTCACATCCCAAACTAGTACCTGAAGAATCACAAAAACCATCATAATCTAAAAAAGGTTCCAAAAGTATAATAACTAGTGCAGAATTCAACCTCATCTTAATATCCTCAAAAATATATTTGATGTCTATCATCCCACTAAAACATTACACCCTTATAGGTTAAAGAAGTCATCAGAGATGCATTCTTGGAGGAATATAAAAGAGACTATCTATAGTAACAAGCCAAACCCAAAACTCTTCGGATATCAAACACATTTTTGGGCTGATCCCAGAAAATTACAACTTGTATCATTTCAGGATCCACTAATGTTTCCCTCTCAGATATAACATTCCCTAAAAACATTACTTCCCATATCCAAAAATCGCAATTATAAAGCTTACCATAGAGGCAATATTCCTTTAATGTTCAGAGAATGCTATCAAAATGGTCTCGATGCTTCTCCTCTGACAAGGAGTACACCAAAATATCATTCATGAACAAGAAATAAAAATATTCAAAGAACCAATTAAAGACTCATTTCATTAAATCCATAAATACCATAAGAGAATTAGACAGACCAAATGGCATAACCAAGAATTCAAAATGTCCATATAAGCTCATAAACACTGTCTTAGTTATATACTTTTATCCTAACCTCAACTAGTGGTACCTTGATCATGGGCCAATATTTGAAAACAAACACGTCCCTATAAGATGGCCAAAAGTTCATAAATCCTAGGAAAATGATATTTGATCTTAAGGGTCACTATATTTAACTTTTGACAGTCAATAAAAATTTTAAGGGTCACATCTTACTTTATAGTATAAGCAAAATTAATAGACCCTGGTGACATTCTAGGATGAATAAATCACTTAGCCTCTAAGTCCTCAAGATGGACCTTAAGTTTCGTCTAATCAGTAAGTACCATTTGAAAAAATGGCATAGAAACAGCCATTGTACCAAGGACATGGTCAATAGTAAACTCAAGCTCTATATATAGAGGTAAAATATAAAGAAATCATCTAGAAATACCTCATGGAATGTACTCACCACTATAATAATTTGAACACTCAAACAAGGGTCAAATGAATCATGAAAAACCATGAAAACTACTATAAGATTACCCAGACATAAGGAAAAATAGGTCTCCCCTTCCTAATATAGAGTCCCACTCACCCTAAAATACATGCATGACCTCATTAATAGATAAGAACTATACTCATATAGGATAAAAGTATTTATGGGAATTAACATTGATCATCTAATCCATTCAAATAATAAAGTTGAATATGTCAAGATCAAGCACCAAGAAGCCCCGTTCTATCTCAAAGTTGTCTATCATCACCCGACCTGTGGGACACTTGAAAACTTGTTCAGAACTCTTTCCTAAAGGTGTGGAAATATCCAAAAATTACAACATAATTGCTGAATTCAATACCAACAAATCAACCAAAATTGAAGAAATAAAAGAATTAGTAGCACCTGTATCAAAAAAAAGCTATCACCATAGAAGAAAATATAAATATTATACCTCTAATAGCACTTGACCCTGCTTCATATTCCTCTTGAACATACTCAATGTCATAAAGGTTTCCGGTCCTATCCCCAATAACATCCCCCTTGTTAGTATTATTTTACCCACCCCCATTGGATGCATTGGTATGAACTTTTGAACCCTTGGTGAGTGTGGATCCTAACTTACTTGCCTATGAAATCCTTTCATAGAAACACTTCATATGGCCCAATAATCTACAACAATGTAATTTCCTAATATCCTCTAGATAGTTAGTTATGGTTTGACTTGACTATCCACATTGATAGAAAACAATCTACTATGGTCATGATGAAACCCATAAAACTAGTCCTGAAGAGAATTTACCACCCATTAATTTCTATTTCCTTAAAAAAGATACAATCTGGATAATAACTACACCAACTGAATCTCCACCTGAACCTTTCTTCCTAGATATGTCTTCCTTAGCCAAATATTCTTTTCCAACTACATACAAAAAGGGTGAAAGGTATGTGAGAATCAACATCAACATGATACCATACCTTAGTCCTATATCAATCCCTAAGCCTTTGGTAACTCATTAGTGACCAGATTTAGTGCTCGATGCACCAACATAGAAAAATAGGTAAATGGTACACTCCCCCTTCTCAATGTTCAGAAACTCCTGGGTTTTTACCACACATAAAATATTAGGGTAAAACTTAGGATTATATATTTTCATAAAATAAGAAAAGGTAATGTTATTGTGCAACTTATATTTATCAGTAGAGTACTACCATATCCTTCCTGATCCCTCGAGCATGTACATGAAAAAACCCACATTTGAGTCATTCAGAATATTCAAGAAATTAAATGTCCTCTCAATCCACTCAAGCTACTCCTCATATTCCAATAGTCCCTTGTCCCCATGGAGGATGGGTGGATACTTCTTAGTAAACTCAGATCCATGATCCACTACACATAATGGGTTTTTTATATCCACTTGACCTAGAGTCATAATGGTGTGGATTAATGATTCAACAGAAGAAGGGTCCACTGGATGATTCACCTATGGAATCTGTCTCACAGATTACTCTCTTAGATTTGGAAGATCTTTCCTTGGAATCATTATTTAATTAACACAATACAATAACCAATTATACAATGATATCATTCCAAAGAAATTTGGACCACTTTCATAATTCAAACCAATGTTTTAAAACAACTATATTTGAAAACAATTAATAATTATTATCAATGAATTACATTTCAAAAAACGAATAGGTAAATTTAAATAAATGTCTCATATAGTTCATTCCAATGAACTCAAACCCAAAGTCTCAAACATGGTAAAAGTCCATGACCACCCATGTTTACTAGGGTTCATTCCCAGAAGTTATATGCCCACGCCCCTTTTCCATACTACTCGAATTATGAAGGTCCTAACACCTATTTACCCAAGAGAAAAAACCAAAATTATGTAGAGTTAACACATTTCAGGCTAACACTAGTCTCAAATACCAAATTATAACAAACCATCTTGGGTCAAAAAAACCATACACCCAATCCCTCTATCACATGATGAAGTAAACCATTGAAATAGTAAAAATATACTGTATAACAAAACAAGACATGTAACCAGAGTACTAAGTGGAAGAAGAAATATGAAACCACATCCACATAATGCAATCCAAACTAAAATAAAAAAGTATGAATAAGAAAGGCTAACAATTCTCCATGTGACCAATAATCACCTCCAAACCAACCCAAACCGAAGGTAAAGACCAAAGGATAAGTCGACAGACTAAAATATTCCCTTCCCTTTACATATATACTAAAATAAAACATCTAAAACTACCCAAAGAAAAAATTAGGGTGTGAGAATGAAACACAGTTGAATACCACCACAGATTATATACATGGTCTAATAAAAATAATGCAAAAATTCTATCTTAACAAAATAGTTTTACTAACAATTTTCATAAATCCAATTCATTTCTAAATCATTTTTCCTTTTGGTTTTTATAAAATAATTTATTATTATTATATAAGAAATATGAAACATATAAGTGATATAAATAGTAAATCATATCCAAGAATCAAGAGTTAAGAAATTAAACACATATCCATTAAATAACATACCATGCGAAGAAATGTGAAACAACCTCAAAATAAAACCTATGAGCAACAATCCATGATAAAAACAGGAATGCGATTAATAATTATAAATGACAAAGAACCTCATCTTGGTCGCTAGACTATGGGATAATGCGTTCAAGACACTCAAGATCTTAAAAATAAATAATTAAGGATTCGAAAAATATCAAGTCCTTCTATAGTCCATTGATATCAAAAGTCACACTTCTAAGTGGTTCCATACAAACTATGGCTACCTGTGTCTCTTTTTCGATGAACCCAAGGTTTCCAATGTTATAATTTCAAAAATAAATTTTCAGGACCATGGAAAAAATTTTATAAATCATTTTTATATCCAATACAATCCAATAAAGTGTTTGAGAACCCATTTCCAAAGCAATCAAATCCATTTTCCAAATAACCCCCCCTTTTTGAAAACATTTTCCTTTCTAGAAAATATTTTGAAAACACATATCACTTAAAAAAATGATCCATATAGAGGAATTTACAAAGAATGATAGTAAATTTACCACATTATCCCATTGTATATAAACTCGTACCTCAAACTAGTATTATCTATTACACCTTCGACAATGATGAATGGAAACCATGAGAACAACCTTTGAATGACAAGGGATGAAAAGAAATAGAAAGGAGTCGATAGAAAAAACTATAGAATAAAAATATAAACCATAAACCTAGAAAACAATGTTGTTAAAATCAAAGTAAGGAAGAACTGGAAGGATTAAGTACCCATAGAGGTTCACCATAATAACCCTGATGATCAATCATTGAACAATGAAATCCAAAAGAGAGGGAATGACCCAAAATCTACCATGGGAGACTCTAGGTAAACAGAAAGGAAACCTATGGAAGAATGAAATAAGAAATAACTCATGAATCACATTATAATATAAAATCAAGATGATTACATACTGCTTAATCCCATTACTTATTGTGTAATACAAAAAACCTCATGAAGGCTGAAATACCTGTCACCTTTTTTATACAAAATTTTGACCAATAATCTTTGTGAACCTATTACACAATATGTAAATATTTTAAAACTAATATCAATTCATGAAATCATTATTTCCATGATTAAACATTGGGTAAATCCCTTACATGATATATAAATACCCAGCTGAATGCATTAAATCCATGTTTACATAGAAAAACACAAATACCCCACTCCGAGCATTCTCTAAACTTGTTAAGAACCCCATTAATTCTTCTCCACATTTATACCTAGACATAGTTAATTTAAATTTACATGCATACCTCAAATTTTAGTCATTTTCCCTATAAAAGGATCTCTATCACCTAGAAACCTGTAAAATCACCCAAACAAGGGCAATAAATAATGGAAAAATAATGGATTACAAGAAAATCATAATGAGGTGTTACATTAATCATACAATTTTAACAAGGTTCCACCAACATGGGTAAAATATCCATTTGATTCAATGAAACATTTCACGCCATGATCTTCCCCTCCCTTGTTAGGTCATTTTGGGGTATGACATTAAAAAATTCACTAATTATATGTCAGTTGATTCTTATTGTAAAAACAACTGAATATGTCAATTACTAAAACGTTTTTTATGATTTCATATCAAACATTTTTTCTACTAGTAATTCCATATGGATTGTGTCTCCCATGTCTTCTTAAAACCTAAAAAATATAAAGTCATGTAATAATATACTATATCAACGTGAATCATTATGTAAAATGGCAATAGTGGAAGTTTTTAAACAACCTCAAGTTGAGGGTGGTAGCTGAACACTAATGCTAAATGGATCATTCTCAAATACCTAGGTAATAGTTTTATAAACATGTCTACTATGTTTTTTGAATCAAACCCACATGTTCCATCTTGATAATTTCTTTTTAAACATTCTCCATAATGAAATGGTACTGTATCTTAATATGATTAGTTCATGAAATTTTTATCATAATTTTTGTTTTATCAATCATGCATTAGTTTCCATAATATACTTACATGGATAGATTTACACATTATCCAAGATCCTCTAGTTATAATTTCATTTATAGTAGTTGTGTACATGATTTTATTTTTTAGATTTACTTTTTTTAGTAATAATGTGAGAAATGATCTTTATCTTATTGATGATCTATAAAATGCATTTACTTATAATAAAAAATTATGCTTCACTCTATGATTTTCATTCCACAATTTATTTATCCCAATGTTCATATGAGAAAAAATACAATTCTCTACCATTCCTTGTAAAATAAAAAAAATTATAATCAATTGTGTATTGATTATACCTCATGATCCATTTAAAAACCAAGAGGCGTTCCTCCTTGGGGATGCTTTAGAAGCTCATATGTCACAAACCCTCCCCTAAGACCCACGATGTGAGAACCCCAATACCACCTCTGATTGGCCAAGTGGTAGTGACTATCACCGAGTGGGAATATCCCACAAATGTGTGTAATTTTCTTAAGAACTTGTACACACACACACCCAACTACGAACCATAGGTATGGAGAGTGAAATCATTAAGTAAAGAAAATGCATGCATACTACTACAAACAAACAACTGAGTACGAAAAATAGTAACACAGTAAAGTGAAACCGGTTTGGAAATGATCCCACTAAATGAAAGACAACTATAAAGTCTTATTTGGAAACTAGGGAACTAAAGCTTCTATAGGATGATTCCAGAAACACCTTGGCTTGTCTGATCTCACAAGGAACTATATAGTCTTGGTCCTAGTTTTTCTCCACCTAGGACTCCACCAAAACATCAGTCAACTTCACAAGACATGACACGTGTAGTCAAATCCTATGAAGGGGTGATTAAAACAATAATTAGTAGGGGACCCTATAACACAAAGTAAAATACCCCATAGGAAACACCACCAAGAAGGTACAGTCAACTCAACAAAGGTGTATGTAAAAAACATTTAACAGGAAAATCCAAGTGTACTTGAAAAGGATTCCAAGATGAAACATCTCATCCACTTCCATCCATACGGTTTCGCTCGTAGCACACTCAATTTAGGGAGACCCCACTCCTCGAGCTATCTGATAGTAACCATGTTTAAAAAGTCTACCAAAAGTATCCAAGAGAACATATAGTCTCGAAACATCACGATGTTTTCCTGAGATGCCTGGTCTCATTGAGACAAGAGTATCGATATTGCAACCAAATCATTTTTCATAGGATTCTTCTCAAGGCATGCTCATTTCGAGAGAACTCACTCCTTGAGATATGAAATCATTATAGAATCCCTGAAGAGGTCCCGCTTCATTGGGATCCAACCAAAGAGAATACAATGATAATTAAACGAAGTAATTTGATCATGTCAGGCCATAAAATAAGGAAAGATCTCAATACATGGATAGGGGGTCCTTCACCCAAGGCTCACTAGGGGACATCGTAGCTATACTAGAATTATCATCTTAGATAGGGGATGGGTGTCCATGTGAATATTGGTCACACCCATGATGCAATACCTATCTAAGGTACCGCAAAGAGAAGTGAGGACTGGCCCAGCCTCTCAGTGCAGTACATGCTCTACATAGGCCCACTGGGGCACTGAGACCCACAGAGTCATTTTGGACTATGGGGACATGTAGATCTGCTCATCACTTAGGCATGTTGGGCCACCAAGATCCGCTTTGAGCCAACTAACTTCAGATTATGGGACACTATCTGTGATGGGAATGGGATCCAACATTATACCTTTACTGAGAAGCCCAAGGGTATGATCCCAAGATCTACAGTCACCACCTATGACAGGATCAGGAACCTATATCAATAACTCATAATAAAGATAAAGAAAACTCCACAATCCCCATATGGTCAAACTAAAACCCCACTAATCCATATCAAAAGTACCTCCTTATTGCAAGGGTTACAACACCGTAGATGATTCATCAATTGGACATACTGTTTTAAAGATATACGCATTTTAGTGAAAAGATGTATGGTTGGGTCTGGGTCTAGTCCGACCCAATCCGTCAGGTCTGACCCAACCCGCCGAGTTCACCCAGCCTGGGGACAGTCTGCCTGACCAACCCGACCCAATAGGCGCTAACATTACCTAACTCCATATCATGTGGTGATCCAATCTAGGTGACACCCTAAGGAATACACGGTCAACCTCTCGGAACATTATGGGTTGTCTCCTTCTTTCAACGTATGACTTCTGCCTACTCTGAGTCATAACCATAAATTTCTGAATCAACTACACCTGATCCGATGTCTCCTAAATGAGACTTAGTCCCAACAGCTCTAACTCACCCATCTCTAACCAATATAGTGGTGGTCTAAAAAGTATACCATAAATTTCCACATATGGATCCATCTATATAGTTACCTGATAACTATTGTTATAGGCGAACTCCACTAAAGCCCAGTGCTTCTCCCAAGAACCACCAAAGTCAAGCATACATGCTCGCAATATATCCTCTAACACCGATATGGTACGCTCTGACTGCCCATCTTTATGTGGGTGGAAGGCCATACTTAACAGAATATGTGTACCAAGCACCTTATGTATGCCCTACTAGAAGCATGAAGTAAAGCGTGAATTGTGATCTGAAACTATAGTCTGTGGCACCCCATGCAAATGAACTATCTATCGTACATATAGTTCTCCCAATTTATCTACTAAAAAGGTAGTCAATAAATGTTCTAACTTCATTAGTCGCTCCACAATGACCCAAATAGCATCATTCTTCCTAAGATTCTTTGGAAGTCCTACCATGAAATCCGTAGTCACGTCATCCCACTTCCATTCTGGTATAGGTAACGACTGCAATAGGCCTACAGGTTGTTGATGCTCTACCTTAACCTGCTTTCAGGTTGAAACAACTTTTTATGAACCCTACTATCTCCCTTTTCATTCATGGACACCAAAACTATCGGTGTAGATCATGTTACATTTTTTTTCACCCCAAGATTTACCTCCCACTTTGTAGTATGAAATTCTCACATGAGTTCATCTAGAACACTTGTAGGTACAACAACCCTATTTTCACATAGATGATATCATCCTCATATATTTCCCAATATGAAGGTGTATCCCCACCATTAAATCTTTTCCTTAAGGATAATCACTTTGGATCCTCATACTTTTAGTCCTTGATATGTCTTAAGAGTGTAGACTCCACTACTATAGAAACCCTAGTCATCCTCTCTCGACTCTTTAGAACTACCACATGCATTTCTTCCAACAAAGTCAAAATCGTCAACTCTACACTAGATGCATGTACCAAATGAGTCTGATTTTTCTAGCTTAAGGCATAATCCACACTATTCCCCTTTCCAGGTGTATATGCCAGTTCAAAATCAAAGGGATGCATATATTCTACCCATCTTTTCTGTCAAAGATTCAAGTTGCGCTGTGTAAATATATACGTCAAGATTTTTTTATCTGTAAAATCTGTAAACTTTTCACCCAAAATATAGTGTCACCAACTCTTAAGAGCATAAACCACTGATTTCAACTTGAGGTCATGCGTAGGGTAATTCCATTTATGTGGCCTCAACTATCGAGACCCATAAAAAACAGATCGATCCCCTAGCATCAACACAGCTCTGAGTCCAATCCTAGAAGCATCACAATACACAGTTTAATCCGCACCTGACTCAGGTAAGATCAAAATTGGTGCTGATTTCAAGCTCTTCTTCAAATCCTAGAAAGCATTATCGCATTATCTTGTCCAATAAAACATTATCCCTTTATTTTAAAAACCTGCAAGTGATGATTTGAATTGAGAAAAGTCCTAGATAAACATACTGTAATAACCATCTAATCCCAAAAAGATTCGGATATCAAAAAAATTCTTGGGATAATCCCAAGAAACCACTTCCTGCACTTTTTATGGGTCCACTACCACACCTTCCTCCGAGATGATGTGCTCCAAAAAGTGTACCATGTCAATCCAAAACTAACATTCAGATAGATTGGTGTATAGATGAGGCTCTCCTAGTGTACCCAAGACAATTTCAAGATGTTGGGCATGATCGTCATGAGTCTTAGAGTACACCAAGATATCTTCTACAAACACTACCACAAACTGATCTAAGTACAGATGAAAGATCATGTTCATCAAGGACACAAATACTGAAGGATAATTTGTTTACCCAAAAGGCATTATGAAAAAATCATAAAGGCCATACCTGATCCAAAAATAAGTTCATGGTATATCATAAGTCCAAAATCCCACCTAATGATACCCTAATATTAGATCAATCTTTGAAACACACTATTCTCCTTCAGCTGGTCAAATAGATCATTGATATGCGGAAGAGGAATCAGTTCATTATAGTTATTTTATTCAACTTACCGTAATCGACACACAAGAAGAAACTCCCATCGACCTTCTTTGCAATCAAAATAGGTGCTTCCCAAGGTGACGTACTTGGCTGGATACACCCATTGTCCTCTAATTCCTCGAACTATGATTTAAGCTCTTGAAGCTCCGTCGATGCTATTATATTAGTGTTAGTGTTCTAAGACTAACTATTTTTACTTAGGATTAAAATATATATTCTAGGATTTGAATATTACCAAAACATCTATATTATATTTGTCATTATTTTTTAGGAATTTAATGTAATAAATTCCTAGAGTATCTGTTGCATTAATAAGGTCATAACAGTTCCCTACTATGATGAGAACCTTTAAATTCAATGACTATATTCTCTTATAGTTATGTAATATTATAATATTATATGATGGAACACATGTAATTTTGACTATCATGTGTGAGACCTCGATTGGGTCATGATAAGGAGTCTCATATTCTTATGAGTACTCACAATTGACATTCAACATTCTATCTATCCCATCATATTATGTTATCTGATCGTAAAAGTATATTTAAAAATAATAACATATTATTTCAAGGTTCTTATCACAGTGGGGAACTATTATGACCTTATTAAAATGATAGACACTCTAGGATATAATTATATAAAATTCATGGAAAAAATTTATAATATGTAATAATATTTTTATTAATTTTAAAATCCTCTAATATTCATGTAATATAAAGTACAAATAGTGGGTTATAAAACAATAACTCCAACTGAATCCTACATGTACTGGATCAAACTTCCTATGAATTTCAATGCACTAGACTACACATGATAATGACATTGCTTCTAAGTTATGTATTTATGTAATATACCAGACACATTGTATTCCAGGGATATTCTTCTCACTATGACATCACCTTATTGAGAAAAATCCTTCAGGATATTATGCTTCCAAATTATGTCCTTCATACACTGATGTAAACTTTTCTATTTTGAGAGATCCACTAATATAGTATTATCAGAATATATTGTGTTATGATCTTTACTACTAGCTACCATACCAAGCTCATGGATGAATTTTTGTATTCAAACAACTTATTTAAATTCCTTGGAAGCATCAATATAATCAGACTCAATTTATAATCATTGACTACAACTTAATTTGAGGTCTTTAAACTCATAAAACCTCCATGAAGAGTGAATATGTATAACATCCCTAATATTATATAATCTTGATTTGTTTGGAAAATAGAATCGATATATCAGCTAATGAATAGTTTCACATATCATCAATAGACTAAGAATGTATCCATAGTATGCCTCAACTACTTAAGGATAGACTAGGATTCCATCTAATTGTAGTCACTTAAGCTTTCCTAATATCTCCCCACCATATTGATGGAATAGTAAAAATATTGCCTAGTACAAATTATAACATCCATAACTAACACTGTTGCTAATGCATATGGAATCCAAGAAATTATTTTTCATTCCTCATCTGTATTTGGATTCATTTTACTAGAAAGATGAATTCCATATGACATTGGTAACAATCCACTCCTTAGTTTTTCCATATTAAATCTCTTCAGTATCTTGTCAATATATGTATCATGACTTGGTCGATCTACCTCTTGGATCTATCATGATGGATCTTGGTCCCATGAATATATGTTTCTCTTCCTAATGTCTGTATAGATATGTATTTATTCAACTAGACTTTAGCAAACTTTAATATTGGTATTTTTCTTCCAATAAGTAGAGTGTCATCATCATATAATATTAATAAAATGGCCTCACACCCACTAAACCACTTATATTCACAATTTCATATTCATTCTTTATGAAACCAAATTATATTATGGATTCACCAAACAGAATGATCCATGACCTGGATTCCATCTTTAATCTATAAATGGATCTTTGAAATTTTTATACCTTGTTGGACTCCTTTGTTGCCACAATCTCTTTAGGTTATATCATATAGACATATTCTTAATGTTTCAAATTAAGGAAAGATGTTTTTGACATCCATTTTATAAATCTCACATTCCTGGAAAGCAGTAATGGAAGAGATAAGTATAATGGACATCATCATAGAAATTTGTGAAAAAGATTCATTGTAATCTATGTATTGATTTTGATTGAATCCATTTGAAAATAATCATGCCATAGAAGTACTAACTTATCCATCTATGTATAATTTGTTCTTGAATTCCCATTTACAACCAATGATATTTTACTCCACTATAGGATCTATCAAAATTGAGACTTGTCTTTGGTATACGAAATCCATTTTAGATTCATAGCTTTTTGACACCTGGATGAATCTATTCTAATTATTACATCCTTATAGTTTATAGTATTATTATTATCTATTAATAACGAGTCACCATCCTTGGTGACTAGAAAGCCATACCATTCTTGTTCTCTAACCTCTATTGTGCACCTACATAGAACTTATGTCTCTATAAATTCTTTTTATATGGGGATTTTTGGATTTTGTTTTGTGCCAAATATTTTGTATCTTGACCCTAGACTTAAATGAATTCTATATCACTCCCAATAATAATTTTAGAGATATAAATATTCTAAAGGAATTTGAGATGTTTTTCAAACAAAAATTTTTATCTGGATGTTTTTATTTTTTGTATCACCATATTTCCTTAGAATATCCTATAATTATACACTTTGAGCCTCAGGTTAAAAGTTTGTTAACTGGTGATTCCCTAAGAAATTCTTTATATCCCCACACATGTAAGTATGAAAACATGGTCTTATTTTTTTACTTAGAAATTGGTATGGAGTATCATATTCCACATTAGTTAGCACTCGGTTTAGTATAGACACTACTTTTTGTAAATTATATCCCTAAAATGGTAATGGAAGTCTCGTATTACTCATCATTGATCTCAACATATCCAATAAAGTGTGGTTTCTCCTTTCAATCAAACCATTCTACTATGTTTTATAAGGATTAGTGAGTTGATATAGGATTCCAAAATACCATAAATAATCAATGAATTGTTTATTAAGATGTTCCTCATCATGGAATGTGTGGAGTTTCCTAATATTATAAGCAAGGTAGTTCTTAATAGAGTTAATTTATTCTGTGAATATATCCAAGGAATCTAACTTATACATCATTAATAAGAAATATCCATATATACTAAAATCATTAAAAAAAGTAATGAAGTATGAGTACCCACACAATTCGTCACCTAGAAATGGTCCATACACATTGGAAAGAACTAATTCAAGATGATACTTATCCCTTTTAGCTTTTCCACTAATTGGGGTTTTTTTCATTTTTTCATTTAAGAATGTGTTACATAGACCATGTGATTTTATTTCAAAGGAATCCAAACACCTAGCTTAGTATAATTTTATCAAATGATTTTCATTTATATGATGTTTTCAGTGATTCCATTGTTGGGTGTGGTATAAGTCATGTGAAATAGTTTCTTTTTTTATTTAAATTACATGGTTCATGTAAAACAACACATAAAGATTATTAATTAAATATGAAATACCATAAAAATTTTTATCTTGATAAGAGAAGAAACATTTATTCTCGAATAGGAAAATAATCCCAATTGTATGGAGTTTGGATACAAAAATAATGTTTCTAGTAACAGAGGAATCATAATAATAATCTTTTAAAGACAATATCAATATTATTGTAAATTTAATGCAGTAGTCCCCAATCACCACGACAACAAGGTTGGATTCCTTGGAAGATATTATATCTACTCCCCTCGATAAATATTCTATAATATACTCTTTTCATGTATTTTAATGCATATAT
Organism: Viscum album; assembly: GCA_963277665.1. Taxonomy (NCBI): domain Eukaryota; kingdom Viridiplantae; phylum Streptophyta; class Magnoliopsida; order Santalales; family Viscaceae; genus Viscum; species Viscum album. Next base: position 311,383,860 of record OY728119.1, on the reverse strand, counting down.
CAGAACAACCTGTTTTATCTAATACCCAATTTTAGAAACAAATATATTTCCCTAGATAAAAAATGCACTAAAAGATTCCTCTTTCTTATTTTCATGGGTGAAATATTTCTTCCAATGGTCCTTCTTACCATATCTGAAACACAAAGAATCCTACTGCCCTAATTTTACCTTTATCCTTTTATTCATGGAAGTGTGTTATGAAGAAGAATTATTCTTAGAGCTCTTCACCTAACCTTTACATTTACTCAACATAGGGATAGAATGTTTTTTGTGCTTCATTTCCTTATCTATGTGTTGAATTAAAGTGAGAATATTTGGGAGATACTTATTAGTGTTTTTCATATTAAAATTTACAACAAAGGTAGATAATATCTAAGAGTGTGATAAAGGAATGATATTAGTTCACAGTTATTCAAGTAGTTTAAACCCTAGATCCATACATGCTCAATGTAGCTTATAAATTTGACTGCATGAGGCCTATCTAGTGCACCATTTCCTAGATTCTTCTAAAATAGAAAATTAACATCACAAACTCTTCATGTCTAGCACTCTTAAGATATAAACCATGAAGATTATATACTATTCAATAATTTTCCATGTATTCCAGTGACTTCATGATTTTATTTAACATTTATGAAAGAATTAATTATTTAATGTCGAATAAATCACTCAAAATAAGACATAGCGAGAGAACTCCTTGTCCTTCACCTCCTTAGTAAGTGGATTAGGAAGTAAGGATTCAATCACATAACATTTCTTTTCATGGATAAACACAAACTATAGGCATATAAACCATTCCTATATGCTACATACATTAAGTATATATTCTTTACCAAATATTTATCACAAGGATAATGTGTATGTTGAACATTCAATTATTTTACAATTAAAAATATCATATTATTATTTCTTCACTTGATTAAAATTTATGTGAGAGATTATGAATTTCATTTCATAAGGTCTCCCACTATTTTTTTTAATTCTCAATGACCATAATACTTGAACTTGGAATGTCCCAAAAATTATGAAATTCTAAAGGAAATTATATATATTTACTTTCTTCGAATTCAAACATAGTCCATGAAAATTAAAATAAAATTTTGAGGATAATGGTTTTTCCAAATAAAATCTTGAGATTCCTTTATCAATTGAGTGGACTCCCCAATCCATAAATCCAAACTAGGATGTCTTGGCTACCACTCCCATCATCCATAAAATGACCAGAAACATGGGATATGAGCTCTCCCAATGGATGAGTAATTGGAAAAGCTCTTCCTGCATAGATATCCCATTATCCAAGGAGAACATATTGGTCACCCTTAGGAGATACAAAGGCCACTCTCATATGGTAAAAATCTATGTGGGCTCAGTATGCAACTAGCCAGTCCATACCCATAATTAAGTCAAATCTTGTTATTTCAAGGACATTGAAATCCCAAAGAAAACGATACTCCCCAATCTCTAGAGAACATACTTTGCATAAACAGATATCCCTAGACCATGTTCCCAATGGTTTATCGATATTCATCACCCCGCTTATGCACTCCAACTCTAGCCTGAATCCATTAATGAAATTTGTAGATATAAAGGAATGAGAGGCACCAATATCAAACAAGGTAGTAACTAAAGTATAAGAAACTTGAATAGTACCTATCACTATTGATGGACCAGCTTCTCTCTCTACAACTGAGGGTTGCGATGCATGTAAATGTCCTACCCCTCTTCCCTATAGTGTCATATGAATCTCCTGAGTAGAACCACTCTGTTGATACATGCGCTAATACCCTGAAGCACCACGTCCACTACCACAACTTCCTCTTCTAGTAGAGCTCGAACTGCCAGACCTATATGGTGTAGAAGACCCCGTCCCGCACTCTGACTATGAGATGTTGCTCCTTCAGTACTAGCCTACTGCTACTTCCTACAAAACTTATGTAGGTTCCTCATATTTCTACAAAACCAGCACTCCACTTGTGGCTGAGGACAATGTGTACTATAGTGTCCCTACCTAGCACACCAGTGGAAAAGGACTTGAGAATGATCTGGTGCAACTGTTACTCCTCACTCTCTATCTTTATTTCCATTATCCTGACTAAGGTTCTTATAACAGCGCTTCCTGCTCTTGAAAGGAACACTCCTGAATCATCCAGTGACAGCAACCAGTCTAGTACTAGAAGTATCCTTTAGGTTCCCCTCTGAAATGAGAGCTTGATTAACCACTTCTGAGAATTTCTACAACCTAAACATATTCACAGGGGACTTAATTTCACACTTAAGTCTATCCAGAAATAGTTTTTTCTGAAGACGCCTCATCTGCGTCCATAGATGGAGAAAAATTTTGTAAATATATGAAACGTCTAGGAAATTCCATTACATACATGATTCATTGGGTCAGATGCATAAACTATGAATCCTTCTCTTGTCTCAGTGTGTCTGGATAGAAGTGTCCTAAGAATTTCTCCATAAATTCCTTCCATAACATATCATGAGTTTGTCCAGATTGTACCTGAATGTCCCATCAGTTCTTCACCAAACCCTATATCGTATAAGAAGCCAACTTGACCCTCCTCTCAGCTAGAGTCTCTAAATGGTCAAGTATTGTCTCTATGGATTCAATCCATAATTGGGCTCCATTAGGTCCACCTTATATAGTAAAAGTAGAAGTATGCTGCACTTAAAACTCCCTTATCAACTCATACATGATTTTTTGAACCTTCCCTCAGTCTCTCTCCATCAATTGCATGAAACGATTAAAGTTCTCTCAGAACTATTCCCCTTATGCATCATCTTGCACCAATGGTTCCTCAAGATCCCGGTCTAGAAGTTCATTCGGGGATATACCCCTCAGTCTCTCCCCCAGTAAGCATCGTGGAGGCAAATCTCTACAACTCCAAACATACGTCTTAGGTATCATAAATGAACATTATAACATTTACATAAGAGGAGAAACTAACACAAAAAGTTTCAAATTATCATTTCCCCCTTTTTCTCAGCACACGGTCAACACCAAGGCCTTACCACTACTATTAACCATTCTACTCCTAGGTCTTGGATAGCAAGGGAACATTCATTCCCATTAATTAATTCAACAAATAATTAATCACATTATCTCAAATTAATTAATTGAAAAATTAATTAATTAATCAAACACATTTCATCAGTAAAGGTTGTCATTAGAACCCCATTTATTCTCAATTTGCATCATTATTTTAGTGTCACAACAAGGAAAATAGTTCAAGTTCAACAACATACCCATAAAACGTTTTCCTATGAGTTCCTAAAATGAGGCATGTCACAAAAACCCTAAGTTCCGAAAATGATGCTTGCAGACTGAACTACCATGCCTATTTAGGTCACAAATCCAAATTCAACAAATTTAAAAACAAATATCACATCACACTACAAGTGGGTCACCAAAAGTGAAATAATATCCAACTATAACAAAAGACAACAATCACAACAATACCACCCTAAGTACTCATATTTCCCCCTGCACATGGGTTTGAAACTCCCACATACGAGTTCATTACCAAGCCTTGAATCTTCCTTGTATCCTTTATACCTTCCCCAAAATAGTAATACAAAAGAAGAATAAAGAAATGAAAAACACTCTGATACCACTTTGTGACGCCTCGACCAAAGATCCACTGAACGGTTCCTTGGGATGGTTGGCCAAATGTCCTCAAGTGCGGATCCTCCTATGCTAGAGGATACTGACTAGAAGCGAGGGTCTAGTATGTCAGTATTGGGGAGCCTATACCTTATTTATCAGAACAAAACACTAATGGAAGAAAATTAAAATAACCAAGTGTGGAAGCATATAAATAACTGGAACCAATCCATGTAATATGATGACCAAACATGAATATTACAGTGATCAACTGAACGGTATAACATGTTATGACAATGCAATTTCAAGTGGATATAATGAAACATAATGTAAAGACATAATGACTCCCATGTGGGTCCAGAACCATATCTGGTTCCATATCCCATGCTCCAATGTCAAACTGCAACCTATCCTAGGGACATGACCTTATCCTGTCATGAAACAACAATGTATGATGGGGTGCCAGTCAGACAACCCAAATAGTGTGTGAGTATAACTTAGTAGGCCACAACCAACGATGTCTAAAATGTGTCCAATAAAAATATAGTGAATGCATTTCTATGAAGAAATATATACAATGCATAATTTAAACAGTTTTCACATTGTCATTTAATCTTTAATTATCACATTAGGCCAAGTTCAATTCATATTTCGCCTTTGAATCATCATTCAACATTATCACTCATTCGGTGTAGGTCAGCATGCCTAGAACCCCAAATATCGTTTGAATCATAATTCATTATTATCATTCATTTTGTGTAGGTCGTCATGCATAACAACCCAAAATCTCATTGAGTGTAGGTCATTATTCCTATCACATCATTTATCATTCCATGAAGGTCGTCATTCCTAGAACCCCATAATCTCAAGCTTGGAAAACTATTCGGGAGGAACACCATGTCTAAGTCCAAACATTTAATCGGTCTAGAACGCCATGTCTGGAACCAAAAAAATCTCAACTAATTAATCATTCTATAATTCACAATAATTTTCCAAATAATTCCATTACTAATCAAATGATTAGTTAAACAGTTCAAAGGACATTAGTTAAATCAACAATTAAATAAGCACATAACCCATTAATTAGTACATCAATTAATTAATCAATCAACACAATTCTCTTTTCATAATTAATTCTTTAAAATTAATTATCCATATCAAATATCAACTTGTCATAATTAATTCTAAAAATTAATTATATTCAATCAACATCATGGAAGATAATTAATTCTCCCAATTAATTATATTTGGTCAACATCGTGGCACATAATTAATTCTCTCAATTAATTATCTTTCAAATCCAAAAAAAATTCATAATTAATTCACCACAATTAATTACCTTCAAACCATCAATTCAATATCTCAATTACAATATATTAACCATTAATAGATCTCCAAAATTATATATTTGGGAACTACCCATTGTTTGTTCTATGATTCAATTATCAATTAATCACCAAGGAAAACACAATTCCAATACTCATTCTTAATTAATCCAATTTAGGAAATCAATTATCAAGAAAATCTTGAATATCATAAAATCACATACACATATCAAAATCATGACTATGGGAGATTGATTTAAAAAACCTACCTCAGTTTATTGACGAAAGTTAGACCAACAGAAATCCCAAAATCAGAGCAGCACAACGTCATAGATCAATCATCGAATATAAATCCCTGAAAAAAAATAAGATCAAAGGAAATCAAGATCTTGAGAATATAGATCTAGATACACAATACTAAATCTAGATCTCAACTCATAGGTTTAGATCCACGAAAACATGGGAGATATTCCATGAATGGATCTAGAGAAGATAATAGAAAGAATGAGAGAAGCATCAGGATGAAATAAACTTACTGGTAGGAGAGGAGATCTTCAATTCGGGATTTAAATTTCAAAGAATGACATTCATATTTCCTTGGAATTAGTCTGGAAGGATTTGGGAACACCTAGAAATTCTCAATATCGATCCTAGTTCCAATTAGAGAGGTTTTGAGGGTTACAATCATTTTAAAACCAAATTTAGAATAAACTGGTCTGTGGGCATAGTTTCACATGGGAGGCCACACAGTTAGACCAAAACGTGTGCCAACCATGCGGTCATCCATGATCCTCACAGATTGATGGTGCACAGTTAGGAAAACCATGTGCCAAAAGTGACGACTTCCATTGTCTGCATAGTTAGCTTGCATACGGTTTGGCCAAACCATGCGCAAACTATGCATAACCCCCTATCTTCACTTGTTTCTGAAAACATCACCCAAACACAACCTAGGTGATATACTAACCCAATGGTACATAATAATAATAATAAAAGTACCTGAAAACATGCCCACGATTTCTCCAGAAAAGGCTAGGATCATACAGATACCATGCATATAAATATTTTTATTCCATTAATGATATGTAATTTATTAAAATTAAACCATGATTTTCATTTTTATGGATTTTTGTCATAAAAGTAAAATTTGATTATGATTTATACATATTAGGTTATAGAATTATATTAGAATTTATTTATATCATTTTTATTGATATATGGATAATGGGAATGTGGGTTTGATTTCTCATTGGCCTATGGGATTAGGATATGTCTAGATGATTTGGGGTTGGATACCTATGAGACCATGATTGGTATTATGTGGTTTTTATTCTACATGATTCTAGGAATTTACATGAAAGTGTTTCATATGACTCTTGAATGATATATATGGGCATAGGTGACTTTAATTTTATTTTATTTCTTGGAATATAAAATAAATTATGAGTTATATGTGGAGTTATAAATTAATATTTTTTAACATATTTTTTTGGTTGAAATTATGATACAAAAACTAAATCAATAAAATAATTAATACCTAAGGGGGATTAAAATTGATAATATAGTTAGATTTTTAAAACACATTAATAGTAAAAAAGAATATTGTATTCCTTCTATGAAAACACTTGTAAAGACCCCAATAATCTAAACTATTAGGTTCTTCCAAATTAGGGAGCCCATGGATTAAATTTGTAAAGACCCCAACCCCAGTTACCTAGAGTTGGTGCCCTATTTTATTACATTGGCATATAAACAAAGAATTCATATCGTGAAGGAATGAATAGTTTAGTATCATTGGAAAACCAGATACATACATATTAGTTTTATTACAACTTGAAGTGAATTACAACATAGTAACTATATTATAAACACCAATAAAATTCTCTATTATGCTCACAAGTCATTCTTAATATACGTATTTTTATCGTGGGAAAAAATAAAAAATAATAAAGTGTTGAGCTCAGAAGCTCAGTAAGGGTACATAATACAATTGAAGCAAAAATATAAATCATGATGAATAACTAAAAGTAAAAATTCCATTAAAAGTAAAATTGAGCATAAAATAGAAGTAATTCAAAACTGATAATGTCATAATAAAACATAAAAATGGATATTATACGAGTGAAATAATCATATGGGAAAAAATAACTAGATTCCTAATTAGGGAATGCAGAATTCTAGACATCATAATCATATTATTAATTCCTCGAACAAGACACCATACATAATGGGTAAAAACTCAGGCTAGTTTGTCTCATGAGACCAATCGTTACATAGAGGGGCTATAACGGGCCCCACCAATCACTTGATAATTCTAATGCATTCCTCATATGAAATGGGAGAAACTAAATAAACATATAAACTCATATTGAAACTAATATATGAAATGTAAATAACTTTCTCTAATCCTTAAACATAAACACTAACCATTTAGAGTAATAGGGTGACTGGTATCAATATCGCAAATCCACAGTCAAACTAATCATAAAACATTCAATAAAATAGGGTAGATGATATAATAAAATATTAATCCCTATTAAAAATCATAATTAAAAAGAGTGCTGAAATATACAAAAATACTCTTATAAAATAATCGAGTAATACTTGAGTGAAATACTCATTTACTTTACACAGAAGAATTATTTTTAATTTTTTTACAAAACCAGAAGTGAACTAATATATTTTTTTCATAATAAAATGAGTGAATTTATAAAAATAATTTTTGATTAAAATATATTATAAAGTGTACACGAAAATAGGTAATATTCTGAGAAGTTCCCTTGAATTGGGCATGTTTATTATGAAGAATTGAGAAAGATCATTTTAAAACATGTAACACCCCCTAAAAGAAAGAAGGATTATGATTGGTACATATATATAGAAAATTCACACATATGTTTTGAAGAGTAATTTAAAATAATTAATAATTTAATTGGGGGTAAAGAGAGAAAAAGATTATCCTAATAGAAATCTATGTTTCGGGTAGAAAACCCTTACCTTATGTCTGAATGTGTTCTGAACTTAACCTCAATGTCCTAGATAATCAAATTAATTCCATTAATTAATTAATTCCTAACCTCATATACATGTATTTGGTTTATAATAATTTTATTTATTTCATTTATGACCTTTTTATGAGTTTATAAGATTTAATTTTATCGATAAGGAGTGTTCGTTTCCTTGGTTTTCACGATTGGTATACTTGTATATGAGTAATGAAGTTCATGTAAAATGGTTATAATTCTCCAGAATTAGAATTACATTTTATTAATTAAAAAAATTAAGTGTAATATGTATTATTAATTAACATTTTCAATATATGAGGATGAATCTTTATATAACATGTTAATGATAATCATTTAGCTTAATTTTAGCAGTTTTTCTATCACAATGAACTAGTTGTGTTATACTATTTAATATTATGTATATAAAATTGTTAGAAAATAAGAAATAAGATATAATACATATTTTATAATCCTTTTAAAACATTAAAATTATTTAATTAATTTCCATAATAGAGAAATTAAAGAACAAATATTCATCATCCAGAAAGTTTGTAAATTGGCACCTCTTAGGCCGTGATTTTGTTTTTAAAATATAATAGAGAGAGAGTAAAAAGATTGGTAATGGATATTCCATTAACATGATATAATTCAAGGGTATAGAAGATTATGGAGTTATAATGATCATTTGGAGTGATAAGGTGAGAATATAATAAGAAAATAAAATAAATTTAAGTGAATTTAAAATAAAAAGGAAGAGGTTTTACCTCTTGAATCATCCTCCCCGGGAACCTCCTTAAGGGATGAGTTTTTTTTTCTTTTGGTAATAAAAAGATCTCATAGACGTTGGGAGAGACTAGGGAAGAGTATTTGGATAGAAATTTTAAGTGATTAAAGTCTTAGAGGTGTGAGGAAAAGAGGTGTCAAGGGGTGGTATTTATAGTGGAGGAGAGGGGTGATTTTCTCAATATTTTATTTATTAATTTATTATTATTTTTTTCTAAAAAAGCAATAGTGTTGATTCTTGTGAATAAATAAATTAGTAAGTAAATTTTTGTTTGATTTAAGGTTTCTTACATCCACCATGACTGAAGTAATAGTGTATTTATCATATAATGTATTTATACTATAAATTACAGTATTTTACTATTCACTAAAAATTCATGTATTTCACAAAAATACGAAAAATTTACCCTAACCATTTTTCAATGTGAAGAAATAAAATATGAAATCCATTTTATGAAAATAATTTTCTAAATATGATAATTTAATTTTTAATTCAAATCATTATTTACTAAAAAAAATATAGTTTTAAATTTATATCTACTTTTATAACACATTTAAAAATTAAAAAAGGTCTCATAAAATTATCTTAAAATCGTAAGATAATAATATATTGATTTATGTATAATTTTTATTAAAATAAATTTTATTTGAAATCATTTTATTAATTATAACATTATAAATTAATATATATGGCTTATAAAAATACCAACACTTAAATATTAATTTGTAAAATATTCATTTACTTACACTTTGATATAATTATATCATAATTTAATTTATAAGATAGAAATAAATTTATTAATACTTTAATCAGTGAGGTTACTACTATATTATCCAGTTTATTATTAATATGGGTCACATTACTATTCCTATGGGTATGTTACAATTTAATCTGTGTAAGTTTCTTAACTTCTAGAAATACCTCTTATTTCATTAATTATTCATTTTTTATGATTTGATTTTGTTCTATAAGTGATTTCATATTATACATTCTATATTAAAAAAACATAAGAATAGAAATTTCATTTATAGAGTTCTGGTTCGTTACATTCTCCCCTCCTATAAAAATTTCATCCTTGAAATTCCCAACTTTTATCCCCACAAAATGATTTGGGTAGTTTTTTTGTCATAATATCCTTAGGCTCCCACATCAACTCTTCAATTTTATGATTTCTCAAAAATAACATTACTAGCTGATTCATCTGATTCTCCAACACATGTTCTTTAGTGTCCAGAATCTTGATAGGCTCTTCATAGTAAGACAAGTCAGGTTTGGATTCTATTATTTTAGAGGTGATTACATTTGTTGGGAATTTTATGTACTTTTTAAAAAGGATGCGTGGAATACATTTTGTACCTTAAAAATTAAAGGTGGAATTTCCAAACAATAATTCACAGCTCTGATTTTCTCAAGAATTTTAAAGGGACAAATTTACCTGGGTCTCAGTTTCCCTTTCTTCCCAAATCGTACAACACATTTCTATAGAGATAATTTCAAGAGAACATGATGTCCCACTTGAAATTACAAATCATTCCTTCAACTATCAGAATATTTCATTTTTCTTATTTGATCTTCCTTAATATAGTTTTAAATAGTCTTTACCTTCTCGGTTGTTTTCTCTATAGTCTCTAGGCCTACAAGCTTCCTTTCACCAACTTCATCCCAACAAGTCGGTGTACAAAATCTATTTCCATGAAACGCTTTATATGGTTACATTTAAATACCTGAATGAAAACTATTGTTTTAGGAAATATACACTAAATTTAAGTACTAATCCCACATACCTTAAAATAAAAGTGAGCATGATATCAACATATCTTCTAAATATTGGATCGTCCTTTCTAACTTCCCGTCAGTTTGAAGGTGATAAACAGTACTCAAATGAAGCTCAGTATCCAATTATTTATGAAGAATTTTCTAGAATATAGATGTAAATCATGGATCATAATCAGACCCAATTGATAGATGTTCTACTTGAACTCTTACAACTTCATTAATATAGACTTGTGCAAGGTTCTCTAGTGGAACATCCTACTTTATAGTAAGGAAACATTCAGATTTGGTATATCGATCAACAATCACCCATATTACATAATTATTTCTTATGGTTTTGGTAATAAAGTGAAAAAATACATAGTGATGTTATACCACTTTCATGTTGGAATATGTTGGTGTTTCATGAGACCTCTATGTATTTTTCATTCTAGTATTCACCAGTTGACAGACTAAATATCTTGACACATAATCAGAAATTTTCGGCTTCATATTATCCCATAAGAAATGTTCCTTTAGATTTCTATACATATTGTTGATACTAGGGTTTATAGAGAAATTTGAGATATATGTATCATCCAATAAATCCCTTTTTAGCTCGGGTATAGAGGGAACACATAGCCTCCCCCCAAATTTCATAATTCCATCCTCACACAAGAATTCTGGAAACTTCCCATCATTCACACCTTTAATTTTGTTTTGAAGATTCTCATTATAGAAACAATTTAATTCATTCAAATAAATATGATTGTGAAACTAGTTGAAAAAGTAATGATGTTTCACCTTCCTTGATAATTTCCATATCCAGATTTCCTAGATCCATGTACATAGGGTATTTATTAATCCAAATTTTGTTCAAAATAGCATGATCTTTCCTACTCAAATCATCCACTACCTTATTTTCCTTCCCTAGGTGATAGTGTATTGATAAATCATAATCCTTGAGTTGCTCGAGCCATATCTTTTTCCTCTTGTTGAGTTTTTTCCATGAGAAGATATATTTAAAGATCTTGTGATGTATATATATCTCACATATTTCACCATAGAGATAATGTCTCCATATCTTCATAATAAATATTACAACTGCTAACTAAAGACATGAGTTAGATTGTTTTGTTCCTGAGTTTTGAACTGCCTTGATTCATATGTAACAACTCTATCATTCTACATAAGGAAACAACCAAATAATTTTTTGATGCATTACTATAAATTTAAAATTCACCATTTCTCTACGGTAGAGTCAAGATTGGATCATTCACTAACCTATTCATTTATTCTTAAAAACATTATTTACATTATTTTGTCCATATGGACTTAACTTCTTTACGAGTATGCCTATTTAAAGAGTCAGGTAATCGAGAAACGTTCTGAACGAAACACTAATAATAACCTACTAAACCTATAAAACCACATTCCATGGCTATGTTCAATGGTGTAGGACATTCTTGAACTTCTTTTTTTATTTGCAGGATCAACTAAGATTCCATCTTTAGAAATAGTATGGACAAAAAAAGAGATAGTTTGATGCCATAATTCACACTTTCTAAACATCCCATATAACTCATTTCTATAAATAGTATTCAGAACAATGCATAAGATATTTTTATGATATTCATAGATTTTAGAGTATACTAAGATATCATCAATAAATACCACAATAAAGTAATCAGGATTTTCTTTGAAAACTCTATTCATTATATCCCTGAAAAAAAGGGTTCATTAGTCATTACAAAAGGCATTATTGCAGACTCCTATTTCCCATACCTGGTTCAAAATGTTGTCTTTGAAAAATATTCCTTCCTCACATGAAACAGATGATATCTAGATTGAATTTCCATCTTTAAAAAATATTGGGCTCCATGAAGATGATCAAATAAATCATCAATGTGAGGAAGTGGATACTAATTCTTTATCATAATAGAATTTATTTACCTATAATCAATACAGAGCCTCATGGGCCCATATTTCTTCTTGAAAAAGAGAACAAGGGATCCCCATAGAGATACAATAGGTAGAATAAATTCTTTATCACTTAATTAATCTAGTTTCTTCTTTAGGTACACTAATTCAATTGTGGAAATTATATAAGGAGTATTTGATATAGGTCTTAAACCTCCAATTAAATCAATAGAGAACTCAAGTTCCTTCTATGGGGTATGTTTAAGTAAATCCTATGCACAAACATCGATATATTCTTTCCCAATAGGTATATATTCAATTTTAAGATTTATTTTCTCACCCATAGATATTCTGTTCTCATCCTCCCAAATAATTACATTCAGTAGATCTACTAGAGGTGGATCTAGATAAGAATAATATGGTTAGGATTATGATGTACAGATAAGGGATTCTACATCTTTATGAAAAAATATAACTTTCTTATTCTTTAAATATATTTTCACTTCATAATTTGAAATACAAAACATACCAAGAATTATATCAATGTAAATCAAAGGTATTATGATCATGTTAGCAACTAAAGCATGTTTATGTGTCATACAAAGGACTGATTGACACATCTTCGTTACAATGATACTTCCCTTATGAGTTTTAACTAAAAAATATTTTATTAAATCAAATTGGGAGTGTATAATTTTATTGGAAAATTGGGAATATATAAGTTAATGTGATGACCTAGAATGAAATAAATCTTTGGATATGTTTAAGGAAAATATTAATGTATCTACACCATGTCATTAGGAACTTCAACCTCAGCTGCTATAACTACATAAACCTATCCTTACTCCATTGGCCTTCTTTAGAGAATCTTTCCTTGACTCCTATGAAAAATAATTTTTATAGTGTCCCATATTTTTGAAGTTGTATAATTGAACATTTGTAGATTATTCCTTTCCATTTCAATCATAGGATAAGTTTTCTTTTTCTAAAAACTTGTATCAAACACCCATACCCTTATGGAAAGAAATGGGGTGATTCCTATAATAATTATCATTGGTTAGAAAATCAAATCTTCCCTTCTACCCATTTTCCTTATTTTCATTTCTAGAGCGTTCAGTAGCCCTATTTTTATCTTTATTTAATTTTAACTCATATGACATAGAGAATTATTTTTCTATCTTGATAGAACATGAGACTATATCTTTGTATGATAATTAATTTTGTGATACTAGCAACCTTCATAAGAATGGGTTTAAACCATAAAATAATAGACCAATCTTGATTCTTGTATTATTTATGTAGTCCATGACATGCCTTGTTGACCTTATAACATTGGCTTCATATGTGGAAACATTTTAATCCTTATTTTCCCTAAAATTCTAGATTTTTATTTCCATATCTTCTTGTTGTTCATGAGGAAAATATTTTTCTAGGAAAATTTACTTAAAATAACTCCATCAAAAACTTTTAATTTCTTCCTCCTTCTTTTCGTTTTGGATTAGTGACCTCCATTGATCTACATCTACTGATAAAAGATAAACTACCATGACACCCTTTTCCCTTTAATTACTTCCCAATGAGATAAATATCTTATCAAAGGAACTTATCCACTGCTCAGCTAGAAATGGGTTTATATTCCCATTGAATGATAGTGGTTTCTATCAGATAAAGTGTTATAACATTTCTATCCTACATTATGGACTAAGATACACCATAAAGGTAATGTTATTGTTCATAACTTGAGTTAGCTATCCTAGTATAGTTATAGGTTTCTCAACACCAGTCGTAGCTCCAATACTGACATAATTATCTTACATTGGAGGTAAATCCCTTCATGGGATACATGCATTTATTTTGTTTCCATTTCTTCCACCAGCTTCCATTTCTAAATAATGGCATACACAAAATTAGGTTATGAATCATAATGTATAATATAGAACTAGAAAAACACATATCATAAATTGTAATTTTATGCATGGCTAATATCATAATCATATGTATTGTTTCTTTAGGACATATTTACATTTAAATAATTTATAATGTTTTGTAAAGAAAATATGACTTATACAAAAAATATCCCCCTAGAGTGTCAAACCGGGTGCATAATATGGCCTCTTATCATGTACCAGGACACCCTAAGTTAGGCCTCAAACACCATGTTAGAGTTATTACCCATAGGTACATCTATTCCAGAACCACGTCCACATGTATTATCTAGAAAAGGTTGTACTGCTAGTAAGATCCACATAATCTCTACTTTACCAAAATTATAGGATGTTCTCATATTCTTACCTTCAATGAATATCTGATGGTTATATTCCCTGATAAATATTTTCTAAATCATGTTTATAAGGTTTCAACTAAACTTCCTCTAATACCAAATGTAAATACCTAGACCCCAGTTTCCCAAATTCAGTGCCTTATTTTATTACATTAGCATATGAACGAATAAGTCGTGTGCTGAGGGAAGGAATAATTTAGTATAATTGGAAAACCAAATACATAAATAATAGTTTCATTACAACTTGAAATGAATTAAAACATAGTAACTATATTTGAAAAACAAATAAACATAAATATTATCCTCTCAAGTCATTAATAATATACATCTTAGCATCTTGGTAAAAAATAATACATAAGAAAGGGGTTACCTTAGATTCTCAGTAAGGGTTAGTAATACAATGAAAGAAAAAATATAAATCATAGTGAATAACTAAAAGCACACAATCCATTAAAGGTAAACTTGATCATAAAATGGATGAAACAAAAAACTAATAATTATATAATAAAACATAACCGTAGATATTATACAAGTCAAATAATCACATTGAAAAATAATAAATGGCTTCATAATGAGGGAATTCATGATGTCAGACATCATAATCATACATTCAATGCCTCATCCAAGACGCCATACATCATAGGTAAAAACTCAAGCTATTTGTCTCATGATACCTACTGATGCATCGAGGAAATATAGCAGGACCCATTCACCACATACTAATTCTAATGAATTCCTAATATAAAAGTAGATAAACATAATCAACATATACATTTATACTAAAACTAACATGTGAAATGTAAATAATTTTCCCTAGTCAGTAAACATAAACACAAACAATTCAAAGTAATATGTTGAATGATATCAAGATAGCACATCCATAGTCAAATTAATCATAAACCATTCCATAAAATATAATAGATGATATCATAAAATATTAATCCTAATTAAACAAAATAATCAGCAAGAGTGTTGAAATATAGGGAAATACTCTTATAAAATCTGTGAGTAATACTTGATAAAAATATACTTTTAATTTGAAAATAAGAGTTATTTTGAAAAAATAATTGTATAAATCAAGAAGTGAAAAAATATATTTTTTTCATAATTAAATGAATGATTTGAAAAAATTAATGGAGGGTTAAAAAAGACTATAGAGTGAACTAGAAAATAGGTAAGAATTTGAGAATCTCCCTTGAATTGGGATTTTTTATCGGGAAGAATTGAGAAAGATCATTTTAAAACATATAAATACCCAGAAAATAAAAAATGATTATGATTGGTACATATATATAGAAAATAAAAAAATAATTCACGGGAATTAAATAAGAATAATTAGTAATTTCATTGGGGTAAATAGGGAAAAATAGTAACCTGATATAAATTTGGGGTTCGAGTAGAAAACCCTTTCCTTATATATGAATGTGTTATTCACTTGACCTTAACATCATAGATTATCAAATAGAATATATTAATTAATTAATTTAGAACCTCCTATACATTTTATTGATTTATTATTATTTTATTAAGTTCAATTAAAGTATTTTTTATGAGTTTATAACATACAATTTTATTGCTTGAGAGTGTTCATTTCCTTGGTTTTCACAATTGGAATACTTGTATATGAGTAATATAGTTCATTTAAAATGGGTACAACTCTACAAAATTGGAATTACATGATATTAATGAACAACCTTAAGTGTACTTTTTTTCATATATGAGGCTGAATTATTTGATAACAAGTGAATGATAATTGTTTATCTTAAATTTTACATTTTTTCAACCACAATTAATCAGTTTTGTTCTATTATTTAGTATTATGTATATATAATGGTTACATAACCTTAAATAAGATATAAAATTTATTTTATAATCTTATTCATCCATAAAAATGGTTTTATGATTATCCTTGAAAGATAAATTAATGAGAAAATGTTCTTCATCTATGAAGGTTGTAAATCAGCACCTCCCCGATGATGATTTTGTTTTTAATGTAAAATAGAGAGAGAGAGAGAGATAGATAGAGAGAGAGAGAGTAAGGCGATTGATAATCGATATTCCATTAATGTAACATCCCTCTCCATCCCATTGGCTTGATACAATAGAGGAATGATACTCTACCTTCACCAAGGATACCAAGGCACCAAAGGATGAAAATAAATGTTGAGGGCTTCAAGAACAATTGGGGAATAGTTTTTCCCATAGGGTAAAACCAATCAACTAAACATGACATTATTAACAAAATTACATTAAGAAAATCAACGAATCAACCCAACCTATAAATTACCAAATTCTAACCAAATTATTCCATAAAAAATCCAAAATTCCAATACAACCAAACCAACAATCAGAGTACCAAGTGGAAGACTACACAAAAAGACCCTAAAGAACTAGAACACCAACCATAGATCCACACCATGATCCATGCTCAATGTACCAATATATCACCCAATAATGATGATGAATCGCTAGAAAAATGAGATGCTTTATTCTTACCTATGTCCAGTAACACTACATCTGCAAAATCACAAGAGTGCCAAAGTAGGTGGTGAGTACTAATACTTAGTTGGATTTCCCCAAATGACTTCCCTACACACACCAATAGGAAAAACCCATTAAATAATTTATATAAAACATATTATATAAGAAATTAAATAGTGTAACCATCACCAAAATCCACAAATACACTTACCAAGCCATGTCAAACAAGGTAAATCCACAACTAGGCTATAAGCCATAACACCATCACAAACTAGACCAAAAACTTCCACAAAGCAACACACATGGAAACCAAAACAGTGGAACATCCATCCAATCTGTCCACTATATTTCCAACTAGTTGTTCTTCCCAATCACTATCCATAATGGTGGATCTTTCATCCACTATCCATTAACTATTATAGTGATACTTCCCACCCACTTCCCCAAAATAATCACACAACCATTTCCAACACATACAAATTCACTTCAATAATTCACCCATTTGTTGTAGACATTTTCTACGATTTCCCATGAAAAACCATATTTCAATAAAACCAAATTTTTATTGTAAACCCTTTTCCAAAACATATTTATAATTAAAACCAAGAAACAAATTTTTAAATATACATTTTAAAATCATATAACCAAACCCCTCTTTCAACAACATCGAATTTAAACCAAAAATCCCAAAATCTTTACCCAATGGGTTCTACAATGATTCACACATCATATTCATAATTAATTTCATGAAAAATAAATTAATTTCAAGAAACTCCACTAAATCTAAATGGGGTTGAGATAGATGCCACCTAACTTTAGGGTTTTGGAGAAATAGACCCACAAGAAACTGCACCACAAATCCAGTGAGAACACCATCAAAACCATTATAAATACTCTTCCCCATCATCAATAAGCCCCGAAATACTCAAATTAGGATAAAATTACCCTAGATCTACATGAAACAAATTTAGATCTAGAAAACCAAGAAAGGGAGAATAGTGGATGTAGAGATAAACAAAGAAGAAGTCAAGATGAAAGACTTACCCGGGAGGAATCACATTAAAACCACCTCAAAGCCCCTTCAAATAACTTAAGAAATGAGTAGGAGATCCCCTCAAACACTTGATAACCCAAAATAATATGTAAGGCTTGAGTGGTAGAATGTTTGAAGTGATTTAGGTCAATCTTGAGTGTTCCCATTTTTAAAAAAACCAACAATAATGGCATGTATGCTTAGGTCACATAGTTTGACAAACCCTATGCTAAATGCCTGGATGCTACTGCCTCGAAGGCATCTCACAAGGACTCCCCGCATAGTTAGAAAAAATTTGCGCAAAACATTATAGACCCCACTTCCTTGAGTTGCATGTTTTTCATGGGATTCTTGCACAGTTTCCCCTAACTGTGCTGAAACCAAGCATCCCTAAAATGACTTTGAAAACCTTCCAAAATGAATACAAACTCTACCAAACTCTTACAAACTCACCACAAGAACTTTAGTCACATAAAATGGCATAAAAAAGAGAAATGAACCTCAAACCAGTGTGTGCTATATTCTCCAAATAATTGGACTTTCCATCCTCAGAAATTAGAGAACCATCTCTTTTCCAAAAGAGCTCCGACCATTTCTTGTCCATCTCTTTCTCCCGCTCCCAAGTCTCCTCCTGAATCTGACCATGCTTCCAAAAAATACAAACTAATTCCATGCTTTTACCATGCAATATTTTTTTGGACTTTCAATTATCTTAACTAGCACATGCACCAAAGGAGTTTCACGTTCAAGCTCAACATGATCTCAACCAATCACATGGTCATAATCCAGCTGATAATTTTTTAATAGAAACTCAGGAAACACAATGTGAACTTCACTCCAATCAATAACCCACTTCTCCAACCTGCTCAAGTATCTAAAAGGGCCTAATATACATTGTAGATAACTTCCCTACTTTCCGAACCAACGATGTCCCAACCTGAGAGAGATCTTAAAAAACACATGATCACCCAAATCGAAAAAAATGGATATTTATGATTTTCAACATATAATTTTTGACAACTTTGAGCTGTCTCTATCCTATTTCTGATCAACATTATTTTCTTCGTAGTCTCTTGGAAAAGGGTTAGTCCAATCATCGAAGTCTCACCCATTTCCACAATACATAGTGGTTAATGACCTGGATTCCCATACCCAAACCCAAATTTCCTAAAGGACTTCATTTTTGTTGATTTCTTGATAACCCCATTTCAATGGATGAGGGGTAACCCTTACAAGGCCCATAATCTTTGTGATTACATGTTCCATAGGCTTAAGATACATTACATGACCCTAAGGTCTTAGGTAATTCAACCAGACTATAACTACAAGGAAATGACTGTCCACAACATCTGCATCGTGATGGTAGATCCCCACATTCGGATGGCTATCTAGCTAAGCTTCCCGTGCAAGAACAAGCTAGTCTCGATGGTGTAGCCATACCCTCTCATTCTTCCAAATCCATTGGTTCTGCTCTGGTGAGTTCACCTGCTCTGAATCCTCCCTTGGGGATACTCTTTTTTATAGAGTTTATCTTGGGTAACTACATGTGGCTCGAAGGCCTTGGCGTGGCACAAAATCCCTACTGATCTGAAGGCTTGGGTGTCCGGAAGGCCTTAAGAACTCGAATCCCAAACTAGTGGCCCACGGTGAATAGTTATAGATACTACAGTACAAAACAGTAAATGCTACAGTAACTGCTATAGTACATGCAGAGTATACAGTCCTGATATAGTGTACAATACTACTACAATGCTACTAAAGTGACTACTACAATATCACTACTGTACCCCCAGAAAATATACCTCGGCCTTATTTTGAACCTGGGTATCGTGGATTCACTTAAAGATACCTCACCAACTGGGATGAGCCAAATGTATTGAATCCTGATAACTATTATTATAGGAGAAAACAACTAACAATATGTGATTCTCCGATGAACCTCAAAAATCAGTCACACAAGCCCATATAATGTCCTCCAATGTTTTTATCATCCTCTGGGATTATCCATCCGTCTGAGGATGATACATCACGCTCATCGTCAACTGTGTTCCATGGGCTTGCTGTAAGGTTTTCCAAAAAACAAGATGTGAAATGCCAATCCCTATTAGATATAATTGAAACTTGAATTCCATGCCTCTTTATAACATCCCTATTGTAGATTTTGGATAGATCCTCCATCGCATGAGATTCACGAATTGGGATGAAATGGGCTGTCAATTTGAGTTGTTCCACAATAACCCTTATTCCATCGTGCTTCTTGGCCATTATTGGAAGACCTGTCACAAAATCCATCACTATTTTCTTCCACTTCCAAATTGGAATACGCAAATATTGAAACATTCCTACTAGCTGCTGATGCTCTACCTTGACTTACTAACAAGTCAAGCATCTTGAGACAGTCTCATCCACATCACTTTTTATACGATCCCACCTAAACAGCTCTTTAAATGCCTTGTAAAACTTCTAAATTCCAGGATGGACAGCCCACCTAGAATGATGATAAGATCATAGAAGTTTCTCATGAAAAGCCATAGGTACCACTATCCAATTCCAAAAAAACAATATTGAATTCCCATTCAATTCCCAGCTCTCAATGGTCTCCCCACCATTGAGTTTTGACCTCATCACCATACATTCATAATCTGATGCATGTGCCTCTTTAACCAGACCATCAAAGTTAGAAACCAATGAAACTTGAAATAATATCACCTAGTCACCCTGGTCCTCACATTCTAACTGCATGTCAGCTATGACCAACCTCAACTACCACTGATCTGATGCCTGTTTCACCACCTGAGCATATGATTTCCTACTTAATGCATCTGCCACCAAATTTCCCTAACCAGGTGTATACATTAAGTCAAAATCCAACATTTAGTGATATTCTATCCATCTTTATTGCCTAAAATACAAACATCTCTATGAGAAAATATTCTTTAATCTCTTGTGATCCGTAATAATAGTAAATTTCTCACTGAATAGATAATGACGCCACATTTTTAAAGCTGGAACCTCTACTTCCAACTCCAAATCACACGTTGGGTAGTTCTTCTCATGCAACCTCGACTCGCGTAAGCCATATGAAACCACCTGAACCCCCTTCATGAGAACACACCTTATCCCTGATCCTGATGCATCACAATACACCACGTACCCTTTCCCTGGTTCAGTAAAAACCAATATTGGTTCTGATGTAAGGCAACCCTTTAGCTCTTCAAAGCAGTTCTAACACTACTCATCCCATAGAAATGGGATATTATTCATTGTAAAAGCTATCATTGATGAATCCAATCATGAGAAATTAGGAACAAAATGTCTATAATTTCCAACTAGAACAAGGAATATCCATAGTTGGAAAATATTCTTTGGAAGTTTCTAGGAGATAACAACCACCATATTTTCTGGATAAACTAAAATACATTTATAAGAAATAAAATGGATAAGGAAACAAACCTACTATATCCAAAAGTCACACTTTGATAATTTGGAATACAATTTATGATCCCATACGATCCCCAACACTATCACCAAGTGCTTCTCATGCTCTACCCTTTTTCTTGAATACACTTGTATATTATCAACAAATACCACCACAAAAGTATCCAAATATCTCTCAAATATATGGTTCATCAATTTCCCGAACAATGCTAGTGAATTCATTTGAATGAAGGGAATAACTACATACTCGTAATGGACATATCTAATTCCGAAAGAGGTTTTGGGTATATCCTCATTCCTTTCCTGCAATTGATGATATAAAGACCTCAATTCATCTTAGAGAACCACTGAGCTTCCTTCAACGGGTCATACAAAATTCATCATTATGTGGAAGTAGATATCAGTTCTTTATCATAACTTTATTAAGTCTACGATAGTCAACACAGAGCTGCAGAGTTCCATATGCATTTTTAACAAACAAAATTGGTGCTTCTCATGGAGACGTGATAGTCTAGATGAACCCTTTGTTTTCTAACTCTTCAAACTCCTCCATTAACTCCTGATATTATTTTGGGGCTATACGGTAAGACAGAAGTGAAATAGGACCGGTCCCCGGAAGGAGATCAATCGTAAAACCCACTTCTCTCATGGGTGGAAACCTTGAGAATTCATCAGGAGTGAAATCAATAAACTGATCCACAACTGTCAAAAGAACACTTTCCTCAACTCCTTCCATTGATGCCAATGAAAAAGACACTAACTGATACAATATTGTTCCAAGATTTGGTACCAACAAATCTGTTGCACCCAACATTTCCTTCTTCTCCAATCTAAAGAGATGCTCAATTATATCCTCCATCATAAAACAAACTATTCACCCATATAAATTGATGTGGGACTTAATTATCACTGGCCAATCTATTCCCAATATTATGTCATAAGCATATATCTCAAGCACTGAGAAATCCCACATCAATTCAATGCCATCCACAACTAAGAAACACACTCTATAGATGAAATCATGAAACTCTCTTTGACCCATAAGAGTTTGTAATTTAAAAATAGAAGGAATCATTTCTACATGTAAACCCCAAAAACAATAATCATATATAAAGCAATAAAATAATGAGAAGCACCTGTATCAATGAAAGATGACATCATGGTATAATTTAAAAGAACCATTGCTCGCACTGCTGATGGTCCGGACTGATCATCTATCACAAAATGTTCAGCTCCAAACAACTTCTAGCTTTCCACACTATGATTTTTATTACCATGCTGAGGTGTCATGGTATTTCCAGAATCACTATGACTAACTTGACTAATGCTGACAAGGAGTATGCCGCTACCCCCATCTCATCGAGGTATAAGATACCTGCAACCCCTAAGGAGTATCATGAACACCCGACCTCAAAGAATTACAGATATACCACCGGTGCTTCCCCATCTGCTTATAGTTAGGACATTCTCATGGTTGTTCCATACAATCCTATTTGATGTGACACATAGAGACACATAGATCCACACTAAAAACATCTTATCTTACTATGTGGCTTCATATAAATATTCATCGGTCCTGCCGTCAGATTCTGAGTCATACTCCAACCCTGTAAATAAGTTTCCCTCTTCTGCTTGAACTCAGTGTTCAAGTTCCCGCTATTCCCCATGGGTACCAACATAACTCCCCTACCTATAGCCCCCAAAATATCCCGCTCAGCCACCGTACCTCTATTCACCATTTCTATGTAATTATTTATGCACAACACTGCTATCTTGGAATGAATTTCTTGGTTAAACCCAACTTCAAATTTTTTTGCCTTCAACAATGTACTACTCGCCACCTTCGGTGCAAATCGCACTAAGTTCATAAACATAGCCACATATTACCATAACGAAAGCTTGTACTACCTCAAATGGAATAAATCCATTTTACACTGAATCATAAATGTATGAGGGTAGAATTGTTTATTAAAAATTACTCAAAACTCTCCCATGTCACACCTTGGTCCGTCATAGCTTGGTCTGCCAGCTCCCACCACTGAAGGGAAAGATCTTCCAACATATAAATGGATAACTTCACTTTCATCTCTGGAAGGGTTCCCAAGAAGTCAAATATCCTATTCATTATATTCATCCACACTTCAACCCTTTCTAGATCTAAATAAAACCTAAATATTGGTGGATTCTGATTTTAAAACAAAACCGCATGATTCACATGCTTCAGTTCATCTCCTTTATTCACACTTTCCACAACCTATAAATCTTGCATTATACTCTACACTAGCTGCTGAATCACCTAAGGCTCCATTGCAACCAAATTTTCAGTGGCTTCCTCTGGTTGGTCTCTACGACGCCTACCCGGGGCCATTTCTATCAATACAAAAACAACCATAAGTCCCACTCCCGTAACAATAAAGGGTATACAATTTTTAAATTCAATACATTGAAACTATCACAACCAGTCTTTCCACAAGTTCACATTTCCCATGTTGTACTATTTTGAAAATTGATTCATTTCTAAAATACCACAAGTTTCCAGGTTTCAAATCCTTCAGTTTGGAAACCCAATTCATATTTTCAAAATCCACACATTCATATCACACCATAAATCATTATACCCTAATGAAATATGAATCCTAGTGGGGATTTCATTTCTACGCTGCATCTCATGCTCGTCTCATTGCCTACACCCATTACAATGATATTTCCAATGCCTATAAGTGTCTCCAAATACTTATGTACCCAACTCACTGGTAACTTTAAGTTCAATATAATAGGGTTAAATACATCCTTTTATGCTATACATTACATGTTCTGACAATCTTATGCCTTTCTACCATCCCGACTGAATGAATAGACCTAGAATAAATGTCAACACCAAGACCGAAAATTAATGCTGAAGGACAGAATAGATGCTTTCACTTGAAATCCAAGGAATGAAAAAACTGATACCACTTGTAACATCCCTCCCCATCCCATTATCTTGATAGGGTATAGGAATTATACTCAGTATTAAGTAACATTCCAAAGGAACCATTGGCTAGAAATAAATGTCGAGGGATTCTAGAACAATTAGGGAACACTTTTTTCATTAGGATAAAAACAATCAACTAAACAAGAAATTGTTAACAAAATTACATTATGTAGGTTAATGAAGCAACCCAACCAGTACATTACCAAACTCCAACAAAACTATTACAAAAAAATCCCAAATTCCAACACAACCAAACAAAAAATTAGTGTACCAAGTAGAAGACCACACAACAAGACCCTAAAGAACTAGAACACCAATCATAGCTCTACAACAAGCTCGATGCTCTAAGCAGCACAACATCAACCAAGCATCATGTCAAACTGCTAGAAAAATGAGATGCCTTACTCTTACCTTTGTCCCGTAACACAACATCTGTAAAAGTGCAAAAGTGCCAAAGTAGTGGGTGAGTACTAATACTTAGTAGGATTTCAAAAAATGACTTCCCTACACACACAATTAGGAAAGAACCATTAACACATTTATATAAAATATATTATACAAGAAATTTAATAGTGTAACCATAAACACTAGCGAAACTTCCCAAAACCAAGCCATGTAAGATAAGGGAAAGCCAAAACTGGGCTATAATCCATAACACCATCACACAATATCCCAACAACTCCAATCTTACAAAGCAACACACTATAGGGAAATGAAAACATTAGAACTTCCATCTAATCTATTCACTATATTTCCAACTAGCGGTGCTTCCTGACCACTATCCATTATCCATCAAATTTTATAGCGAGACTTCCTACACACTTCCACACAATAAGAACACAACCATTTCCAACACATTCCAATTCACTTCAACAATTCACCCATTTATTATAGACACCTTATACCAATTTCCATGACAAATCACATTTCAATAAAACCACATTTTAATGGAAAACCCTTTTAACAAACCATTTTCATAATCCAAAAGAAGATTTTTTAAAATCTACATTTTAAAATAACACAACCAAACCCTCTTTCAACAATATCCCATTTCACAAAAAATCCCTTAATATTCACCCAATGGGTTCCACCAAGTTTCACATATCATATTAACAATTAATTTCAAGATAAAAATCAATTACAAGAAAAGACACAAATTCTAACCACGTGGAGTCGAGAGAGAAGCCACATACCATTAGGGTTTTGGAAAAATCGACCCACAAGCAACCGCACCACAAATCTGGAAAACACACCACCTTAAGTGCTCTATATCCTCTTCTCTATCATCAATAATCCCTAAAATCCTCACATTAGGCTATAAAAACCATATATCAACATGAAATTGATGTATATCTAGAAAAAAAAGAAAGGGGGGAGGTTGGATCTTGAGAGAAACCAAGAAGAAGCTATGACGAGAGACTTACCATGGAGGAATCACCTTCAAACCACCTTGAAACCCATTAAAATAGCTTCCAAAATGAGTGGGAGAGACCCTAAAATTTGTGGGAACCGAAATTATTGAGTAATATGAAGTTTAGAGTGATTTAGGTCAATCTCGAGTGTTCCCTTTTTAGAAAAACATTTAATGGGCCGCACGATTATCTCATAGGTTTTGACAATCCATGTACTAACTATGTCGATGTAACTGCCTCGAAGACATCTTGCATGACCTTCATGCATGATTTGACAAACCGTGCACAAACTGTGTGGGATCCCACTACCTCGAGATGGCCGATTTTCTTAGGATTCTCACATGATTTCCCCAAACCATGCTCAAAATTGTGCATCCCTAAAAATGCTTTTAAAACCTTCCAAAACCAATCCAAAATCTCCCAACCACTTCCAAACTCATTACAAGAACTTTAATCACATAAAAAGGCATAAAAAAGGCTACATACCTCAAATAGGGGGTCCTACAATTAACATGATATAATTATAGTATATATATCATACTAGATTTATCATAATCATTCAGACATATGAGTTGAGGATCAAATAATAAAATAAAATAAATTCAAACATAAATTGAATAAAAAAGGAAGATGTTTTACATTTTGAATTATCTTCTTGGAGAACCTCCTTAAGGGAAGGGGTTTTGATATTTTGGAAGGACCAAGAGCTACGGGATATTCAGAGAGATCAATGAAGAGGATTTGGGAATAATTTCTATAAGATTCAAGACAAAGGGGTGTGAGGAGATGGGGTGGTGAGGGGTTGTATTTATAGTGGAGGAGTGGGGTGATTTCTAATTATTTTATTCATGTTTTATTATTTTTTATCAAGACAATAATTAGTGTTGATTTTTTTGACTAAATATAGTAATAAGTGTATGTGAGACTGAAGAAAGGTTTCTTACATCAACCATGATTCACATAATAGTTTATTTATCATATAATGTATTTATATGGTAAATTACTATACTTTACTATTCACAAATAATTCATGTATTTTCAAAAAATAAAAAAAACTCACCCTAACCACATTTATATGTGTATAATTCAAAAAGAGAACTCCATTTTACGAATATAATTTTCTAAATATGAGAAATTTAATTTTTAATTAAAATCATTATTTACTCGAAAAATAAAGTTTTATATTTATAAATAATTTTATAACACATTCAAAAAATAACAAAGGCATCGTTAAATTATCAAAAAATGATAATCAAAAAATTCATTTAGGAATACTTTTTATGAAAATGAATGTTCTTTTAAATCATTTTTTAATTTTAAAATTTTAATTAAATATTTATGACTTACAAAAATACCAACACTTAAAATATTCATTTACTTACCCTATGATATAATTATATCATCATTTCCTTTATATGATAGCCAAATTATATTTATAATTTCATTATTGAGGTTAGTATCATATTGGCCAGTTTATATTCATAAGAGCCGCATTACTATTCTTAAGGATGTGTTACTATTTCATTGGTATATGTTTCTTAACTTCTAGAAATACCTCTTATTTAATTAATTCTTCATTTATGATGTTTTTTATATTCTATAAGTTATATTATATGATTTATAATATATTAACTAAAAATAATAATTCAAATTTGATTGATAGAGTTTTGGGTCATTACATTCTTCTCTCAGACATAAATTTATTCCTCAAAATTTCAAGATTATCACCCCATAAAAATATTTGGGTAGTTCTTAATCATAAGATCCTTAGGATCCCATGTCACATATTCAATTTTATGATTTTTACAAATTACCTTTAGCATCTAAGTTGTTTGATTACTCAACACCTATTTTTCAGTGTCCATAATCTGGATAGTCTCTTCACAGAAAGACAATTTGGGTTCTAATTATATTCATTCCGAAGAGAATATACGTGTTTGGTTTAGCATGTACTTCCTTAACGAGGAGATGTGGAAGACATTGCATACAATATAAGGTGAGGTGACATTGCCAAACATTAAGCCACAACTCTAATTATCTCAATAATTTTAAAATGAGCAATGTATTTGGGGATGTGTTTACATTTATCCAAAATTGTATAACATCATTCCATGGAGAGACATTCAAGAAAAATTTATCTACCAATTGAAATTACAAATCCTTCCATCAACTACCAGAATAGCTCTATTTTCTTCTTTGAGCTGCCTAGTTAGGGGTTTGAATAGTCATTAACTTCACTGTTGTTTTGTTCACATGCTTTGGGCCTATAATATTCCATTCACCAATATCATCCCAACACGTTGGTGTGCGACATATCTTTTAATACAAAGATTCATATGGTGGAATTTGAATACTTGAGTGGAAACTATTTTTGTATAAAAACTACACTAAAGGTAAATACTAATCACACATACCTTGAATGTCATGTTATCATGATCTCAAAATGTATTCTAAAGTCTGGATAATCCTTTTGACTGCCTGCCAGTTTGAGGTTGATAAATAATACTCCAATAAAGCTCAGTATCTAATTATTTTTGATTACTTTTAAAAAATTTAGATAAAAATCATGGCTCGCGATCAGACACAATTGAGATAGTTTCTCCACGATGTCTTACAACTTAATTAATATATAGTAAAGCAAGTCGTTTTAGTATAAGATCCTCCCTTATAGTAAAGAAATTTGAATAATTGGTATGTGGAATAACAACAACCCATATTGCATCATTGTTTCTTGTGGTTTTTGGAAATAGAGTGAAAAAATCCATAGTGATGTCATATCATTTCCATGTATGAATAGGAATGGGTTTCATGACACCTCTAGGATGTTGTCTTTTATACTTCACCTATTGATAGGATAGACATCTTGATAAATAATCAAAAATCTCCCACTTCATATTATCCCACCAGAAATGTTCCTTTAGATCTATTGTCATATAAGTGATACCGGGGTGTATAGAGAAATTTGAGCTTTGGGAATCATACAATAAATGTCTTGTTAACTAAGGAATTGAGGGAACACATAGTATCCTCCCACATTTTAGAATTCCATCATCACAAACAAATTATGGAAACTTACTATCATTAATATATTTAATTTTATTTTGAATATTTCCATCATTGTACAAAGAAATTTAATTTATTTACAAAAAATAGTGGTTGGGAAACCAATAAAAAATAATGATGTTTCACCTTCCTTGATAATCCTCATATCCATATTTTCTAGGTCGATGTACACAATATCTTAATCAATATCTATTTTTTTAGAACTCTATGATCTTTCCTACTCAAAGAATATTCTACCTTATTTTCCTTCCATGGGTGGTAGTGTATTGAAAAATCTTAATCCTTGACTAGATCAAGTCATTGCCTTTGACTCATGTTGAGTTATTTATGTGAGAAGATATATTTATTCCTCTTTTGATCTATATATATCTCACATCTTTCACCATAGAGATAATGTCTCCATATGTTTTGAGAAAATATTATAGCCGCTAACTCAAGATCATGAGTTGGATATTTATTTTGATGAGTTTTTAACTGCCCTGATGCATAAGCAATAACTCTTTTATTCTACATTAGAAAATAACCAAGTCCTTTCATTGATTCATAAATATAAATAAAAAATCCACCATTTCTCTATAGTAGATTCAATACTAGAGAATTCACTAACCTCTTCTTTAATTAATCAAAACATTCTTCATGTTCATTTTTCCATAAAAACATAACCCCTTTATGAGTAATCTTGGTTAATGGGTTAGCTAATTGGGGGATGTTCTAAAAAAAATTCTGATATTAACCAACTAAACTAATAAAACTACATACCTCAGTTATGTTCGTTTGTGTATGACATTCTAAAACTGCCTTTGTCTCCACATTATCAAATATGATTCCACCCTTACAGACAATATGGCCAATAAAATAAACCATTTGAATCTTGAATTCACACTTGCTAAGCTTCCCAAATAACTAATTTCATCAAAAGTATTTAG
This sequence comes from Viscum album, assembly GCA_963277665.1. NCBI lineage: Eukaryota > Viridiplantae > Streptophyta > Magnoliopsida > Santalales > Viscaceae > Viscum > Viscum album. The sequence continues at coordinate 311,353,856 of OY728119.1, read as the reverse complement.
AACAATGGCCAAGTGATTCTCACAATATTCGTATATTTTAGAGTATACCAAGATATCATAAATAAATACCACAAAAAAGTCATCAAGATATTATTTGAAAACTATATTCATTAGATCCATGAAAATATAGGGTTCATTAGTCAGTTCAAAATGCATTACTGTAATCTCGTAATGCCTATACCTAGTTCAAAATGTTGTCTTGGGAATATCTTCCTTCATCAAATGAAACATATGATATTTAGATCAAAGTTCAATCTTTGAAAAATATTGGGATCCATGAAGTTGATCAAATAAACCATCAATGTGAGGAAGAGGATACATGTTCTTTATTGTAATAGAATTAATTTCCCTATAGTGAATACAAAACCTCATGGACCAATCTTTCTTCTTGACAAATATACCATGGTCTCCCCATGGAGAGACGCTAGGGTGAATAAATCCTTTTTTCACACATTTCCTCTTACTGTTTCTTTAGATATACTAATTCCAATGTGGAGATTCTATAAGTATTTTTTGATATAGATCTTGAAAATGAAATTAAATCAATAGATAACTCATCTTCGTGCTCTAGAGGATGTCCAGGTAAATCCTCTGGAAATACTTCTGTATATTCTTGTACGAAAGTTAAATCATTAATTTGAAGATTTCTATCCTCACCCATAGATATTTTATTCACATCACCCCCAAGAATTTCATTAATTAGAGTTACTAGGGGATAGATCTATATAAGAATTACATAGAGAGGTCTCTGCTATAATAAGTTAATCTATATCTTTATCAAAAATTGTAACTTCCTTCTTCTTGATATAGATTATCACATTTTAATTCGAAACCCAATCCATATTAGGAATTATATAAATGTAAATCCTATGTATTATGATAAATAAAACAACTAATGAATGTTTTTCTATAATAAAGGTGTCAAATTAACATTTATTTTTTTTCAATGATAATACCCTTTGGAAAATTGACTATCAACGTTTTTTATAAATTGAATTAGAAATGTCTAATTTCCTTGGAAAACTGGGAAGATATAAAATAATGTGATGAATGAGAATAAAATAAATCATTGGCTATGTTTAAGGAAGTGATTAAAGTACCTACCACCACAGAATTAGGAACTCCAACCTCAACAGTTGTTATTGCATAAGCTTGACCTTTCCCCCTTGGCCTTCTTTGGGGAATGTTTCCTTGATGCCTAGAACAATCATTTTCATAATGTCCCATATCATTCCAATTTTACTATTGATCATTAGAAGATTATTTCTTTCCCTTACAATCACAGGCTTGGGGAAATTTCCTTACACACATATAAGAAACACCATACCCTTTAGGAAAGTGTTGGGGGGTTTCTTCCCACAATTATCATTGGATGTAAAATTAACTGTTCCATTATTTCCCTTTTCCTTATTTTGTTTTCTATTGTGTTCATAATACCTCTCCATATATTGATTTACTTTAATGTCATATGACTTAGATAATTTTTTTCTATCATGATAGCAGATGAGAGTATATATTCGTATGATAAGAAATTTTGAGAGGCTTATTCCCTTCATGGTACTGGGTCTAAAACATAAAATAATTTAGCAATATTTATTCTTGGATTATGTATGTAGTTCATGGAATTCCTTTATAACCATGTAAAGATGTATTAATACTTGAAAAAATTATCATCATAATTTTTCCTTAAATTTAATTTTTTTTCCATATCCACTTGTTGTTGAGGAGGAAAATAAATTTATAGGAAAACTTACTTAAAAGGCCTCAATTACATACTTTTAATTTCTTTTTCCTCCTTTATGATTTGGATTAGTTACCAAAATTGATTCACATATCCCGATAGAGGATATACTTCCATGAAAACCTTCTACTTTTCATTACAACACAAAGAGAGAAATATCTTCTCTAAGGAACTTATCCACTGCTCTGCTAAAAATGGGTTTGTTGTCCCATTGAATGATGGAGGGTTTTGTCACATAAAGAGAACTTGAATTTTTCTTCTATGTTGTTGATAAATATGCCCCATATGTGTAAGGTTATTGTTCATAACATGAGTTAGTTATCCCAACATAGTTATAAGTTTCTCAGTACCAGCCACATGTCCAATAACGACATCATTATCTTGGGTAGTATATAAATCACTACATGGGATACATGTGATTATTCAGTTTCTATTTCTTCCACTATGTGCCAATTTTGAATAATGGCATACAAAAAATTTGGTTATGAATCATAATTATAATATCAAGTTAAAAAAACTTATCATATATTGAAATTTTATGAATATCTAATCTCATAATCATAAGTATGGTTTCTTTGGGGATATATTTACATTTGAATCTATCATAATGGGTTTTAAAGAAAATGTGACTTATCCTAAGAGTATCCCCCAGGAGTGTTAAACCAGGTGTGCTGTGAGGCCCATTATAATGTAATAGGTTACCTCGAGTCAGGCCCAAGACACATTTTCAGAGTTTTTACCCCTAGGTACATCTGTGGAAAAACCACGTCCACATGTATTATTCAGGAAGAGATGTATTTCTATGAATATCCACATAATATATACTTTTAATTAGTGTTTTACAATTCATATCCTCAAAAACTATCTTATGTTTATGTTCCCTAATAAATATTATCTAAATCTAGTTTCCAAGGCTTCTACTAAACTTCCTCCGATACCAATTGTACATACCTTAAAGACAGTTTCTCAGAGTTGGTGCTTTATTTCATTACACTAGCATACAAACAAGGAAGTTGTATCCTGAAGTAATGAATAGTTTTTTAGCATTGGAAAGACAGATACATACATTATAGTTTCATTACAACTTGAAATGAATTACGACATAGTAACTATATTGGGTACAAGAATAAACTTCAATATTATACTTGCGATTCATATATCTTTGCATACTGAGGAAAAATAAAAAATATGAAATGGGCGATCTCATATGATCAGAAAGGGTAAGTAATACTAATAAAGAATAAAATATAAAGCATGGTGAATAAAAAAACTTAACATGCCATTAATGGTAAACTTGAGCATAAAATTGAAGGAATTAAAAAATAATAATTCTATAATAGAACACAACCATGGATATTATACTTGTCAAATAATCACATTGAAAAAAACTAGATTCATATTGATGGAATGAAAAATTCCATACATTATAATAATACTATCAAGGCCTTGGCCAAGACACTATACATAATGGGTTAAAACATAAGCTAGTTTGTCTCAAGAGACCTGCTGATGCATCAAGGGGATATATAGGGACACAAAAATCATTTATTGTGTCCAATGAATTACTAATTTGAAAAGAGAAAAATATAATCAACATATTCATTCATATTTAAACTGACATATGAAATGTAAATAACTTTCTCCAACTAGTAAACATAAACACTAACCATTTCGAGTAATATGGTGAATGGTATCAAGATAGAACATCTACAGTCAAACTAATCATAAAACATTCAAAAAATATATTATAGATTATATAATAAAATATTAACCCCAATTAAACATAATAATCAACAAGTGTGTTGAAATAGATGGAAATACTCTTATAAAATCATTGAGTAATACTTGATGGAAATACTCTTTTACTTTTCGTAGAAGTGTTCTTTTGGATAAGTCTTTGTATAAAACTAGAAGTGAAATAATATAGTTATTTCTTAGTAAAAGGATTTATTTTAGAAAAATAATGGTTTATTAAAACCTATTATAGAGTGTACATGAAAATATGTAAGAATTCGAGAAGCTACCTTGAATTAGGATTGTTTATCGGGAAGAATTGGGAAATATCCTCTTAAAACATGTAACTCCAAATAAAGTAAACAAGGATTATTATTGGTACATATATATATAGAAAATTAACAAATAATTTTTTAGTATTAAATAACATTAATTAAGAGTTTCATTGGGGTAAAGAGAGAAAAAGAGAAACCCAAATTATATTGGAGGTTCAGGTACAAAACCCTTACATTTGGTTAGAAAGAGTTCTATACTTGAACTTAACAGCTTGTATAATCAAATTAAAACCATTAATTAGTTAATTAAGAACCTCATATATATGTATTTGATTTATTATAATTTTATGAAGTTCATTTATATCCTTTTTGATGAATTTATAAGATATAATTTTATTTCCATGGAGCATTCGTTTCCTTGGTTTCACAATTGGTATACTTCTATATGAGTAATGAAGTTCATGTAAAATGGGTATAATTATCCAGATTTGGAATTAAATGTTATTAATGAACAATTTTTTTTAATTGGTATTATTTATTATTTTTTACATATATTAAGTTGAATTATTAGATAACATGTTAATGATAATCTTTTAACTTAATTTTAGCTGTTTTTCTGTAACAATGAACTAGTTTTGTTTTATTATTTAATAATATTTATATTAAATGGTTATAAAACCTTAAATAATAAATAATAAAAAATTTATTATCTTTTTAAACCATAAAAATGGTTTCATGGAAATTATTTAAGGAGAAATTAATGAACGAATGTTTACCGTCCATGAAGGTTGTAAAGCAGCACCTCTCAGGCGATGATTTCATTTTTAAACTACAATAGAAAGAGAAAAAGGAGATTGATAATGGATATTAAATTAACATGATATAATTCCAATATATAGGTTATACTGGTGTTATCATGATCATTTTGATAGAGGAGGTTAGGAGAGAATATGAAAAGAAAATAAATTGAATGAAATTAAAAGAAAAAGAAAGTGGTTTTACCTCTTGAATTATACTCTTTTAGAACCTACTTAAGGGAAGGAGTTTTGGTATTTTGGAAAGTACAAGATATCCTAGATGTGGAGAGATACCATGAATGATTATATAAGAAGAATCTTGACAAGTTTCAAGGATTATATGTGTGAGGATAAGGGGTTGTGAGGGGTGGTATTTATAATTGAGGAGAGGAGTGATTTCCCATTATTTTATTCATTATTTTTTTTATTTTTCTCAAGAAAAGAAATAATGTTGCTTATTTTAGATAAATATAGTAATAATTTCATGTTATTTCTATCCATGGTTTCTTACATCATTCATTACTCAAAAAAATAGTGTATCTAGCATATAATGTATTTATACTATAAATTACTGTATTTTATTATTCACTACCAATTCAAGTATTTTATAAAAATCCAAAAAACTCACCATAACCATGTTTATATGTGTAGAATATAAAAATGAACTCCATTTTATGAAAATAATTTTCTAAACATGAGAAATTTAATTTTTAATTAAAGTCATTATTTACTCAAAAAATACTATTTTAAATTTATAACTGATTTTATAACACTTTCAAAAATTAAATAAGGTCTCATTAAATTATCCTAAAATCAGAAGTGAAAAAATATTTATTTATGCATAGTTTTTCTGAAAATTTATTTTTCCTTTAAATAATTTTATTAATTATAATATTATAATTAAATAGTTATGACTTATAAAAAAACCAACACTTAAATATTAATCTTTTAAATTTCCATTTACTTAAACTATGGTATAATTATATCATATTTTCATTTTAAGATGACCAAATTTTATTTATACTTTTATTAGTGAGGTAACTATTCTATTGATTGGTTTACTATTCATAATGGCCACATTACTATTCCTAGGGGTATGTTACTATTTCATCGGTATAGTTTACCTAAATTCTATAAATACCTATTATTTCATTTATTCTTTATTTATGATGTTTGTATTATGTTATATAAGTGATTTTATATGATCTATACTATATTAAATAAATATAAAAAGTGAAATTTCCTTGATAGAGTTTTGGGTCGTTACAATATTATATAATAAATGGTGCTTATGGGTAATGATAATGGGATCAAGTGCCATACATGCTATAAAATGATAGTCTAACTTAAATTGAAAACCCTAAATGTTATGATAATAAGGAAATAGACTTAAAGATTTCAGGAGGAAAACTAAAATATGGTGCTCCAGTGTTGTATCATGGATAAAGAGTGCGCGTTCTAAGATGTTTATACCTAATATTGGAGGGAATTTTTGGTGTAATGTATGGTGAATTCCAGCATATCCTAGGGTCCTATGACATTGTTCTATGGGCCAAAACATAGTGACTAGGAAAAAATCCATGCATTGAACCTTAAAGAAATTGGTCTTTTATATATTGTTTACTTTTCCACTCAACTCAGATAAAAGATGGATTATCTAAAAATAAAATAAAAATGGTACTTTAGGGAGAGAAAATAAAAAATAGACTAAAAGATTTAGTGTCATATTGATCTTGGAATTCTAATGGATTTGATGTAACTTAAAATGTTTCATCATTTTGATGGGAGAAAATTTAATAAAAACCCTAATTAAATGATTATAAAACAAAATACTCATCAAATAAATACTAATTTTATAGATAAAACTACATGATCGTTATCAAACATGACTTTGAAATGAAATTTATGAAATAAAAATACTAATAGAATAAACTTCTCACTTTGATACAACAATTGAATAATTATTCATAAATAATAAAGAAAAAATCTATGCATTGGAGAAAAAAGTTCCTAATAATGATTATTGTAATAAAGATATCCAGGAAAAGAAATATATTTATAATAATTGTAGTAATGATTATCTAATTGTCTCTGTGATGATTATATCTTATACAAATAAAAATATTCAAAAGAAATATCAAAATGAAAGGGGCTTTGGGATGATATAAAATTTTAAAATACCACCTATAGTACTAATATAAATGGTAATATAAATGACTATGAGTGGAAAGGGTTTCCCCATATTCTTGATATGGAAAGAAATTTCATTCTATAATAATTTTAAAAATTGACTGAATAGTTCATTTGAGAATATAACATTAATGAGTTTAAAAAACTATTACCCAAACATATCAATATATTAAATATTGTTGAGTAGGACAAGTGAGATCTAAGATCATGTTCCATGATGATTGTACTAAAAGGAAATGTTAAATGTTTTGACTACAAGGGTAATAAGAGAGGTTATGGAGTGTCTACACAATTTTTTTAACTGAAGAATGAATTATCAAATGATGGAAAATGATACTATAATGGAGAACTTGGTCAGTAATGGAGAAATTTAAGGGCCTATTGTGTTATGAGAAGAACTGTAAATATTTTAGGTTAGGTATCTATGTTATAGAGATTAATTATTCTATTTTTAGAGGTATAAGATGCCAATTATAAATCAATTATTGTGGATATGTATAGGATTCAAAATATTAAGAATAGTTCATAGTTATATATTAAAGTATGTATTTATATGATGAATTAAATGGCTTCTATATCAAAGGGGTAGTTATGATGGACTATTTGTATGATTTATAAGATTTATAAAATATGTTCATTTTTATTCTCTTTTTATTTTATATGATAAGAGATTTTTCATAAACATAGTGTTTTTATTAATAATAATTGATTATTGTGTTTATACACATATTTTATTATACATTAGATTATATAAAATGTTTGAAAAAATGGATAATGATAGTTTCATCTAGGGATAAAAGATTTTATCCATGATATTTGTTAAAATATATGGGAAAGGGTTTACACCAAATAACATTGGCATATTCTAAGGAATTAAATATTCATTTTTTAATATCATTAAAAACAATTATAACACAATATAGGATATGGGTGTTAATAGTTTATTTTTTAATATTCCCATAAAGGAAATAAGTGTAATTTAGTAACAAAAATGAGTTTCTGTCTTAAACAAATGTCACAACCCATCCCCTAGGGCCTGTGTCGTTACTACCCAAGCCCACCTTCCATAGGCCAGGGGTTAGCGACTAGCACCGGAAAGGAATATCCCTAAAACAGGAAGTCATTTCCTTTAAACCTATATAAACACACAATCCACGAACACAATAAGATACAAACACAAAGAAAAACTACAACAGTAAATGTGTGTACTAAAAGTAAAGGGGCTGGAATACAAGCCCAACTAAAGGGTACTACTACAAATGAAAAGCATAAAATAGCTCATGAAATCATCCACCGAGGATCCTACATGAAGGGTAGATATAGGTCGTCTCCACTACTTTCCACGTTATCTAATCTCCTCAGTGTAAAACCTGGTCCTGGCTCCCTCAAGTCTCATCCAAGCTGCTCGTCATCTGTAAAAGTGACAACAAGGTGCAGGCGAAGCCTGTACAAGGGTTAGTATAACTATACCCAGTAGGGACGTCGACAACCTCGAAGGTCTCATAGAATTCCACAAAGAAAAACCAAAAAGCATGATCTCAATCACCAATCACAAATCAATAGACACAGGTCGAACCAGGTATAAGTAAACAACAGAAGTACAGATGATTAGTCAAGAATATAGATCATCTTATTCTGTCAAAAAGAACTATTTCTGACCATACAAAGTCTGACCCACATAGGATCGATAGGTACTAACCATTTCTGACCCACACAGGATTCGACCCACCAATGATCAATAGGTAATAACTCCCGATGACCTACACAGGATCTGACGCACACAAGATCAGTATGCGTTAACCCACATAAGATTGCTGAGCGCCGACCCACACAAGATCTAACCCACACAAGATTGGTATGTGATTACCCAAATAGTATTGCCGAGTACTGACCCACACAGGATTAATAGGTTCAGACCCACACAGGATCGCTCGGTACTATCCTCTGTAAGATCTATCTCCAACCTCCGCCTCACTGCCAACCATTGGATTCTGAATCATAGTACGCTTGATTCTGGGAGAACCACTCTTCAAGACATCAGTCATAATTCAACTAGCATGAAGTCCCATGAATAAGTAACTCGATGATCCATCATGTCATAAGGGTTCCAACGCAATAGACGACGTTCCAACCAGATGCCCGGTCTGTATTTTATTGTAATTTTAGCGTCGAGGGCCCGATTGAATTCAGAGTCATTCCAACCCGGTGGTACAAAAAAGTTCTCCAAAACACACATGGATTATATGAAATGTACCGTCTCACTAAAAGGATCCCAACATCACATATGGTTCATCAAATGGATATCTGGTTCGCATGTTACGACCCATTAAGCGTATCCGGGCCCGAGAGGGGTCCAGGTCCAGTCCGACCCGACCTGGCAAGGGTCTGACCTTGCCCGGTTGGGTGGGGTCACGATGGGATTGGCCCGCTGGCTGGCACTCCCCATGGGGGTCACATGGTTCTCTGCTCTCGGATGGCTCAAAGGATCCATTTGTCCTGTTTATTGGTGGTGCCAGGTGGCTCTGCGTTGTCACCCACAGGACCCGTAGGGTGCGGGTCCCCTGCATCACCACAGCTTCCTTCAGCACGGTGTGTGACATCACACTGCCTCCACCTCCATGGCCAGCCGCTACTAGTAGCCCGTGTAACCCTCACGGTGTTGAGCGGTGCTGATCTTACACCGCAGTCAGCGGTTGCCGGACACCAATGCAGTGACCACGCTTCTTCCATGGGGCCTCGACGATGCTCCCGAGCTCTGTTTTCACTTCTACTCACATCTACAGGCTCCCTAGGATGTTTTCGTGATTACATGCCTCTCAAATTCAAGGTTTTGATGAGTTGAAGAATTTCCCCTTGAAGAATGAAACATTAATTAGGAGGTGGAGGGTCCGAGCCTTGTTTGTTTGGCCCATGCCCTCCGGGTTAGCATGATAAAAAGTGGGAGATTATTCAATTCATCTTTAATAAATAAACCCTATTCAAAACCCCCCACAACATCCACACCCCAAATTCAATAATTAGGAAAAGAATTGAGGGAATTTCTGGAATTAAATAACAACCCTACCTCGTTAACTGTTTGAGGTATCACAGTCGTTGGCGGAAGGAGACTCCCCATCAGTGTGAGGTCATTAATGTTCATAAATCCCAGATCATCATTGCCCAGTATTCTATCCTCTATCAGTGGAATATGTTATGTGACTTCACCAGAGGTTTCTTGCTTGGTGAAGTCGTGTCAAAACTCCACCCAAAGCCACAATTAAATTGGGGGGAGGAGAGTAACACACCAAGGAATTAATGAGGGTCATTTAATGAATGAACCTATTAATTCCCCAACATTATGGTTACAAATAAAGGAGAGTCAATCCATTAATTGGTTTGACAAGTCATTGGTCCCCACCAACACTTCTCATCATCTGGAGAAAAAGAAATAGAATAACTTTCTAAGTCATTTTATTATTTTTGTATAATGTCTAAAAATGTAAATTTTTCTCCCAACCTACTATGATTTATGTGAATCTTCCCTTAAAAAAATCCTAGCATATAGAATTAAACAGTTCCATCATATTTTTAATACGAGCATCGATTCAAAAGATAGAAAATGCCGCCTTCACGTTTACGGAACGTACCTTAAAAAAAGTTCATAAATTAATTTCGGGCACACCGGGTCTCAGAATCATGTGCCTCCAATTTTACCATATTATTAATAATCCCAAATAATTTAAAAATAATTCATGGAAATTTTGGGTCTTTAAATTATCCCAACCTTAGGGAGTTTCACCCTCGAAAGCTACAACAAAACTAGGGCAACAAATGCGGGTACTGAGTATGCATATGAATCTCCCACTCCCATGTGCTCTCATAGAGATTTTTGTGCTTCCAATGAACTCACACTAGAGGAATTGACCACCCATAAAGGAACTTATCCTCTCGATCCTCTCTCTACATTGGGAACTCCACAAATTTCACACCATGGACAATGTCCAGATCGCCCCAGTTGATAACGTGTGATGGATCAGGTACGTATCTACTTAGCTGCGACATGTGGAAAACATTATGCACCCAGTGAATCTGTGGGGGAAGAGCTTGATGGTACGCCACCTCACCTACACTTCTGGGGATCTGGAAAGGCCCAATGAACCTCCGAGATAGATTTCCACCCTAGTCAAACCTCTGTAATCCTCATCGGGGTGAGACCTGTAGGAATACAAGGTCTCCCTCGTAAAACTCCAAGGGTCTCCATCTCCAATTGGAATAAGAGTTTTTTTGGCTTTGGGTAGTCTTCATCTACTCCTAGACGACCTGCACCTTCTCTATGGTAGCCTGTACCAACTCTAGACCCATCAGTGCTGACTCCCCTAGGTCTGTCTAGCAAAGAGGTGATTTGTATAGTCTCACGTACAAGGAATCAAACAGTGGCATGCCGATGGTGGAGTGATAATTGTTGTTGTATGAAAACTCCACCAGTGCAAGGTGGTCCTCCCAACTATGGAAAAAATAAAGGACAAAAGAACAAAGAATGTCTTTGAGATTATGTATGGTCCGCTCCGTCTGACCATCTATCTGAGGGTGAAAGGTAGTGCTCAAGTGTAACTGAGTTCTGAACGCCTCCTATAATCATTTCTACAAGAGAGAGATGTAAAACATGCATCAAGATCTGAGAAGATCATCTACGACACTCTAGGAAGTCACACTATCTCTTGCACATAGAGGCTTCCCAAGCTCTCTACCGATCCCGACTCTTAGATGGGTAGAAAGTGGGCCAACTTAGTGAGTTGGTCAATGATCACCAAGATAGAATCATGGCCCCTAGATGTACGTGGAAGAACTATTACGAAGTACATGGAGATACCATTCCACTTCCACTCAGGTACCTCAAGTGGCTGAGATAAACCTACCAGTACATGATGCCCGACCTTCACTTGCTGATAAGTGAGGCATCGGGATACAAACTCTTCTACTACATTCTTCATCCCTATCCACCAGAACTGACACCAGATGTCGTGGTACATATTCGCTACTCCTGGATGTACCCCCAAAGGGGATGTGTGGAAATCCCTAAAAACCTTCTCTCGAAGCATCAAAAGTACCATAGTGCATCCTCTGAAGAGGACGACGTGATCCACACCTTCATAAAATCCTTCAGGAGCCTGTCCCATGGATAGTTGAGCACGTCGAGCCTCATAGTCTACGTCGCCAAGCTGTTCATACCAATCTCACTGGAGAAGTGGGGGAGCAACAGTTATAGACTGGAGGTAAGTTGCTCCAACTCTATCCACAAAGGATATCTGCAACATGGCTAGCTGCTCTGTCGCTTCACTTAGTATCTGTAGGATAGACCTCATGCTAAGTGTGTCTACTACAATGTTCCCCTTCCTAAGAGTGTAGACTATCTCAAAGTCATAGTCATAGAGAAACTCAAGCCATCATTGTTGTCTCAGATTCAGGTCCTTCTGTGAGAAGATATACCTGAGACTCTTGTGATTAGAGTAGGCTGTAAACCATTCACCCATCAAGTAGTGCCGCCATATCTTCAGTGCAAAGACCACTGATACTAACACCAAGTCATTGGTAACGTAGTTCTATTCAGGATATCTCATCTGTCGTGCCCCGTAGGCGATCACCGCTCGCTTCTGCATCAGAACACAACCTAGTCCGGTCCTTGATGCATTGTTGTAAACTATGTAACCACCACCCTCTTCTAGTAGCCTTAAGATAGGGGCACTTGTAAATATTTGCCTCAGATCCTGAAAACCCCGTTGTCACTTTTCTATCCATAAGAAATGATGACCCTTCTTCGTCAAGTCTGACAAGGGTGATGCTACCCTAGAGAAGTCAGATATGAATCTCTGGGAGTACCCAACCAATCCCAGGAAACTCTACACTTCAGTCACACTCATGGGTGGTTCTCAAGTAGGCACTGCATCTATGTTTGCAGGATCCACTGCAACTCCAGCCTCCGAGATTACATGCCCCAGGAAGTTGACTTCTTGTATCTAGAACTGGAACTTTGAGAGTTTTCCATAAAGCTGGTGCTCTCAGAGTGTATCCAAGAATATCTGTTGGTCTGTGGCGTGCTCCTCCTCCGACGTCAAGTATATCAAGATGTCATCGATGAAGACCACCACAAAGCGATTGAGATATGGCTCAAAGATCCTGTTCATGAGCCCCATGAACACTGTCAAGGAATTGGTCATGCCAAAAGGAATCCCCAAGAACTCTTAATGGCTATACTGACATCTGAAGGTTGTCTTCAGTAAGACTGCATCCTATACTCCTAGCTGATGATAGCCTGATTTGAGGTCTATCTTTGAAAACCAATGACCTCCCTTCAGTTGGTCTAAGAGATCATCGATCATCCGAAGTGGATACTTGTTCTTCACGACCACCTCATTCAGGCACTGATATTCCACACAAAGCCTCAAGTTCCAATCCGCCTTCTTTGTGAACAAGATCAGGGATTCCCATAGACAGACACTTGTCCTTATGAACCTCTTTCCCTACAAGTCCTCCAGTTGTACCCACAACTCCCAAAGTTCCATGGGAGCCATCCGATATGCTAGTTTAGATATCAGTTCCATCCCAAGGTATAGGTCGATGTAAAATTCTACATCTCTATGTGGAGGTTGTACCAGAACATCATCAGGAAAGACAATAACATAATGATCCACCACTATAGGATAACTCAAACTCCTAATGCCAACTGCTCCGAGGGTGAGGCTAGCAAAATAATGAGTAATTAGATGAAACCTCCTACGAGATAGTCCATCCTGTGCTGAAAATGTTTCCTTCTCATAGGTGAAGGTAAAAATGATCCCATCCTCATGGACACAACACACTTTACAAATAAAACATTCTATATAAGCATGGACTATGGATAGCTATTCCATACCTAAGATGACGTCATATGACCTTGATGATGCTACTAAGAGATCCAAGCCAATTATATCACCTCCAAGAGTGATCTCACACTGCTTGCACCAGTGTGTGATAATTGAATCTTCTCCTGTATGAGTATCTAATAACAAGGATCAAGCAAACAGATCCATCAAAATCTCAAAGCTCCTAACGAGTGTCATGGAAATGAACGAGTGACTAGCACCTATGTCTATGAGTACAACAGATAGGGAGGAATAGACACAAGTCGTACCTCTTTTCATATCTGGTGTTCCATGGTAGTAGGCCTCATCATCTTGAATCTGTGCTCACCCCTGTACACCTGCTCCCTATGGTCAGTGTAGACCTCATGGTGGTGTTGGCAGTAGAAACTCATATCGCCACCCACTACTTGTTGCATGACCCGCTCCACTTCCTCATCAGCTACCCTGCAGAACTCCTCGCTCAAATCTATGCTTCTGCCATAGAGGTCCCTCAACCGTCTTCTAATCTTCGGTATGGAAGGTCAGGAAGTCGTGATCCATGTGACCCTGCCTACCGCACATAAAGTATATTCTGCCTCCCAACTAACCTTCTCTTTCTCGTGAGTTCCGAACCTCTGACCCTGCATCCTGGGCTCGTCCACCAGTGGGTCCATCCCACTTGGACCTCAGAATCATCTGTCTACTACCTCCTACAGATGACTCGACTACCTATTTTATGGTGGTGGCTCTCACCAATGATACCTTCTCAATTATGAAGCTCTCTACCAATAGTTCTCTCTCAAGCACCCCGACATGCATCGAGATATTAAGAGATATCATCGATGCTATGATCTCCCATCAGAGACCATGTTCAAAGGTCTGGGACCTAAATAATGGGTCACATACAATGTTAGGGGAGTAGTGCGAGAGGTTAGTGAATATCGCCGAGTATTGGGCTATTGTTAGGCTTCCCTATTGTAAGTGCATGTGCTCTTGAATATGCATAGAGCGTAGTGTCACTGGAATAAACTCCACCCTAAAGAGGCTCTCATAATCCGTCCAGGTGAGGGTCACCTCATCATGTGTCTAAAGCATCAGGCTCCACCATCTCCCTAATGTACCCTGGAAAAGGCTCGTAACTAGGATAAGCATCTGCTTTGCTGGTGTCTCAACCAAGCGAAAAACTCTAGCCACAGACTCCAGCCAGACCTCAGTTGGCTTGGGAACTATCTCACCTAGAAACCTCATAGGACACTATATCTGGAACTTGTGCAATGTGCTCAGTCGGCGTGCACAGTCTACTAGTGGGGATGCTGGAATCCGTTGTTCAATGGGTGGTGATGGTGCTTGTACACCACCCGAAGGTTCCAACAAAGTAGGGGGAACATCCACCAAAGCCCCACCACTCGGTAGGCCATCATCGTGTACTCTCTTGGGAATCCTAGATGAATGTATATGCGATGAAATTATGAAAAGAAACTGGTGTTCCACAGTAAAAAAAGTATACCAATTTATATTTCTCAAAAGAGATCAAAGTAAAAAAATTCTAAACACACGCAATCAGTGTTTTCATGCATTGAGTCATAAATCATAATTTAGGTTCATGGTGTATAGATACATCATCCACCACACAAACAATGGACACCCCAAACAGAAAAACACACTAAAAAAACTTAATACTATTTCTCTATTAAAAATATCAGAGTTCTGGTTCTTCAGTAGAACTGACTCCTCTGATACCACTTGTCACGACCCATCCCCCGGGCTCATGTTGTGACTACCCCAATCCTGCCTTCCATAGTCCAGGGGTTGGAAACTAGTACTAGAAAGGTGTATCCCTAAAACAGGAAGGAATTTCCATAAAACCTGTAGAAACACACAATCTTAGAACACAACAAGATGCAACCATAAAGTAAAACTGCACTAGTATAGGTGTGTACTGAAAGTAATGGGGCCGGAATACAAGACCAACTGAAAGGTACAACTACAACTGAAAAACAGAAAAGAGCTCCTGAAATTGTCCACTAAGGATCCTTCCTAAAGGGTAGGTATAGATCATCCCCACTACTCTCCACATAATCCAATCTTCTTCGTGTACCGCATAGTCCTGGCGTCCTCAAGTCTCAACCTAGATGCTCGTCATATGCATATGACACAAAAAGGTGCGGGTAAAGACCGTGAAGGGGTGAGTATAAAAATACCCAGTCAGGACCGCGAGACCCCCGAAGGTATCAAAATATTCCCCAAAGAAAAACCAAAAATCATGATCTCAATCACAAAGAACAAAGAAATAGACACATCTTGAACCAGGTATAAGTAAAGCAGAGAAGTACAGATGATTAGTCGAGAGGTTAGATCATCTTATTCTATCGAGAGGCATTACTGATGACCATATAGAGTTGTAACCACACATGATCTATAGGTACTAACCCCTTCTGACCCACATAGGATCCGACCCTCCGAGGATCGATATGTAATAACCCTTGTTGACAGAAATAGGATCTGATCCACACAAGATCTGTATGCACTGACCCATACAGGATCCCTTAGTGCTGGCCCACACAGGATCATTATGAAATGACCCAAAAAATATTGCATTATGATGACCCCCATGGGATCTCATCTAGATTGGATCAATATGGGCAGAACCACAAAGGATTTCTTAGTACTAACCTCTGTATGATCTGTCTCCAACCTCCGCCTCACTACCGGCCACTAGATTCCCACTCTTAGTATGCTTGAATATGGGAGAACCACTCCTCAAGTAATTGGTCTGAATTAAACTTGCACTATGTCTCATGAATAAGTAACCCGATGATTTTTCACGTCATAAAAGTTCCAACGCAACAGACTGCGCGTCAACTGGACGTCCGGTTTGTAAGTAATTGGCATTTTAGTGTAGAGGGCTCGGTTGGATTCAAAGTCATTCCAACCCAACCATACAACAATTTTTTTCAAAACTCATGTGTAGTATCTCAAAATGTCCTTCTTGCTCCAAGGATCCCATCACCATAGATGGTTCGTCAAATGGATGTCAGGTTCGAATGTTACGACCCTTTAAGCGTATCTAGGCCTGAGAGGGGTTTGGGTCTTTGTCGACCCGACCCTATCCTAACCAACCTGGGATGGCCCATTTGGGTTGGGCCACGACAGGCTCAGCTCGGAGACTAGCCTATCCCCCCAACAAGGTGCGGCCCGCTGGGCGGTCAGGGCCGCTGGCTGGCGCGACCCACAGGGGTTGCGCTTTCCGTGGGGGTCGTGCAGTCCGCTCCTCCTGAATGGCTCAATGTAGACACTCGACTCCTTTATTGGTGGAACCAGGTGGTGCTTACTCATCACCCATAGGACCCACAGATAGGGGGTCCCCTACATCTCCACAACTTCGAATGGCGACATCCTTTAGTGCTTCGTGCGACGATGTGCCGCCTCCACCTCCGCTACCGGCCACCCGTCTGACCACCACGACACCGAACGACGCCACACTTCCACAATAGTCGGTAGTTTCAGACCACAACTATCATCTACTGGCGTCAGTTCCACACCGACGCTTCTTCCATGGGTCTTCTCCGATATTCCTGAGGTCCATTTTCACTTCCGCTCGCGTCTATAGGCTCCCCGAGATGTTGTCGTCATTACATGCCTCTCAGCTTCATGGTTCCAACGAGTTGAAGAATTGTCCCCCGAAGAACGAAACCAGAACGAGGTAGCGGAGGGTCTGATCCTTGTTCTTTTGTCCTTCACCCTCCACGTTAGCATTATAATAGGTGGGAGATTATTCAATTCATATTTAATTCATAAACCCCGTTCAAAACCCCCGCAACGTCCACCCAAAAATTCAAGAATGAAGAAAATAATTGAGGGATTGTCCTGTAATAAATAACAACCCCTAACTCATGAACCATTAGATGTATTAGAGTTTCTGGAAGAAAGAGAGTCCCCATCAGAGTGATGCCATCGAAATTTGTCAATCCTAGATCATTGTTTCCCTAGATTTAATCCTCTATTGGTGGAAGACATCGCTTCACTACGCTAGAGGTTTCTTGCTTGGTGAAGTCGTGTCAAACCCCCCCCCCCCCAACCTCACTTAAATAGTGGGGAAAAATGTGAGTAACGCACTGAGGAATTAATAAGGATAATTTAATGCATTAAAATATTAATTCCCCAATGGTGCGGTTACAAATAAAAGAGATCCAATCCATTAATTGGCATGACAAGTCACCGGTCCCCTCCACATTATCTCATCCACTGATGAAAAAGAAATAAAATAAATTGCTATGTTATTTTATTATTTTTCGGTAAAGTCCAAAAATTTACCTTTTTTCTCCTTACCTACTGCGGTTGAAGTGAAGCTTCTCTTAAGTGAATCCCGAAACTGCAGATTCAATGGTGCCTTCAGTTTTTTAATCCAAGAACTAGTTCAAAAGATAGAAAATGTCGCCTTCACATTTACTGGACATACCATAAAAAAAGTTCATAAATTTATTCCAGGCACATGGGCCTCATAATTACGCACCGTCAATTTTCACAGACTCATAATAATCCCAAATAATTTTAAAAAAATGTACATGGAGTTTTCAGGTCTTCACAAAAAATGTTTTAGAGAAAAATCACTTCTGGAAAATGGGGTTATCACTATGAATCTATACCCATGGATTAGAGAAACTATGGGTATAGTGTTTTTCCTAAATCTATACCCATTGTCTTTAAAAACTGTTGGTATAGGTTGAGCTATACCAATGGTTTTTTCCAAAAACCAAGGGTATAGTTACTTAAAATATCATGCTGCCACTCCCCTTCTCATCGAATCCAAAATATCCCATTTTCTCTACATCCCAAGACCTCCCCTCCCTCCTTAATAAATGATTCCCCCATCAACTAACTCTTCTTACTCTATTTATGGAATTTATTTGTGATCTCTGAGTTGTAATCTTTCTTTCCCTCCTCTTATTTGTCCTCCCCTAATTTGAGTAATGACTGGTTTTATTCTCTAGATTTATCCCCTTATTCAAGTTTTTTTTATTATAGTTATCTTCGACATTAGATAAGTGAGTTCTAAATCCTTTAGTTCTTCTGCTGGCTATTATTTTAATTTTTCTCTATGCATGGGATTCTACTGAAGCATGTTGAAATCATTTATCTCATCATGTTTTTAAATTTATTGTCTAATAGAGAATAAATATAGTCTGTAGAATTATTATAAGTACGGTTTTAATTATAAATTTATCATTTTTCAAACTATAATAGGGATTATATTTAATTTAACACAAATTTGAGATTATTTTTATGGAATATTTTAGCGATGTATATATTTTTAGTGTTTGAAATCAAATTTATGTTAACTACTGGTCTTAATGTTTATTTTTATTATCCTTGAGTTATGGGATTTATTTATTTAAAATTAATTTTTTATATCATTAATCATGGTTAAACAATTTATTATATTACTTTAACCCCATATGAAATAACTATATGATTATTTACAAGATTATAACATTATAATTAAATATAGAATATTTATTAATCTATAAAGGTTGGTTCTTTAGGAATTCACTATTTTATTTAAAGTTCTTTTCAAACATGATTCTTAGAATTCATTATTTTGAGTTAGACATGAATGAACACAAAAATATTATTTAAAATGATTAAATATTTAGATTTCAAATTTTTAATAATTTTAAATTCTTTATTATGTACAAATATTTGTAGAATCCTTTGGTAAATGTCTTGAAATAATTATATGAATTTGAAAGAAATGATTGTTCAATTATATTATTTTTAGGAAATATGGTTTCCATTTATAATGTTTTACATATGAGTTTATTATTTTAAGAATACTTTAATGGTATGAACTTTAGTGTCACCTATTTTTATTAAATATTTAGTATGACTTAGTTCCTTGTTAATAATGATTCTTTATCCCATTTATCATGTATTGATTAGTTAACCATTTTTACACTACATATTAAATGAATTAATAACCATCTAACAAAACTTTACCTCAATTAAGAGGTTTTTTAGTGGAATTAATGGATAGGATCATAATTCTGGACAGAATGGATTAATTATTTATTCTTTATGTATCTTCCCAAAATTAAATACTTCTTAAATGGAAATAGAATATCCCGTAAAATCTTTTTTCCTTGTGTTTGAATAACAATATTTGTTGTGACCATAAATAAATTCCTTTCATGAATAAATGTTATCCTCAATTATGTTTTCAAGTGGGAAGACCTCTATGGATAATAAAAACACATTGTTTACTAGTATTCCATATATGATATTTATTCCAAAACATGCACCTTGTATTGATTTATATGAGTTTTTCTTGGTTTTCACTTGTGATATGGCTTGTTATTTTCTTACATGGATAATAATATTATATAATAGTTATTTCTCATTACATGTCCTATAGTTTGTCCAGTTCATTATTTGCAGGCATTGTTTATAGCATATGTTGTTTCACTTATTCTTTTTTTAGCTACTAGAATTATTTGATGGAATTTGTAGTGAAATTGGTTATAATGAAATTTTTAATTATGGTTTATATTTATTATTTGAATATAACTCTTTTTTGGTAATAGAATGGATTGAAGTTGGATGTGTCACATGGATTGGATTTCAACTGAGTTTCAAAAGAATTTATATTTTTTTAGATTTTTCATTCGATAATACTTTAGATGGAGGTAGTATATAATTTTATTATTATAATTGTTTTGGAAGATCATGGTTATGTTGTGAAGATGTTAGCTACCATATAATATAATTTTGATTTCAATAAAACTATTATGTTTGGTATCACAATTGAGATATGAGAAAATATTATACTATTCATGAATGAAAATAAATAAGTGGTATGTAGAATTTTATATTTGATCAGTTTCCATTTGTGTATCATCATGCGAGAGATAGTATGCCAGTGTATGGAGATAATGATATCAATACACATGAGGAACAAAATAAATATGATGATACTGAGAGATGAAAAATACTAATTTATGATTCGTAAACTCCTGTATAATAGTAATGTATTAAAATGAAAAACTCAAAAATTTTAATGTAGTTATATCTTGGAAAAACAATGTATTGAATTTATAAGACTACAACAAATTATATTATTATCTTTTTAAGGACTTTCTTCTTGATGGTGAAGAAATTCCCTCAAATAATTTTAATTAATGGAATCTAATTAAGTATCTTGGATTTTTTACTAATGACATTCATACTTGTTGGAAATATTTCACTTTATTTTGGGATGAAACAGAAGGCCTTAATGATTTTAAAAAATGTGTTACATCTTGATTAAAGGAAAATATAGATGAAAAACCATATTGTGTACCACATAAACTCATGTGGAAAATTTCATTGATTCACATGAATCAAAATCTATTCATGTCTACACAAATATCAACCAATATATGATGAAATTATGTTGAGATAATTAAAGATAAAGATGATTTGGTTTATCCTAAAAATTGATTAGAATAGCAGTAATTTGATTCCCAACATATTTATTTTTCATATAAGGTGCATAAAGTAATTTTGGGTCTATCCTATAATGAATTTATTCCATTTCGTCAGATTCTTACGAATCAAAACATGTGGCTTATTTTTATTCATGTTTATAATCTTCCTCCATGGAAGTCTTTAAAAACATCATTCGCTTTGCTGAGTATATAAATATCTAGAGCTTTTGATATTATCAATGATATAGACAACCCCTTTTAACCATTAATAAGAGTGTTGAAGAAGAATTAGTATACGGGAGTTCACACATTTGATGCTTCTTAAAAAAATATATTTTAGACACATGTTTCCCTTCTATAGAGTATACACGATTTTCTTTATTATGAAATGATATTTGGTTGGAGAATGAAGGGAAAATTTCATGTCTTATTTTCATGAAGAATAAATGATCAATAATACATAAATATCATTGTATTTTTAGTTTCATGGGCCATTGAACATTCTTTCCAATGGATCATCAATACCAGAAGAGTCATCAGAGGTTTGATAATATATTTGACAATTGTTTTTGACACTTTCATCAGGGTGTGGTTTCCTTTTGTGTTTAAACATGCTTGTGAATCTTAGTTATTTTTAAAGCATTCTAGATTTCTAAAGCCATGCATTATTCATCACATTCATTGAAGATGACTCCTCCTTGATCAAAACAAGATGATGGGATATTAGTTTCTCCATCCATGGATTCCTCCATAGAATTTTTTTCCTATTCTAGGTATCCCTCATAGAGTTAATTCATCTTCGTGGAACTCATTCTTGGTGACATATCTTTTTGGATGATGGAT
The DNA here is from genome assembly GCA_963277665.1 of Viscum album. Lineage (NCBI taxonomy): Eukaryota > Viridiplantae > Streptophyta > Magnoliopsida > Santalales > Viscaceae > Viscum > Viscum album. The sequence goes on along the minus strand of OY728119.1, from coordinate 311,331,956 downwards.
AATTATATTGTTTATGTATGTACATTGTAAAGGGTGTTGATAGAGAATCAACCTTCATTTAGGTGAGTATTCATGTTTGACATTGTTGGCATGTCTGGAAACAAGGAACATTGGTTACCTGTATTCTTCCTCATAGGAGGTAACCTCATAGAGGAATATTTAGGTGTGTAACCCACGTCATCTTGTATCGATCATCAGGTATTTGATGTTAAGGACATATCTTACAAGGATTTCACCTCATTAATACCACATTTAGCATGAGGTAGCTGATTCTAAAGGAATGTATCTTCCTTGGAATTCACCTCAAGAATCCAATGTTTGTCAAAAGGTAGTAGTATGACCTAGTTCAAGAGTTTAATGTCATGGATGGAAGATATTATATTGATCATAACACCCTACAAAGGTGGATCAAGGAGGTGTGTCCCTTGGAGGGATCGCCTAAAAGGCTTACCAGATGGATGGATCAGAATTCACTATGGTTATGAACCTAAGAGGTATGCCCCATAAAGGAAATATTTCACACCATAAAGGTTGATGTAGACACCCTTGGAGGTGGATCAGAGATTTGTACCCATACAAGAGGGGAACCATGTTTTACCATTGGTCAGGATTGAACCTCAAAAAGGCATATAAGATACCCTTCTAAAACAAAGGATAATATCCCTTGTAGTTTAATGGATGTTGTGGAACTTATGCCTAGAATATCCCCTTTGCAATAGTATTTTCATGGTTGTATTGTAAGGGAGTTATTCATGGAATATGCCTGGGTGTTGCTTGGAATAATGATTTTGTGGATGTGGCTTACAAAGGAAAGAATCTCAAGTGGGGGGCATGATATTTCCATGATATAGAGGCTAAGGAAAATTAGGGTGGATGTGGATGATCTGTTAGGGGTAAATGGAATGGATGGAATGGATGAAGTGTTGGGATATTTGGGTTTGTAACATTGGGAGGCTTCCTACATTTCCAAGTTAGCTAGTATTCCTAGCCCATATAGTTTAAAAAGGTCCATTGGGTATTAAAACAGAGGAGGCCCATTTTGTGGGACATGATTTTGTTAGGGTTTATGCATAGAAGATGCCCAGAGAAATGGTTCTTGTGATTGTGACTTATGTGTAGTAATGACCCATGAAAGATATATGGTTATAAGGGATTATACTATGAAGGATTCCATTTTAGTGGAAGTGGAAAGGTGTCATGGTTGTTGATAACCTCTAAGACCACACGATCTATGATCGGTGTGAGAAACAAGAGGAAGTAGTAGACCTAACACTCGTGTTGCGAGGCATGCGCTAATGTGAGATGTTCTAGGGATTATACATGGAATCTAACTAAGGAGGATTTCATTTTGGGTGGAGAAGATTTCATTCCATGTGAGGAGGATTTAATTCCATGTGAGATAGATCTTATTCCTTGTGAGGATAACTGGTGTGGAGACCATCCCATGGTACACACATATGGATAATCCCTCACCTACTACACAGGGTAAGGCAACTGTTTAATGTCATGTTTCAGAGATGATGGTACTGGGTAGTTTTATTTCGTGTAGCTCAGACATGGGGTACTCATTCCTCACAACATGTTCTTACACAACCATCACACATGCATCCTTGGGAGGGGAACTAATTTAGTAATGTAAGGGTGTAATAGTGTAGAGAAGTGTTTGATCAGGAGGTCCAAGATAACACTCCTATTTTGATAAGGAAAAGGAATTTCCATACCTATAATGAGAAGTAAAAGGTAAATGGGAATGTTGATCAACACTTGAAGTAGATTGGTCCATATCAATGGGAGGTACCTATTATATGGGGACATGAGGTGGAACTAAATCAATCATGGCTGAGTGTGGTGGCTCCGGGAACTCAACCTTCATGAAGAGGTCTCAGCAGAACATAAGTAATATGGAGAGTCCTAGAAGAGGGGCTTCACGAAGCATAGATATCACATAGTGGTGGTTGTCGAAGCTCTACTGCTTGGAAGAGGTTAGGGTCTTAATGAAGGAATGGTATTTGTGAAACATGATGACCCTACCACAGGATGAAGTCCTAGATTGTGAATGTAGTTCTTTTTTAAGGATTAATGCATTGTGAAGCCTCATGTACCCTGAATGGCCTTCGTCCTCCATGAAGGGAATAGGCCTTCATGAAAGACACTTACACCGTAGGTGGAGGTATTCAAGAACACATGGAGGATGGTTTTATGAAGCTCAAGTATATTAGATGACCCAATTTGGGTTTCGTTCGTGATACTCATGTGGTTTGTGAATTGGGAGCAATTTGGAAGTGGAATGTCCAGGTAACTGTTTCATTATGGTAGAATAAGCTGGTTATTTATAGAAAAAAGGGTTTTGTGTTGCTGGGAATCATTTTTAAAATAAAATTCGAGATTCATTAATAGTTATGGCTACTTCAAACTCATGGAGAGAATCTTCAACCCTTAGCATAGTAACAAAGAACCATCAGACTCACGAAGCGTACTACATGACCTTGAATGTTAAAGGAGGGGGGAGGGGTGTTTGCAAAAGTGCTTTGTGAAGTTGACCTTTTAGAGTTGTTTTGGGATTTTTGAGATTGGATTCTCTCTTTAATAAATGTGGCCTCCTAGAATAATCCCATGGTATTAATTTCATAACCAAAAAATTCCCCCCTCAAAATGGGAGTTAACAGTAAAAAGAGGGTGAGATTCTAAAGAATAATAACAGAAATTCTTTCAATCTTCTCCCTTTCATGATGGTCATTCACAATTCTCATTTAGTATGCTAGCATGTGGAGAATTATGGTGTGAAGGTCATCATCAAACAAAAACCATTGTACACCTATAAATAGTGTAGGTGGGGAACTCAAAGGCACCTATCTTTGTGCACATAAAATTTCCAGTGCTCTCATTTCTAGAAGATAACTTCTTTTGTGACTATTCTCCGCATATATATTCTTTGAAAACTGAACATCTATGAGGCTTTTCATAAATTTTACTGAGAAAACTAGACATAGTGAACCACATCTTCATGAATCAAGTAAAATAACTCAAAGATCCTTGAATAGGAATCCGTGATCAAGCTTCACGAATGTCATTTGCAATACCAATTTTGGAAAATACTTAAGTCATGAACTCAATGGAAAATTAGGGAGTTTATCAGGATGTCCTTGTAGATGCTTCTCAAATGGAGGAAACGATGTACAACATCATGCTTGAGTAATTAATTCACACCATCTCAGATCACGAAATGCTTCTTGGCCTATTATTAGAGGCACATAAGGAGTTTCCTCTAAAAAAGAGGCTACCAATGCATGGATTTATCTTGATAGAAGAAGTTATGATCCATGAGGTGAGAAGAGACGAATCAACCTACTGTTTTAGAGGCATACCGGGGTAATACATGTGTCATAGGGTTGCTTTGGGGTATATCTAGAAAAATCATGCACCCATCATGACCTAATTCCTTTGAAATCACATCATCAATATCGATGGAGAAAATATAGAATATGATGTAGCATCATTTCAATACCAAATGATAATTAATGAGGGATTGGGGAACCTGGATAAAGGATGGAACGAGTGATGGGATCTATGCCAAGGTGAAAACATCACTCATGAGTGGGCCTGGACCTACTGGGATTATATTTCATGCATGAATTTTTAGAAAACATAATGTGGATAGGAATATATAAGAGAAATGGGTTTCTCATTTCCATGTTCACCCACCATAGGAAATCATGTCAGATATATTGAGAAGATGATCCCTAGGGACCAACACATCCCACCTACACAACATGGAGGTCGACATTAGCCATTGGAACAATCATCTTATATTAAGAATCTAAATTTTTGGGGGCAATGTATGAAGAGTTTCTCCCCATGTAGAATATGTGGGAAGATCAGGAGCAACTTTCAGATTTGGTGAAAGTGCATCAGGAACTTTTTTTGTGAATAGGTATGGTGAGTTTGGGGAGAAGAGATGTCCCCATCTAGTAGTGGTTAAATTATTTCTTGAACTACATGTAAGAGGATCCCACTGAGGGTGAGAAGGAAGCATGGAAACTATCAACAAGGTCGTTCACATGTCCTAGGGGCTACCAAAGGGGAAAGGAAATAACTGTAGGAGCTTAGAAGTGAGCCAATGGAAAATTTGTGGCTACAACATCAGGAAAGAGCCTCAACCCATATCCAGGTTGTCATGATTCATCATTGCACTGATTTGTGGATAGATAATCCTAGAGACGGATGAACATATGGGGGTGTGTCCAAGAACCTTCATAATAGTGGTGATTATGGTGATAGGGAAGACTTTTAATCTTGGAATCTCAATGATGGTGAAGTTGTAAAAAGTATTTAGGTACATTTGTGAGGGGAGGAAATCACGATGCATGTGTCAGCCAATCCAATTTCTATACATATAGGTTTCTATACTCATGGGGGGTAATAATATACATACCCTATCACCCCTCATGAAAAAACCATCGGAATGGTGATTCTAAACATCGTGTGATGTTTTGCATTCATGACAACTATGGAGAAATTGTTGAACAAGGTCGGGCTGGTGGATCACTTCACCTTTCACCCATTTACTCTACTGATGGGTGTGGTTACCAGTGATGACACATGGTATAATGACCCATAATTTACATACATTGATATTAATTTAAAATAAAATTATATTCCTTAAAACATATAATAAAGCCATTATAAGACCGTATTTGTATAGTTTATTTAAAAACTAGGAAATATAAACAACTAGTTCATAAAACTTCTAAATTTGCACCAGTTTATATCTTCAAAACTAGATTCCTTTTTGAAATATCTTACTTAATACCCTTATTCATGACTTTGGGAAAATAAAAATATGAAAGGCTGATCTTAAATGCTCAGTTAGGGTAAACAAGGTAAATATCAAGGATATCACAATCACAAGACATAAAAACATAACATTTGGAAGTCTTATCCTTCACCTGAAAGATCATGATATCATGTCATGGGATAAATATTCATAAACATTAATGTAAATTATCCCAAAATTCAAAACATAAGACATGATGTTTTGTTGAATACACATAAGCATTGAAAAACATTAAATATTAGTCAACTCTCATTTACAAGACCATCATAGTGGGAAATGTCTATTACTGATCTGGGTTTACTTGTCATTCCAGCCCTGTATTACTGAACCATATTTACATTCCATTCTAGTAATGTCTATATCATGAGATATAAATCTTTACCCAATGAATTGGAGGGATATATAGCTCCCACCCAACTTATAATTAAATCATTCTTACATGTGACTCAAAAACATAAATCATTCATCAAGCATAACTCAAGGAATGAAATGGGTTTCTTAAAAATAATTCCATCACAGAATAACCCTTATAAAATATCATTCCATATTTAACATAATAAAATAATAGTAATAATAGTGAAAAACATTACTCTATTTGAAGACCATAATATTAGATGGAAAATAATTTTGACAAAACACTTCAATTTAATTCTGGAGGAAAATATCCTTTCTTCTTCCAGAAAATTTTATTTTCTCCAAATGCCTTGAAATTTTGAAATAAAAGAAATTATTTGAAAATAAACTTGAAATTTTGTAAATTAAGCTTCATGGAAATAAGGAATTATGAATATTTAAAGATAATATCATGTCGTATAAGTTAAAAAACCATTCTCCTTGTACTATTGCCGGAAAAGTCAAAAAGTACCTCTTGTCGAATAACGATAAAAGAATAATTTAATACCATTTAATAAAAATTATAAAATTTTTAAAATTTAAATTAAATTTTATTATAAAAATATAAATAATATTACATACTTGGGAAACATTGATGTGGATGATAAATATAACCAAAAAAATACTTATGTTTTGACAATCTCATATAATAATTAGATTGCAAAATTATCCCTTACCTTAGGTCCAATATCCTTTATATGTATTTGATAATCATGTATAATGATTTAAATTATGTAATTGAATTATTACAGAATCATGGTCATTTTTATAATATCATTATGCTTATATTATCATCTGTTTGTTAGTAACATTTCATTATCACTCATTATTCAAATATTAACTACTTTATGATCTTATGCAAGTTTTTTCAGATAAGTTCATGTTCCAATTCATAGGTTATAGTTATATAATTTAAATAATGATATTATTATAATATATATCATATTTAATAATTCCATTAATTTATATAATCATGGTTTAATGATGATCATGTTTAGTGTCCAAATCGTGGAGATGGTAGGCCGTACGTACGCATGAGCAATGACATCATTCCAATAATTGTTGACTAGTATTGAAGTGGATGGTGTATAATATTTCAGAATCAGTATCATGTTATAATAATAACATATATTAATTTTTTTCATCATTATACCAATCCATTTAAGGCGGTGGGGAAAAACAGATTACACCATGGCGTGGAGACGGTAAGTTGTACGTACGCACACGTGATGATTTCGTTTTTCGTAGGTTATATAGAAGGTGAAATATTGTTGTTTCATAATTATAATAACATATAATTATATCAGATATGCCTATATTATTACTCTATAATGAGACAACTAATCATGATGAATTAGAAGAAGAAAGAAGTTTGAAAGAATCGGTGGAAGAGATTACCTCTTCCTCGATGTGCTTACTCTAAATCTCTTCTTAGAGAAAAATAGTAGGTATCTGAAGATGAAAAGAACTGATATAATGTAAATAGGGAAGTTTATAAGGAAAAAAGTTAGGTTTTGGATGATCTTGAAGGATGAAAGTGAAGTGAAGAGGCGAGGGAGGAGGTGCCCTATTATAATAGAGGAGAGGGGCACTTTTGGAAACTCTATAAATATTAATTTATAATAAAATAAAACCCTACCAAAAAACCTTCAAAATGTCCCAATTTAGAAGATTCGACGAAATAGGGTTGTAATAACATCAACCAAAAAATTGTGGACAAATATTTCTATGAATTTAGACCTTATCTTTTTAATTAACACTGAGTTATTATTTTTAATTTTCAACTAGGGTATTAAATAATTAAATATTAAAAAGGTGAAATATTTACTTATTTGATGTAAAATAGACCATAAATAAATAAATTAGATAATTATATACAATATAATATTTATTATATATTTTTAAAAAATGTTTAATGATTTTTAAATAATATTATAGATAATTATTTTGATAAAAAATCAATAGTATCAATTTTGACAAAATACAATTCATTGATTTTTAAAAATATCAATATAATGAGATAACTTCAAACCAACTATTTTATTATATTCCTAGGATGTCAATTTAATATATATAATTCATTATCCATGTTAATTATCCTATATTATATTTACTTTAATATTTCTAATAACATTTATTTGATATTTCTATTCAAAAAATAAAGATTACAATAGTTTTTTTGTAATGATTTAATATGAATATTTATTTAATAATAATTAAAAGTAAAATAATACGATGAAAAAAATCTACTAGATTTTTAAAAAATAATTTTCATTGAATTTATCTTCAAGAAAATAAAATATTTAAAATGTTATACTTATTAAATCATGAAGTTGGAAACATTAACATAACATTAAATAAAATAATATAAGTTTCATAATACCTTCTATAAGGCTCGAAATGGTCCATAAATAGAAATATGGATGATTTTTGTCGAGATATACTTGACCAATAAGATTTGGTTTAGTTTTTGTATTTTTTAATGGGTAATATTATTTTAATAATAACTATATTATTGATTTTTCATCAATTGAATAATTTATGTATTATTAATGTATAAGATATAAAAGTAATTATTCATATCCTAAAAATAACATATAAATTTACATGAAAAAGATTTTTTTTTTTCATTTCAAATGACTATTTATAATATAAATTACATTTTTTATAACCTCGTATTAAAAATGAGTTAGTAATTAAAATTTGGGTGATACATAATTAACTTTTCTTTAAATAAAATAAATTGAATGTCCTAATTTAATCCAAGTGGATTCAAATGGATTCTATTTCGATAAAATGATGATTTAGGTCAAAACACACTCATTAAATGATTTTAATACGTGTTTTAGGATAATTTTATAATAGTATTGTTACCCTTAATTACTCTTATTACCTTTTTACCGTATTAATAAATAATACCAATGTTACTATTCACAATGCCCAAAAATAAAATAAATATATTTACATAATTCGGACCTAGTAATTTAAAATATAGAGTTAATTTATAAAAATTCATACCAAAGATGTTTTATTAATTAAATTAAAATTAATTTTATTGTTGGAAGTGTAGAACGAGTTTTAAAAGTTCAAACATTGCAAAATATTGAAATGTTATTACATCATAATTCAATGTAAAATTAATTCTCTGGTCATACATTATATTTAATGATAAAAATATATTCTATTTATATTTTAAAACCATTCAATATTATAATTTATCCATATAAATTATTTCAATGTAAAAAAAATTTCCTGTAAAATTTATTATATTTTTACGATTCACCAAAACATGAAAGTTATTGGAAAGATTTCAGAAAATCATCCAAACTAAATGTGTATAACCCATTATAAAACAAAATGTTTATGGTTTAATATAATAATAATTAATGGGTCAAAATCTTAATTTAATAGTATTTCTGTATTCACAATGGTAAAATTGCCCTTAAAAATATAGATTTTTATACAACAAATAGGGTTAATTCATACCCTAGGACTAAAATATTCATTGCATGAATATCAAAAATATTTTATTAAGTATATAACATATATATCTCGTTAATTTAATTAATAATAGTAGCTCAATCAAAAATAAAAATATCTAATTGATTTATATTTTCATAAATAATTCATAGACAATGAATTCAAATTGTATTTCCATAAGTAAGTTATATTTATTCCCAATAACCCAACAGCTAGGATATAACATTAATTTTATACTAAGGGAATCTCACAGTTTGTTTAAACTCATAATTTCATGCAATGGAAGATGTTGAATAATTTAAATTATTTAATGAAAATATTTCATAAAAACATCTGGGTGTTACATTGTTCCCCCCTTAAACTGAATTTTTCCACCAAACATCATTACATGGAAACAGAAAAATGTGGATACCCCTCCCTAATCATATCCCCAAGTTCCCACACAGCTTTCTAAAATTGGTGGGTTCTCCATTAAACTTTAACCAAGAAAGTGGACTTGTTTTGTAGAACTCTTTCGCTATGATCCAGAATCTCTATTGGTAGTTCTTTATAAGAAAGATCTTGATCCAACAGTATGAATCCTGAGTTTAGTACATGCGAAGGATCAAGTATGTACATTCTCAGGATAGATATATGAAACACATTGTTAAATTGAGAGATATTCAGTAGAAGTTACAATCGGTAAGCTACCTTCATAACTATATCTAGAATTTCAAAACGAAATATATACCAATTACTCACATTTCCCTTATTTAAAAATACCATTACTCCCATCCCATGAGATATTGGTAGAAACACCTTATCAACCCTTCAATATCTATGTATTTTCTTCATTTTTCAATGTAACTTTTTTTTTACTCTGAGATGCTCTTATGTGTTGTTGAATAGATCTGACCATCTCTTCAATTTCATCAACATGGTCAAGTCATAATTGCTTTCTTTCCCCAACTTCACCCCAACAAGTTGGAGGTCTGAAATTATTTCCATATAGTTATTTATAAGGACCCATTCGAATACTAGAGTGAAAGTTTTTATTGTATAAAAATAAAACAAAATATAGGTGTTGATCCCAACCAACTTTGGAATCCATAGAGAAATATCTCAACATATCTTCTTGAGTTTGAATTGTCCTCTCAGACTGACCGTCTGTCTGAGGATGATAAATAGTACTGAAACATAACTCTATATCCATAGCCTACTGATGACTTTTCCATAACTTCAAGGAAAACCTCAGATTCTGATCAAATATAATGGAATTGTGGTACTCCATGAAATCATACCACTTCCTTCACATATATCCTAGAAATATGACAAAGAGGAAATTAATCTCTAATAGCAATGAAGTGTGTTGATTTCATAAGTTGATAAACTGTAACCTAGATAACGTTATTACCATTGGATGTTTTGGGATGTCTAAGGATATAGTCCACAAATATGTTTTTCTATTTTCATTATGGTATGGGTAATGGTTGTAACAACCCCTTAGACTTTTGTCTCTCAACATTGACTTGCTGACAAACCAAGAATTGAGAGACATATTCGACAACATCTATTTTAATTCCATCCCACCAGAAATAATCTTCCCAGTCCCTGTGTATGTTTGTTCTTCCAATGTTAATATAGAAAGAATAATTATGGGCCCCATCCAATAGATCCTTCTTTAATATTGGTATAAGAGCAATGCAAACCCGATTCTTGAACCTTACTATTCCATCACAATCAAGGTTGAATTCAAGAACATTTATCAAATTATTTTTTAGCTCTACATATTTCCTCTGAACCTCCTTAATCTCCACATGTATATATGGATAAACACTCATTTTATAGAGATAATATTTCCCCCATTCGTTTAAAATTTAATGATCTATCCTTTTAAAATCCATAAATGTTGGACATTTTGTGAACCTCATCACAAATAGGCTAGCTTGGTCCTTTTGAATAAAATCATGTGCTCCCTTGTTTGAGTTCCCGAGGTGGTAATGTATTGAGAATTCATAATCATTACTCAACTCCAAACATATACTTTGATACATATTAAGATTCTTTTTTGTGAAAATATACTTTATACCTTTATGATGAGTATAAATATCACACCATTCACCATAAAGATAATGCCTCCATATCTTTAATTCAAATATTGCTGCATATAACTCCAAATTAGTAGTTGGATATGTTTACTCATGAATTTCCAACTACCACGAGGCATAAGATGTCACTATATAATTTTACATGAGAACACATCCCAACACCTTCTTGGACACATCACTGTAGATGAAAAACATTTCTCCACAACAAGGCAGTGTGAGCACAAGTGCATTGACTAACCTACTTTTTAGCTCTTTCAAATTCAATTCACATTCCACTATCAGGAGGAACTTATATCTTTTACAATCCAACTTGGTTAGTATATTAGATAATCATAAACAATATTTCACAAAATATCGATAATATCCATCCAAACCATGAAAAATTTGTATCTCACTTACCAGTTTTGGTCTCAGCCAACTCTCAACAACATCTGTTTTTGACGAATCCATAGATATCCCATCCCTTGAGATTATGTGACCAAAAAATAAAACTTTCTTAAGCCAAAACTCACACTTGATAAATTTTTCATAAAGATTATAATTTCTCAAGGTATTTAGTACAACTATCAAGTGGTATTCAAGTTATTCCTTTCTCTGTCAATAGATAAGAATATCATCTATAAAGACTACAAAAAAATGATCATGATAGTCTCTAAAGACACTATTCATTATAACCATGATGATAACGAGAGAATTAGTTATACCAAAAGGAATAAATATAAATTTATAGTGTATATACCTTGTAAAAAATGTCGTCTTTAGTATATCCTCCTTATTTAACCTTATTTGATGATATCATGAATGAAGATCAATCTTGAAAAAGTATTAATCTCCATGTAGTTGGTCAAATAAGTCATAAATTTGGGGAAGATGACATGTTTTCTTGATATAGATCTTGTTAAGTTCTTGATAATCAATGTAGAGTCTCATTGATCCATCATTCCTCTTAACAAACAGAATAGGTGATCCCTAAGGTGATGCACTAGGGAATATGAATCCCTTATTAAGATTATATTGGATTTTCTTCTTCAATTCCTGCAATTCAATTCATTACATTCAATATGGTGTATTTGAAATAGGCATAGCACCAGGTATGAGTTCTATTGAAAACTAACCTTAACGATTTGGTGGAAGAACTAGAAATTCCTCACAAATGACATCATCAAAATCCCATAAAATGGGTGTATTTTTAATTGCGAGTTTCTGCTCAACCATTTGAGATAGATAAACTTCATTTATAAGGATACAGTTGTATAAGATGAATGGAATTTCTATTGAAAGTTTATATTCATCCTAGAATCGATAAATGATGCTTGATTGATTTGGAATATGAAATGTGACTTCCCTTCATTGGAAATTGATATGAGATCAATATAGAGAATTCCAATCCATGCTAAGAATCACATAAAATTTAACTATAGGAAGGATCTAAATATTTACAACAAGAACTTTCCCACAATCTTCAACTAGAGAGGAAATATAAACTTTTTATGAGACCATTGTTCCATTAAGAGTTGTCACATATATCTCAACATCTAATTTTTGAGGTAATATAGTGATACCATTAGAGAATTCATTATAAATAAAAGAGTGGGTGGATCTAGAATCAAATAGAACATTTTATACTTTAGAGTAGATGTTATGTGTACCTTTCACCACCACAGTATTGTCCTCCATATCACCAATAGTGATTGCATGTGACATTCCTTTGTGTTTTCCTTAAGAGTTTGTTAACGTCGATCATCATCAATAAACCTTGGATTATGGAATTTATTGGAATTATTACCCAAATCCATTCACTTTTAGAATTGAAGTGTTGGTGGTGCAATCTGTGTAGACTTTTATCTATTCACACCATTAGACATCTTTTTCCCATCACTTCCATATTCAACTACCAAATGAACTTATTTTCCACACTTAAAAAATATACTAGTCCCTTTAATAAAATATCATCCATTTTTATTTCCACTCTTCGAGAATTAGTGAAAAATCATCCTATTTTTATTATCATCTTTAAATTTTCCTTTGAATTCCAATTTTCTCATCTTATCAGACCCATAGTACTGATGGGTTACTCAAATCTCCATATCTACCTTGAGAGCACATCAAATGATTTCCTTATAGCTATTAAAGTCCCTTATGCTTAATTCCCTTCATAGACTTGGTTTTATTCCCATAAAGAATCAATCAATTTTACCATCATGATGCAGAATAATTACAGAGGAATATCTTTCAAGTATTGTAATATTTTCTTCATAGGTACCAAACGATTCATCATTATTTTTCTTAAGTTGAAGTAACTCCTTCTCCATATTTTTTTTTGAAGAATAAGAGGAAAGTAACTATTGAAAAATATGTTCTTGAACTCGTTCCATTCTACAGACTCAATTTCAACTCTTTGCCTTGTATTTTTGATAAGATTTCACCATTGATCATCCTCAATTTAAAAATGAAAAACTGTTAAGATGAATTTATCATGTTCATAACATTATAAAACAAAAAATATCTTTTTAGTGGTACTGATCCATTATGCAGCCAAAAATGAATCAGAAGACCCTTTGAAAGAATTTGGATGCTACCTCATGAAGGACTCAAAATGATATTACTCCCTCATTTGATCATTTAGAAGTATTTCAGGATTCGTAGCTTGAGAAAGTTTTGTGAGCATAGCTACAAGATTTTTCCTTTGATAAACCAAAACATTTGGTTGCTTAGGAGGAAAATCATTGCATTTCCCATCACATTAATCATTAACGTAGTTACTTCAGGTTCCATCCATTCAATAAAACCAAGAAGAAAATTTTTAGAGACATTAATCATAATGGGAAATACACATAATCAATAATAAAATTTCAAATTAGGAAACATTAGGTTTTATCCTAGGTTATTCACGGTCATTTCCAAAACACTGTGATTGTAACCTATACTTAGACAAATCTTTAGGGTTTTTACTAAGGTTTTCTCATCATAGTTTTTGAAGGTAAACGTTAACTTTCCTATGATACCAAATATAATGAACCATACTTTAAATAAACTGATATTACATCAAATTGAAGTATATTCATTAAAACAGAAAATAAATCAATGATAGGACCACAAAGTTTTAGTGTCTTTAGAAATTTGGAAACATAAACAACTGGTTCATAAAACATATAAATTGTATCCCTCTTCTATATTCATAACTAGACACATTTTGGACATATCTTACATAATACCATTCTTTATTACCTGGGGAAAAGAAACATATAGAATGGTGAGTTCAAATTCTTATTAAGGGTAAACAATGGAAATAACAATCATATCACAATCCCAAGACATAAGAACATAAAATTTGGAAGTCTTATCCTACATATGAAAGATCGTGATATCATGTCCTGGGATAAATGATCATAATAATTAATGGTCATAATCCCAAAACTTATAACACAAGACATGAAGTCTTTTGGAATACACATAATCATATAAAGTCATTTCATATTAGTCAAGGATCATTTTGAGGACTATCATAGCGAGAAATGTCTATTACTGATTTGGGATTAATTTTCATTCCGGACCTATATTGCTGAACCAGATTTAATTTCAATTCCATTCATGTATATCTCATGAGATATAAATCTTTACCAAATGCATTTGAGAGAGATATAGGTCCCACCCATCTAATAATGAAATAATTCTTATAAGTTCCACCAAAACATAAATCATTCTTCATAACATAACCCATATAATAAAATGGGTTTCTTAAACACCATTCTATCATAACATAATCCATATAAAATATCATTCCATAATTAATAAAATCAAATCATGGTAACAATATGTATAGAAATATTTCTTTTAAAGAGTTTCATCTTATATGGAAAATAATTTTGATAAAACAATGAAATTAATTCTTGGGGAAAATATCATTTCTTCCTCAAAAACGTTTTCTTTTCTCAAAATAACTCACAATTTTGAAAGAAAAGAATTTATTTAAAAATAAAAATTAAATCATGTAAAAGATCCTTCATGTAAATAAGGTTTTATGAATATTTAAAAATCTTATCATGATGTATAAGTTAAAAAAACATTCTCCTTGTACTTTTACAAGAAAAGTCAAAAGGTGCCTCGTATCGTATAACAACAAAAGGATCCTTTCATACCATTAAAAAATCACCAGATGGTAAAATTAACTTTACAAATTTGTAAAATAATATAAATAATATTAAATAATTAGGAAACATGGACCTAGATGATAAATATAACCCATTAAATACATACGTATAAAAAATCTCAGATAAAAATGAGATTGCAAAATTATCCTTTACCTTAGGCCTGATATCCTTTGTATGTATCTGATTCTCCTTTATAATGATTTAAATGATTTAATTGACTTAGTATAGACTAATATTCATTTTTATGATATCCTATATGATTATATTATCATCCTTTTTAGTAACATTTCATTGTCACTCATTATTAAGATATCAACTTTTTTATGTTCTTTTGCACGTTTTATTAGATAAGTTCAAATTCCACTTCTTAGGTTTTAGTTATATCATTTACATAATGATATTAGTATAACATATAATATATTTATTCATTTAATTCATGTATATAATCATGGTTTAATGAAGATCATGTACAATGAATCGTGTCACATCGTGGAGATGGTATGTCATACGTACGCACGAGCAACGATATAATTCCCATAATTGTTGAATAGTATTGAAGTGGATGGTGTATAATATTTCAGAATCAGTTTCAGGTTATAATAATCATATATAGTTATAATTTCCATCATTATACCCATCCAATTAATGTGTTGATGAAAAAAATATTACCCCATGACGTGGAGACAGTGACACATACGTACAGAGGCGTGGTGATTTTGTTTTTCATAGGATGGATAAAAGGTGGAATATGGTTGTTTCATAATTATAATTATATATAATTATATGAGTGATGTTTATGTTATAAATTTATAATGAAACAAATAATGATGAATAAGTAGAAGAAGAAAGAAGTTTGAATGAACCGGTAGAAGAGATTACCTCTTCCTTGACGTTCTTCCCCTAAATATCTTCTTAGAGCACTAGAGTTGGTTTTTTAAGATACAAAGAACCTCTAGAATATAAATAGGAATGTATAGAAGGAAAAGGGTAGGTTATGGTAGATTTTGAAGGCTGAAAGTGAAGTGAAGAGGTAACAGAGGAGGCACCCTATTATATTTGGGGTGAGGGGCACTTTTGGAAAGTCCATAAATATTAATTTATAATAAAATAAAAACCTATGAATAAAACTCCAAAATTTCCCAATTTTAGAGATTATATGAGATAGAGTTATAATCCCATCATCCAAACACTTGAACAAGAATAAGGGGCGAGGGAGGAGGTGACCTTTTATAATTGACGTGAGTGGCACTTTTGGAAACTCTATTAATAATAATTTATAATAAAATAAAACCCTACAAAAAATCCTCCAAAATGTCCAATTTTCCAAGATGATATGATATAGAGTTATAATATTAACAAAAAATAAAATTTGTACAATTTTTTTCATCAATTTAAACCTCAATTTTTTAATTAACACTTAGTCATTCCATTTAATTTTGAACTAGGGTAACAAATAATTCCATATTAAAAGGGTGAAATATTTACTTATTTGATGTAAAATAGACCATAAATGAATATATAGATCATATTATACCATATAATTATTATTATTTAGTTTTAAACAATGTTAAATGTTTTTGAAATAATTTGATAATAAATCATTTTGACAAACAATCAATAATATCAATTTTTACACTATTCAATTCATTGATTTTTAAAAATAATTATTTAACAAGATAACTTCAAAAAATCTATTTTATTATATTACTAGGAGGTTAATGTCATCTATAAAATTTATTAGACATGTTAGTTATTCAAAATTATATTTACTTCAATTATTTTTAATAACATATGTTTTATATTTTTCTTAATAAAATAATTACTCTACAGTTTTATGTTATTATTTATTATTATTATTTTTAAATAAAAATTAAAAATAAAATATTATGATGAAGATAAATCTAATATATTTTATAATAATACTTTTACTTGAATTTATCTTCTAGAAAATTATATATTTAAAATGATATAATTATTATATTATGAGGGTGAGAACCTTAACATAACTTTAAATAAAATAATATAAGTGTAATAATCCCTTCTATAAGTATCCAAATGGTCCATAACAAGACCCTTAAATGATTATGGTCGACATATACTCCACAAATAATATTTTTTTCATGTTGTTTTATCTTTTAATGGGTAGTATTATTATAATAAAAACAATATTATTGATTTTTCATCAATTGAGTAATTTATGCATCGTTAACATGTATGCAATTAAGTTAATTATTTATTTCCTAGAAACATCAAATATGTTACCATGATAAAGGAAAAAAAATTTATTTATAATGAGTATTTATAATTGAAATTATCTTTAGTATAAACTTATATTAAAAAATATTTAGTTATTAAAATTTGAGTGAGGCATATTTAACTTCTCTTTAAATAAAATAAATTAAAAGTCCTAATCTCATCAGAGGGGATTAAAATGGATACCATTTCTAAGAAATGAATATTTAGGTTGAAATAATCTCATCCAATGATATTATGAATAATTTTAAGGTAATTTTATAATAGTATTATTGACCTTAATTACTCGGTTTATTTTTTTACCGAATTAATTAAATTAAAAAAAGTTATTGTCCATAATTCCAAAAAATAAATTAAATCTATTTTCAAAATTTGGACCTAATGAATAAAAATATGGAGTTAATTTTTTAAAATTCAAAATACTGAAGTTTAAGTAATTAATTTAAAATTAATCCCATTGCCGGAAATAGAGAACAAGTTTTAAAAGTTAAAACATTACAAAAGATTAAAATGTTTTTACACATGAATTCAATGTAAAATTAATAACAATGAAATAAATTATATTGAATGATAAAAATATATTCTATTTATACTATAAAACAATTAAATATTATAATTTTACCATACACATTATTTCGATGAAAAAAATATTTTTGGGTAAAAGTTAGCATATTTTTACTATTCACCAAAACTTGAAAGTTATTAGAAAAATATCAAAATTTCATTCAAAGTAAATTCTTATATCTCAATTAAAAATAAAATTTTTATATTGTCATATAAAAATAATTAATGTGTAATAATCTTAATTAAAAATGGGTTCACCATTCAAATGTGTACAGTTACCCTTTTAAAAAAATATTGATTTTTATACATCAAATAAGGTTTATTCATACACTATGACTAAAATATCCATTGGATGAATATCAAATTTTTTTATTAAGTATGTAACATATATATCTAATTTATTTCATTACCAATAGTAATTCTCTCAAAAAGAAAAATATCTAATCAATTTATATTTTTCATAAATAATTGATAGCCAATGAATTTACAATGTATTTTCATAAGTTAAATATACTTATTACCACTAACCAAATGAGTAGGCTATAATGGTAATTTTATACTAATGTAATCTCACAGTTAATTTAAACTCGCTGTTGTGTTCAATTCAAGGTACTAAAGAATAAAAATTATTTCAAGAAAATATTTCAAAAAAACATCCAGGTGTTACACATGGATTGAGGAGCAGTGACCATATTTCCCAACATTATGAGGTGGGGTGCAGTGGAGAGGGTTGATAGTGAGACAATCTGCAAGCCATACAACCCGCACTGGTTTTTTAGGCAGTTCTAGTGCCTCCAAAGTTTGACCACAATGTTGTACTTAGAGGTGTTCCATTAGTGGTATCCTTTGGTGATGAGGCAGCTTTGGATCATGTTCATGAGAGAAGAAGTAATGAAGTGGAATGAGATTCCACCACCTATTACTGCGTACGAGCTAATACATGACTATGAGAAGGGTTGGGTGTCTATTTATTTGAGGGTAATGATGTGGAAGTAGACCATCCGTAATAATGAAGGGGTGATCCCTCCACTATGGGGTTAGGGACGACTGGTGGCTAGAGTGTGCTATGGCGGCAGATCTGTCCCAATGGGAAGGAAAAATGCAGTGGGACCCACATTTCATGGACCCACACAGGCATGTACTGAAGAAATAGGAGCAATAATATTAGGAAGAATGGTCATGGGAAGGTAGGTTTGGGAGGAAGGGAAGCCATATAGAGGGTTCTGTATAATGTTCACCTAAACCCCTTGGAAGCGTTTGCGTTGGGTAGACATCCCCAACTATGCATTATTCCCTAAGGATTGGGACAATTGGGATATTTACATATTGTAAATCAATCCTAACTGGATGTGGAAACACCTCAATAGGTATGTGATGCATCTAACTAGGACTGGTAACACTAAAGACAATATCCTCGTGTCATGGGATTAGGTAGAATGATAGGTTGCAGGGTTGGTGGACCTAATGTACTCCTAAGGGACATCAAATCCATTGACTAATCGGGTGAGGGTGATACTAGACATGAACTCTCATTCACAAATATAAATAGTTGATCTGGATGTGCAGTCTCCCCTTCTTGATGAATCAAAAGAATCTTGGGGAGAAGAATCATATCAAGGGATCCCTTTGAGAGTGGTGAGATCACAACCTCAATGGAAGAATTGGATGAACTCTTAAAGGTAACTTGAAACTCAGCTTCTCACACTACACTTTTTTTTATCTTTTTCATCTTGATCCTATAACTGAAACCTATTTTGTATAGGATAATATTGAACAAGAGACCCCTGTTGGTGGGGTTGATAGAGTACTGATAGGTTTAGAGGAGTGAACTCTAGGTCCGAAGCCCTGAAAAGAAGTGGTAGGTGATCCAACTAATGTTAAGAAGGTTAGGGTGACCCCCCTTTAATATTTGGAGGTCCCAGTCATATATGGGGGGCCAGACCCATGAATCACGACAATGATAACCCATGGGATATATCTATAACTTTTCAGCTCTCATAAGTCTCATGTCTTCACAAAGTCACACCCATCATTTGCTGGTTAGATGAACTAACATGTTCCTTTCATGGATAGTGCTAGAGGTATTACACTCTCAACTATCAGAAGAGGTTGGGGTATCTAGGGTCCTTTTTCTAATAGGGGTTCCAAACCATGTCAATCCAGTTGTCTGATATGATCAATCCATGGTTCAAGTGAATAGTAGACGGTGGATGCAAGTGCTTCCACTAGTGTAGAGGTGTCCTAGGTTTATATAGAAAACATTTTTGTGTTGGGATTAAGAGAGGATGAAAACCTCGTGATCTAGATCCCAACCTATCTGAGAGAATGCAGGAGGAGGATGCTACTTTTGAAATACTTCTAGTTTTTCCTAAATATGAGACTTCAACACCCGAAGATATAAAGTATTATGACTATGATGAGGCCGAATAGAATCACATCATCTGATACAGGGAATGGAAATGCATCCAATGTTTCATTCATCATGATCTAGAACTATATATCATGGGAACAATTTGGTCTCTTCGCCACTAGTTACGCAACCTATGTGTTGGTGGGGTGGATTCTCAAGGCCTTCATGAAATAATCCAAAAAACTTTACCAAATAGATCCATGAAGGGAGAAAACACCTGTATGTTTCCTAAAATCAAGAAAAAGTTGATGTTATTTGAAATCACCAAGTGGGAAACCAAGAGATCAATAGTAACGACCCAAAATTTTATGAATAAAAATTCCTCTCGATTCAATTAAATGTAATATTATTTAAAATGGTTATATAAAACATATGAAATTATTTGGTTCTATGTTTTTGGAATATAAAATACTGTTATGATTTGTGGCCATTTCTAATATAGTCGTTAAACAGTAATCACATGATTAGTATAAATATAGGGCTTTAACTAATTAAATTTACTCAGAAAAAGGAAGTGATTGCCTAATCTAGTAGAATTGCTCCATATGAAGCCCATTTATCATAGCATGGAAAGGAGGTGCCATCATTGGGATTTTCTCTTAACCAATCCCAATCCAAGCTTCAACCTCTTAAGCTCGAATAGAACTGCGTACGAGAGAAGTGGAAGTTGATAGAGATTACCACCCCAAGTGATGTTATCTGAGCCACCCTAAGAGTCTGTCACCATCTCACACCTTACCCATAGGTCATATGTAGGTGTTATAAGAAGTTATGCAAAAATACCTTAGCACTATCATTATGTTCATTATATTTTTGTATATAATAAATAATACACATTCATTTTATAATTGTTACTTTGTAAATAGTTTTTAAAGCACAAATAGTATTTTTAGTTAATATTCAATTAAGAAATCTATTTTGAAGAATTAATGTAATTTTTAATTAAATAATATTTTAATAAAATATTATTACTGAATTAATTTTTATTAAATATAAATGATCCTATAATTTTTATGAATATAATTGTGATTTTTATTATGGTTTAAAAGTTATTTTTGTCAAAACCCATGAATTTCTGATAAATGTAGATTATTATTTTAAAAGTAAGAATTCACATATTTATAAAATTATTTGGATAAATTGAATATTATATTTTTAATCAGGATTTCCAAATTATCCAATAGTGAATTTTTCATAATTTTCTAAGACAGTTGAATTTTTGGGTAAAAATTAAATACCATTTAAATATAAAATATGTTTTATAACATCATAATGACCCAATAGTTATGCAATAAAATACTATAAACATTATTTTCGGAAAATATATTTTTTAACATTAAAATAATGTGATTTTAGGTTTGTTTTATTTATTGTACAATGCATTAGTGGACCCTCCAAGACTTATAAAACATTTTAACTTTTTAAATTGATTTCTTTGAGAGTGTGATTCACTCCACATAATAAAGCCAAATATTTTAAGACTTTAGGCCAATAGACTTATAAAATAATGTTTTACACTTCCCTCTAGCAAAATCCATGGTCAAAAACCATGGTTTGGTTTGTGGTTTTGATTACTTTAGTGTGTAGTGTCCAAAATCTAAATAATAAAGAATTCCCTCCCTTTTCCTATATAAACACACCCAATCTCCCACTTCCTCTTCTGTCAAATACATTAAAGCTTGACCAAACTCTGCCCTCTTCTCTATATAATCCTCCCAAGGTGCCTCAATATCCCTAGAATCTTCTCCCAAGCCTCTCCCAAGCCTTTGGGGTCACACTTCCAAGTAAGGGATTTCTTCCTTTCTCATTTTGTCCAAATCTCATTATATTGTTATGACCTCTTATTTTTAATAAAAAATGTGGGGTATGATTTTTAACCTCCCTAATACTTCCCTACTTATGTTTTAATGATTATAGACCCATTTATCTCTCATTAATTCTTCCCAAGTACACCCGTTACCATGTTGAAATTCCGTAAGGGAATTTTCTCTCCTCATTTACATTCAGGACATTCTTTTGTTTTACGAATCTAAATTCCATTACATATGTTGGTAAATGTATCTATATTATCCCATTAGTATTCATTTATTGTACATATGATGATACACCTCATCCCCTCTCATCAACCATTTTTATGAATTCTTATGTCATGTCGTTATGCTGCCGAAATTGCACCGCGATTTTCCAAGCCATAGTCATTGTGTAGTGAATACCATTCCCATTTCCGTATCAAGGGTATTCACCTTTATTAAAATTTACTTATTTATTATAGAGTTTCATGTATGAATTCAACGTTACTTTATCTTGGAATAAATGATGATGTTTAATGAATCCATGTTATATGATCCATGTGGCAGACTTATGCATGAAATGAAACGATTAAGAAGGGTGCGCCTTGATAGCGCTCCAATGCATTGCGTAAAGATTAGTATCATGACACGTCAAGTGAAATGAGGGTTTACTTATGCTAATTCAAGTTCAACAAGGTTTGACTCATGATCCACATGCAATGAGCCTTGAATCATGATAAAATCATGTTAAATATTATTGCCACATTTCCATGTTATGATCATGCGTTTTTGTTCATGTTTCTATTATGATCCATTGATATGCCAATTTCCTAACATCATGTTATGAATTTATAATACCTTAATGGGATTTATATATAACCCTTTTATTATGCATGTCCTCATGTTATCCCATGTAAGGCTAAGTACGAAGGAATGATATGGCCATGTAAAATAAGTTTTCAATAAGATGTTTCATTTTATGTTTTAAGTTATTATGTAATGTTCCTAAGCCACGTTGGCACTAGACCTATCGATATTCTATGTTGTATTAAGTGAATTTTGTATGTAATAAAGTATTTCTAATAGTTTAATAAAGAGTAGGTATGACAACCCTTGTTTTTATTACAACTTAAACATGATTTATTACATAAAACGTCACTTGATACAACAAAGAAGATCGATAGGTTTAGTGTCTTTGGGGATTAGGATCATTACATAAAAACTTAAAACATGAAATACAACATCTTTATTGAAAACATCCTTTTCATGACCACTACATTCCTTAGTACTTAGCATTGCACGGGATAACCTGAGGACATGCATAAGAAAAGGGTGAGCTATAAATCCCAGTAAGGGAGTACACATGGAATAACATGAGGAGTACAATACATGTTAGACAATAGGCATACCAATAGATCATAAAATAAACATGAACATAAAGGCATGATAAATCATGATAATCATAACATGGGAATGTGGCAACAACACTTAACATTGAATTAGCATGATCCAAGTCTCATTGCACATAGAGCATGAGTAATCCCGCATTGCACATGAAGCACGAGTAAACCCTAGTTGCACTTAAATTAGCATGAATCAACACTCATTGAACATGACGTATCATGATACTATACTTTACCCAATGCATTGGAGCGCTATAAGGGCGCACCCTTCTTAAACATTTCATTTCATGCATAAGTGTGCCACATGGATCATAAAACATGGATTCATAAAACATGATCATTTATTCCACGATAAAGGAATGTGGAATTAATACATGAAACTTTAAAATCAATAAGTAAATGTTTATAAAGGTGAATACCCTTGATGGAGAAATGGGAATGGTATTCACTACACAATGGCATTGGCTTAGAAAATCGGTGCGATTTCGGCAGCGTAACAGTGTGACATAAAAATTCATAAAAAATGGTTGATGAGAGAGAAAGGGGTTCCTCATCATATTTTAATGTAATGGAAAGTAAGGAGGTCATATAGATACATGTCTAAACAATTTTAATGGTATTTATATTCATGATACAAAATTATTGCTTGAATGTAAAAGAAGAGAGAGAAGTTCCTTTTGGAATTTCGGCATAGTAACAGGTGTACATGGGAGTAATTTAATGAGAGAGAAAGGGGTCTCCCATCATTAAAACAATAAGATGGAAGTATGGGGGTGGTTCTAAACCATACCCCAACATTCATAATTGAAATTAAAAGGGCAATACAACTTAAAGAAAATTGACAAAAATGAGAAAGGAATAAAAAACCCTTACTTGGAAGTGTGCTTCTAAAGGCTAGAGAGAGGCTTCTTGGGAGCTTGGGGCACTTTGGGAGGATTATAGAGAGAGTAGGGAAGAGTTTGGACGAACTCAAAGGGATTTTAGTGAGGAGGAAGTGGGATATTGGGTGGGTTTATTTAAGAAAGGTGAGGGAATATTTTATTATTTAGGTTTGGGTCCCCTTACATTAAATTAATCCAAACCACAAACCATCCCATGGTTTTTGCCCATGGTTTTTGACCAAGGGAAGAGGAAAACATTATTTTATAAGGCCAAAGTCCTAACTTCTTAAAATAATAAGGTTGCTTATGTGGAGGTGGGTCACACTCCCATGGAGATTAATTTAAAAGGCAAAGTGTTGAATATGTCTTGAGGGGTCCATTAATGCTTTGAAAAGTAAGTAAAACAAACCCAAAATCAAATTATTTTAATGATAAAAAATATATTGGCCGAACATAAGGATTATGGTATTTTATTACATCACCATTGGGTCATTATGATGTCATAAAACACATTATATATTTAAACGGTATTTAATTTTTACCCAAAAATTTGACTGTCTCAGAAAATTATGAAAAATTCACTGTTGGATAATTTCAACAGCCTGATTCCAAAAATAACATTCATTTTATCTAAATAATTTTATAAATATGTTAATTTCTACTTTTAAAATAAAAACCAACATTTATCGAAAATTGACGGGTTTTGAGAGAAATGGCTTTCAAACATTAATATAACTTTTTAATTGCATTCATAAAATTATAAGATCATTTATATTTAATAAAAATTAATTTAATAATAATAATATTATTTTATTAAAATATTATTTAATTCAAAAATCCCTTAATTTAATAAAATAGATTTCTTAATTAAATAATAACTAAAAACACCATTTGTACTTTAAAAACTATTTACAATGTATCAAAAATGACAAGAAATTATGGTCATTATTATATTGAAAAAATAATGTACATGAACATAGTACTACTTATTTGTTACATAACCCCTTAAAACAGCCGCATAAGACCTAAGGGTAAGGTGTGCGATGGTGACAGACTCTTGGGGTGTCTCGGATAACATCGTTCGAGTGGTAATTTCAATCAACCTCCACTTTTCCCGTAGACAGTCACGTTCGAGCTTGACATAGTGAAGCTTAGCTTGGGCTTGGTCAAGGGCGAAGCCCAAAGACGCCACCTATTTTCCGAGCTCTGACAAATGGGCTTCGTATGGGGAAATTCTACTGGATGAGGTCATCGCTTCCTTTGTCTGAGTAAAAATCGGGTTCGTTAAAGCCTTATATTTATACTAATCATGTGATCACTGTTCAACGAATATAATAGTAACGGTCACAACTCTTATCATAAAACAAAAGAATTTGACATTTTATAAAAACTTTTTTTATAAAGAGACATTTAACTGGATCAAGAGGGATTTTCCATTAATGAAACTTTGGTTCATTACAATATTCCCCCCTTAAGAAATTTTTCCCTCGAAATTTTCCTTTTCCCACACTAAAACAAATGTGGTTTACTCAGCTTCATCATATCCTCCGACTCCCAAGTCGCTTCTTCAAACTTGTGGTTTCTCCACAACACCTTGAAAAGGGGCATTGTCTTATTTCATAGAACTTTTTCTCTATGATATAAGATCTTCATTGGTTGCTCCTCATAAGAAAGATCGTCTTCCAATTGTACCACTTTAGAAGAGAGTACATGTGAAGGGTCCGGTATGTACTTCCTTAAGAGGGATACATGAAAGACATCATGTACTTTGGCCATGGCAGGTGGAAGTGCTAGTCGATTGGCCACATCCCCAACACGATCAAGAATCTCGAAGGGGCCGATGTACCTTGGACTTAACTTCCCTTTCTTTCCAAACATCATGACCTTATTCCACGGAGATATGCGTAAAAACACCATGTCTCCAACTTTAAATTCAAGGTCTCATTGACGATTATCTTCATAACTCTTCTGTCGACTCTGGGCTACCTTGATATGCTGCTGAATGGTTTTCACCTTCTCCACCATTTCATAGACCATTTCTTGTCCAAGCAGCTTACATTCACCGACCTCATCCCAATATGCCGGTGTTCTGCACCTTTTCCCTTAAATGGCTTCATATGGTGCCATTTGGATGCTCGAGTGGAAACTGTTATTATAAGAGAACTCAACCAGAGGAAGATGTTGATCCCATACTCCTTTAATGTCCATTGAGCATGCTCTCAACATATCTTCAAGTGTTTGGATAGTCCGCTCGGATTGGCCATCAGTTTGAGGATGATAGGCCGTACTTAAGTTCAGTTCAGTATTCAGAGCATGTTGAAGACTATTCCAAAACATAGAGGTGAATCTTGGATCTCGGTTAGACAAAATAGATAGTGGTACTCCATGCAACCTTACCACTTCATTAATATATATCTGTTCCAGTTGATCCAAAGAGAAATCCTCTCGAATAGAAATGAAGTGTGCAGTCTTTGTAAGACGATCCACAACAACCCAAATTGCATTGTTGCCTTTGGATGTCCTTGGAAGTCCGGTTACAAAGTCCATGGTGATGTTCTCCCATTTCCATTCTGGTATGGGAAATGGTTGCATCATCCCCTTAGACTTCTGCCTCTCTTCCTTCACTTGCTGACACACCAGTCACTTTGATGTATATTCAGCGATCTCCTTCTTCATATTATTCCACCAAAAGTTTTCTCAGAGATCTCGATACATCTTTGTGCTCCCTGGGTGAATAGATAAATTTGAACTATGTGCATCATCCAAAATTTCCTTCTTCAGCTCCAGACATGATGGAACACATAGACTTTTACCAAACCGCACAATTCCTTCCTCATTAACATTAAACATCGAGGATTTTCCCTTTCTGATAGCTTCCACTTTTTCTTGAATTCCCACATCATCTTTTTGAGCATCCTTTAACCTTTCTAAAATAGATGGTTGAGCAATAATTTGTGAAAGGATTGATGATGTTCCCTTCTTTATGATTCCCACATCCATCTTCATCAAGTCTAAAAAGATTGGATCCTTCTCAGTTCTCATCATTGATAGAATCGCTGGATCCTTTCTACTTAGGTCATCTGCCACCTTGTTCACTTTCCCAGGGTGGTAATGTATTGAACAGTCATAATCCTTGATGAGCTCTATCCATATTCTATGGAGCATATTAAGCTCTTTCTGTGTGAATATATATTTAAGACTCTTGTGGTCAATATATATCTCACATTTCTCTCCATAGAGATAATGCCGCTAGATTTTCAAGGCAAAGATCACAGCCTCCAACTCCTGATCATGTGTTGGATAGTTTCGCTCATGGATTTTCAACTACCTTGAGGCATAGGATATCACTTTATCATTATGAATCATCACACATCTTAAGCCCTTCTTCGAAGCATCACTGAATACCAGAAAAATCTCCCCACTTCTGGGTAAAGTGAGCACGGGTGTAGTGATAAGCCTCTCTTTTAACTCCTTGAAACTTTCTTCACATTCATCACTCAAAGAAAACTTTACTCCCTTTCGAGTTATCCTGGTAAGAGGGTTGGACAATCGTGAGAAATTTCTCAGAAATCGTCGATAATATCCAGCTAACCCCAAGAAGCTACAGATATCGGTTACCGATGTTGGCCTCATCCATCCCTCAATTGCATCTGTTTTGGAGGGATCCACAAATATCCCATTGATTGTGATGATATGGCCCAAGAATGAGATCTTCTTCAACCAAAACTCACACTTGTTGTACTTTTCATAGAGCTTCTCCTTATGCAAAGTCTATAGTACAGTTCTTAAATGCTCTTCATGGTCCTCCTTGGTTTTGGGGTATATTAGAATATCATCTATAAAGACTACCACAAATTTTTCTAGGTAATCTCTAAAGACTCTATTCATCATGTCCATGAATATTGCTGGAGCATTGGTGAGTCCGAAAGGCATTACTATGAATTCATAGTGCCCGTAACTTGTACGAAAAGCAGTCTTGGGGACATCTTCCTTCTTCACCCTTACTTGATAATATTCCGACCGCAAGTACACCATGGAGAAGTATTGTGCTCCACGCAGCTGATCAAACAAGTCATCTATTCCTGGGAGAGGATACATGTTCTTTATTGTGATTTTGTTAAGTTCATGATAATCGATGCAAATCCGCATTGATCCATCCTTCTTCTTGATGAAGAGGACTGGTGCACCCCATGGTGAAGCACTTGGGCGTATAAACCCTTTATCCAGATTCTCCTATAGTTGTTTCTTCTTCTCTTCAAGCTCTACAACAGCCATTCTATATGGAGTCTTGGATATTGGTAGCGCCCTATGTATAAGTTCAATTGAGAACTCACCATCTCTTCTTGGAGGAAGACCAGGCAGTTCTTCGGGAAACACTTCAGCGAATTCCCTCATAATATGCATTTCTTCAAGGATGGGTTCTTCCTTAGACTCAATCATCTGAGCCAGATATGCGTGATCATAGGGTAGTAATATCCATGCTTGAGATGATGGAGCTAAAGGATATTTATATGCCTCCTGACACTTGTAAAGAATCGGGGGTCGATTCTCCCTATGGAGTGTGATTTCCCTCTCCCGACAATTTATATTGGCTCTATATAAGGAAAGCCAATCCATGCCAAGAATTGCATCAAATTCCACCAGAGGGAGTATGACGAGGTTAGCCGGGAAATTCAATCCATAGATTATAATAGGGTAGGACTTATATTCCTAGGATGCAATGATTGTCCCATTTTCTGTACTCACCGACATCTTTACTTCCATTATTTGTGGTGGATTTGGGATTGTTCTACTAAACTTCTGAGATATAAAAGAATGTGTAGAACCTGAATCAAAAAGTATGTTTTCTAACTAGCTTACATGTCACCACTTCGTTGTCGGGGTTCACATTGGAAGAAGTGATGGCAAAAGCTCTTCCTTGCTGTCTTGGAGGTTGTTGGTTGCCTCCGATAACCCTTGGATTAGGGCACTGATTTTCAAAATGACCCAATTCTTTGAATTTATAGCATTGAACAACATGTTGAGGTTCGAACGGAGCATTCCTATCCTCTGTTGCAGCCGCTGGTCCTTCTTTCCGACATTTAATAGCTGGGTTTCCTTCTCTTCTACACCTGAAGCATTTTCTCGTCCCCTTAAGGAAATTTCCAGGGTGCTTCTTTCCGCACTTTTGACAAGTGGGGTACTGTAACATCTTAGTACCATTGAATTTATCCATCGGCCCACCAGCATTGAAGTCCACCTTATGCTTCTTATCCCCATGATACCCCTGTGATTCTTCGATCTCCATTTTGACCTTGAAGGCACATCAGACAATTTCCTCATAGCTGTCGAAGTCACGGATTGCTAATGCTTTCCGCAAGCTAGGCTTCAGCCCACCAAAGAAGCGGTCAACCTTGCATTCAGGGGTAACGACAAAGCCGGAAGTGTATCGTGCAAGCCTTGTGAAGTTTTCCTCATATGCTCCAACAGATTCCTCATCTTTTTGCTTGAGGGAAAGGAAGTCCCTTTCCATCTAAAGACGGAGGGTGCGTGGAAAATATTTATTGAAAAAAAATCCTCTAGACATTCTTCCATTCCAATGCCTCGATCTCCTCCTCAGGCTTCGTATTTTTTACCAACGTCCACCATTGATCAGCTTCACCCACCATACGATAAGCCTCCAGGAGAACCTTCTCTTGTTCAGAAAATTGGAGGATGGAGAATATCATTTCAATGGAGTTGATCCATTGTTCAGTGATCATGGGATCGGATGATCCACTAAAAGTAGGAGGCCTTTGTCTCATGAAGCTCTCGATAGCGACTTGTTCTTTCTTGGGGGGGGGGGGGGGTTGAACATTCCTCTTGACCCGTGTTTCTATTCAAAACTAGAGTTAGCTGAGAGAGAAGCATGACAAAGTTTGCGATTCCCTCTCCCATTGGATTTGGAATCTCATTAGTACAATCATCACACTGATCTTCACTACAGTTGTTAGCCCGAGTCCTCCTATTACCGGCCATTGGCTGGAATAAAAGGAATGTTTGGGGTAACACATAAAGGGTAATCCAAAGAAAAAAGTTGATGACTCAAAAATAAACTTTTATTTCTTTAACTCATGAGTCTATAGGATTCAATCTAGGCTTCTCATGATCTACTTTCTAACATATATTCTTAGGGGAATTTTTCCCTTAATAAGGGTTCATACTAAGATTGTGAATTTATCAAAACATATCCCCCAAGAGTGTTATAACCAAGAGTGCAGAAAGACCCGTTGTCGTGCACCAGTTCCCATTCGAGTCTAGCTCAAAGAGGTGCTTTCGCTTTTTACCCCAAGGATACATCTGTGCCAGAGCCGCCCCTACCTGCTCGTATCCAGACAGGGATGTATTTGTTTGATAAACCACTTAATTAGTATTTACCAAAACATAGGGATGTTTTTATTATACTTATTCTTGTATCTAAGGCTTTACTAGGGTTTTCCTAATCCCAAAAATAACTAAACCTATCCTCTGATACCGACTATGACAACCCTTCTTTTTATTACAACTTAAACATGATTTATTACATAAAACTGGACTTGATACAACAAAGAAGATCGAGATGTTTAGTGTATTTGTGGTTTAGGATCATTACATAAAAACATAAAACATGAAATACAACATCTTTATTGAAAAATTCCTTTTCATGACCACTACAATCCTTCGTACTTAGCATTGCATGGGATAACCTGAGGACATGCATAAGAAAAGGGTGAGCTATAAAGCACAGTAAGGGAGTAGACATGGAATAACATGAGGAGTACAATACATGTTAGAAAATAGGCATATCAATAGAGTATAAAAGAAACATGAACATAAAGGCATGATAAAGCATGATAATCATAACATGGAAATGTGGCATCAACACTTAACATTGAATTAGCATGAGCCAAGGCTCATTGCACATGGGGCATGAGTAAACCCTCATTGCACAGGAAGCACGAGTAAACCCTCATTGCACGTGAATTAGCATGAGTCAAAACTCATTGCACATGACGTATCATGATACTATACTTTACCCAATGCATTGGAGCGCTATAAGGGTGCACCCTTCTTAAATATTTCATTTCATGCATAAGTGTGCCACATGGATCATAAAACATGGATTCATAAAACATAATCATTTATTCCACGATAAAGGAATGTGGAATCCATACATGAACATTTACAATCAATAAGTAAATGTGCATAAAGGTGAATACCCTTGATGGAGAAATGGGCATGGTATTCACTACACAATGGCATTGGCTTAGAAAATCGGTGCGATTTCAGCAGCGTAACGGCGTGACATAAAAATTCATAAAAAATGGTTGATGAGAGAGAAAGGGGTTCCTCATTATATTTACATGTAATGGACAGTAAGGAGTTCATATAGATACATGTCCCAACAATTTTAATGGAATTTAGATTCATGATACAAAAATTATTGCTTTGAATGTAAAAGAAGAGAGGGAAGTTCCTTTCGGAATTTCGGCATAGTATTGGGTGTACATGGGAGGAATTTAATGAGAGAGAAATGGGACTCCCAACATTCAAACAATAAGAGGGCAGTATGGGGGAGGTGAGAAATCATACCCTAACATTCATAATTGAAATTAAAAGGGCAATACAACTTAAAGAAAATTGACAAAAATGGGAAAGGAAGAAAAAACCCTTACTTGGAAGTGTGCTTACAAAGGCTAGAGAGAGGCTTGTGAGAGGATTCTTGGGAGCTCGGGGAACCTTGGGAGGAATCTAGAGAGAGTAGGGCAGAGGTTGGACGAACTCCAAGGGATTTTAGAGAGGAGGAAGTAGGATCTTGGGTGGGTTTATATAGGAAAGGTGAGGGAATTATTTATTATTTAGGTTTGGGTCCCCTTATATTAAATTAATCCAAACCACAAACCATCCCATGGTTTTTTCCCATGGTTTTTGGAAAAGGGAAGAGGAAAACATTATTTTATAAGGTCAAAGTCCGAAATTCTTAAAATAATAAGGTTGCTTTTGTGGAGGTGAGTCACACTCCCATGGAAATTAATTTAAAAAGGCAAAGTGTTGAATATGTCTTGAGGGGTCCATTAATTCTTTGAAAAGTAAGTCAAACAAACCCAAAATCACATTATTTTAATGATAAAACATATATTGTCCGAACATAAGGTTTATGGTATTTTATTACATCACCATTG
This sequence comes from Viscum album, assembly GCA_963277665.1. Taxonomy (NCBI): domain Eukaryota; kingdom Viridiplantae; phylum Streptophyta; class Magnoliopsida; order Santalales; family Viscaceae; genus Viscum; species Viscum album. The sequence goes on along the minus strand of OY728119.1, from coordinate 311,299,530 downwards.
GGTCATTATGATGTCATAAAACACATTATATATTTAAACGGTATTTAATTTTTACCCAAAAATTTGACTGTCTCAGAAAATTATGAAAAATTCACTGTTGGATAATTTTGATGTCCTGATTCCAAAAATAACATTTATTTTATCTAAATAATTTTCTAAATATGTTAATTTTCACTTTTATAATAAAAACCAACGTTTATCGAAAATTGACGGGTTTTGACAGAAATGGCTTTCAAACCTTAATATAACTTTTTAATTGCATTCATAAAATTATAAGATCATTTATATTTAATAAAAATTAATTTAATAATAAAAATAATATTTTATTAAAATATTATTTAATTCAATAATCCCTTAATTTAATAAAATATATTTCTTAATTAAATAATAACTAAAAATACCATTTGTACTTTAAAAACTATTTACAATGTATCAAAAATGACTAGAAATTATATTCATTATTATATACAAAAAATAATGTACATGAACATAGTACTACTTATTTGTTACATAACCCCTCAAAACAGCCGAATAAGACCTAAGGTTAAGGTGTGCGATGGTGACAGACTCTTGGGGTGGCTCGGATAACATCGCTCGAGTGGTAATTTCAATCAACCTCCACTTTTCCCGTAGACGGTCACGTTCGAGCTTGACATAATGAAGCTCAGCTTGGGCTTGGACAAGTTTGAAGCCCAAAGACGCCACCTCTTTTCCGAGCTCCGACAAATGGGCTTCGTATGGGGCAATTCTACTGGATGAGGCCATCGTTTCCTTTATCTGAGTAAAAACTGGGTTCGTTAAAGCCTTATATTTATACTAATCATGTGATCACTGTTCAATGGCTATAAAATTAACGGTCACAACTCTTATCATAAAACCAAAGAAGTTGACATTTTATAAAAACATTTTTCATAAAGAGACATTTAACTGGATGAAGAGGGATTTTTCATTAATGAAACTTTGGGTCGTTACAGTAGGGTTGTTACAATTGGTATCAGAGGATAGGTTTAGTGATTTTTGGGATTAAGATTAGAAAAACCTAGTGAAAACCTTAGGGATAAGACTAAATATAATAAAAGCATCCATAGGTTTTGTTGAATGTTGATTAAGTGTTTTATCAAGAAAATACATCTTTTTCTGTATACGAGTAGGTAGAGGTAGCTATGACACATATGTACCTAAGAGTGAAAACTCTGACTTGGAGTTTTGGGCTTGACTCAGTGTATCTTGGTACACGATAATGGGCCTTTCTGCACTCTTGTTTACGACACTTCCAGGGGATATGCTTTGGTAAATTCACAAGCTTAGTATGAACCATTGTTAAGGGAATAAAAATGAACCTAAGAAATTGTTTCTCGATAAAGAAGAGGAACTTCTAGATGCTTATCATATGAAGGGAGAAGCTGATAAAAAGTGGAAATTGGTCAAAAATACGAAGTCTTTGGAGGAGATCGAGGAGTTCAAATTGATGGATTTCTGGAAAATGTTTCTCAATAAATATTTTCCGTAGACCCCCTGACTTAAGATGGAAATGGAATTCCTTTCCCTCAAGAAAAGAGACAAAGAATCTATCAAATCATACAAGAAAAACTTCACAAGCCTTGCACGATATGCCTCAGCCTTATTCGTTACCCCTAAATGCAAGATTGACCTTTTTTGGGTGGGCTAATGCCTAGAGTACAGAAATCCCTAGAAATCTATGACTTTGAGAGGTATGAGCAAATTTACCGATGTTACCTCAAGGTCAAAATGGAGATCATAAAATCTTAGGGGTATCAGGGGGATAAGAAGCATAATGTGGACTTCAATTCTAGCGGTCCGATGGATAAATCCAATGGTGCTGAGAAAATCCAGCACCCCACTTGCCAAAGGTGCAGAAAGAAGCACCCCAGAAATTGTCTGAAGGGGATGAGGAAATTTTTTAGGTGTGGAAGATAAGGGTACCAAGCTATTATCTAATGACAAGAAAAAACCGAAACTACGACAGAGGATAGGAACACTCCGTTCAACCCTCAACGCATTGTTCATTGCTTCAATTGAAAAGAAATGGGGCACTTTGTAAAATAGTCCCCTAAGAAAAGGGTCTTTGGGGTAAAACAACAACCTCCAAGGCAGTAAGGGCGAGATTTTTCCATCACTACTACCGAAGTGAATCCCGAAAATTAAGTGGTGACAAGTACACTAGTTATTAATTCAAGAATAGCAAATATTTTTTTTATTATATTTCTATGCATTCTTTTATATCCCGAATGTTTAGTAGAACAATCCCAACACCACCACATGTTATGGAAGTAAACATTTCGGTGAATATAGAAAATGGGGAAATCATTTCGTCCCATGAATATAACTCCTCCTCTGTCATAATTTGTGGTATGAACTTCCTAGTGAAACTCACCATACTCCCTCTGGTGGATTTTGATGCAATTATCTGCATGGATTGGATTTCCTTATATAGAGCCTATATAAATTTCAGTGAGAGGGAAATCACTCTCCATATGGTTAATTGACCCCCGATTATATACAAGTGCAATGAGGAAGATGAATATTATTTAGCACCATCATCTCAAGCATGGATATTACTGCCCAATGAGCATGCGTATCTGGCTCAGATGATTGAGTCTAAGGATGTAACCATCCTTAAAGACAATCCTATTGTGAGGGAATTTACTAAAGTGATTCCTGAGGAATTAAATGGTCTTCCTCCTAGAAGAGATTTTGAATTCTAAATTGACCTTATACCTAGGGTGTTGCCAATATCCAATACTCTGTATATAATGGCTATTGTGGATCTTGAGGATCTAAAGAAACAACTAATGGAGAATCTAGATAAAGGGTTTATATGCCCATGTGCTTCACCATAGGGTTCACCAGTTGTCTTAGTCAAGAAGAATCATGAGTCAAGGCACATTTTCAATGATTATCATGAAATCAAAAAAATCACGATAAAGAACAAGTATCCTCTGCCACGAATTGATGACTTATTCGACCAGCTACATGGAGAAAAATACTTCTCCAAGGAGTATTATTTGTCGAGATTTTACCAAGTAATGGTGAAGAAGGAGGATATCCCCAAGACTGATTTTGGTACAAGATATGGCCACTATGAATTCATAGTGATGCCCTTCAGAAACACTAATGCTCCAGTAATATTCATGGAATTAATGAATAGATTCTTTATAAATTACCTCGACAAATTTGTGGTAGTATTTATCGAATATATTCTAATATACTCCAAAACCAAGGATATTCATGAGGAGAATCTAAGAGTGGTACTAGAGACCTAGTGAAATTTGACGCTCTATGCAATGTACAATAAGTGTGAGTTCTAGTTGAAGGAGGTCTCATTCTTGGTCCATATCATCACAAGAAATGGGATATCTATAAGTCCCTCTAAGACAGTTGTAATTGAGGTATGGTCAAGGCCAACATCAGTGACAGATATCCGTAGCTTCCTGGGCTTAGCTGGATATTATCTTTTATTTATGGGAAATTTCTCACGATTTTACATCCGTCTTACCAAGCTAACACAAAAGGGAGTCAAGTTTTCTTAGTGTGATAAATATGAAGATAGCTTCATGGAGTTGAAAAGGAGGATTATCACTATTCCCATTCTCACACTACCCACAAGTGGAGAACGTTTTTTGGTATTTAGTGATGCTTTGAAGAAGGTCATGGGTTGTGTGTTGATGAAAAATGACGAAGTTATTAAATATGCTATGAGGGAATTTAGTGTTCATGAGAAAAACTATCCAACACATGATTTGGAGTTGGATGCAGTGATCATCATTTTAAAATTTTGGAAGCATTACCTCTTTGGGGAGAGTGTGAAATATATACAGACCACAAAATCCTCAAGTATATATTCAAATAGAAAGAGATGAACATGCACCAATGAAGAGGGTTTTTGCTAATCAATGACTATGATTACTAAATCCATTACAACCCTGGGAAAGAGAGCATGGTGGCAGATGCACTAAGTATAAAGGACCCAACAATTCTATCATTGATGAGAATTAAAAAGGATCCAATCTTCTTAGATTTGATGAATATGGATATGGGAATCATAAAAAAGGGAACATTATCAATTCTTTCACAAATGATTTCTCAACAATCTCTTTTGGAAAGGATAAAGAATGCTCAGAAGGATGATATGGGAATTCAGAAGAATGCAGAAACTATCAGAAAACGGGAAATCCTCATAGTTCAATGTCAATGAAGAAGGAATTATAAGATTTGGGACAAGACTATGCGTTCCATCAAATTTAGAGTAAAATAAAGAACTTTTGGATGATGCTGATAGTTAAAATTTCTTTATTCACCCATTAAACACAAAGATATATCAAGATCTCATAGAGAATTATTGGTGGGATAACATGAAGAAGGAGATCTTTGAGTGTACCTCAAAGTGCCTGGTATGTCAACATGTGATGGCCCAGAGGCAGAACTCTAAGGGGATGATGAAACCATTACCCATACCATCATGGAAATGAGATAACATTAACATGGAATTTGTCATCGGAATTCTGAAAAAATACAATGGAATAATGCTATCTGGGTTTTTGCGGATTGACATACTAATACTGCACAATTCATTGCAATTTTGGAGGATTTCTCACTGGATCAACTGGCACAGATATACATCCAAGATGTGGTAAGGCTGCATGGAGTACCACTATTAACTGTATCCGATTGAGATCCAAGATTTACCTCTATATTTTGGAAGAGTTTTTAATATGCTCTAGATACTGAGCTGAACTTTAGTACGGATTATCATCCTAAAAATGATGTCCAATCTGATAGGACTATCCAAACAGTTGAGGGCATGTTGAGAGCCTTCACAAAAGACTTCGAAGGAGGATGAAATCAAAATCTTCCTCTGATGGAGTTCTCATACAATAATAGTTTCCACTCAAGCATCCAAATGGATCTTTATGAAGCCCTGTATGGGAAGAGGTGCAGAACACCGACATGTTGGGCTGAAGTTGGGGAGGCAAAACTCTTAGGTCTGGAAATAGTCAACGAAATGGTGGATAAGGTTAAAACCATCCAGTAGCACATTAAAGATTCTCAGATTCAACAAAAGTGCTATGCTAATAATCATCAATTAGACCTATAGTTTGATTTCAGAGTCATGGTATTCCTCCACATATCACCATGGAAGAGATTTATGAGATTTGGGAAGAAGGGAAATCTTAGTCTAAGGTATATCAGTTCTTTTGAGATCCTTGATCACATTGAAGTAGTGTCCTATCGACTAGAACTCCCACTAAACCTATCTCAAGTACATGATTTATTTTTTGTATCACCCTTGTGTAAGTACATACTTTACCAATCGCATGTACTCAATCTAGAGGTGGCACCGTTGGAGAATGACCTCTCCTATGAAGAGAAGATGGTGAAGATCTTAGATCGTAGGGACAAAGTTATATAAAATAAGACAACTCCCATCATCAAGGTGTTTTGGAGAATGAAAATGTTTGATGAAGCAACGTGGGAATTGATGGAAGTGATGAAGCATAGTAACCCACATTTGTTTTAGTGTGGTAAAAAAATTGAGGGTGAAATTTTTAAGGGGGGATGCTTGTAACGACCCAAAATTTTATCAATGAAAATTTATCTTGATATAATTAAATGAATTATTATATAAAATTGTTATATAAAACATATTAAATTATTTGGTTTTAGGTTTTTCTATTTTAAAATACCATTAAGAATTGTGATTGTTTCTAATACAACCTTTGAATAGTGATCACATGAGTAGTATAAATATAAGGCTTTAACAAATCCAATTTACTGAAACAATGGAAGTGATAGCCTCATCTAGTATAATTGATCCATATGAAGCCCATTTGTTGGAGCTCACAAAGGATTTGGATTCATTGGGAATCTCTCTGGACCAAGCCCAAGCCGATCGTCGACACAGTAACCTCAAATTGAACCCCTTAAGGGAGAAGTGGAAGTTGATAAAGATTACCACCTCAGCGATGTTATTTGAGCCACCCCAAGAGTCTGTCACCATCACAAGCCTTACCCTTAGGTCATATACATGTGTTATAATAAGTTATGTAACAATACCTTAGCAATATGATTATGTGCGCTATATTTTTTATATAATAAATAATATAAATTCATTTTATTATTGTTACTTTGTAAATAGTTTTTAAAGAAAAATAGTATTTTTAGTTAATATTCAATTAAGAAATCTATTTTGATGAATTAATGGATTTTTGAATTAAATAATATCTAAATAAAATATTACTAATAAATTAATTTTTATTTAATATAAATGATTGTATAATTTTTATGGATACAATTGTGATTCTTATTAAGGTTTGAAAGTTATTTTTGTCAAAACTCACGAATTTTCGATAAATGTCATTTTTTATTTTAAAAGTAAAAAATAACATATTTAAAAAATTATTTGTAAAAAAATAATATTATTTTTGGAATCAGGATGTCAAAATTATCCGATGGTGATTTTTTTTATAATTTTATTAAATTGTCCAATTTTTGGGTAAAAATTAAATATTTTTTAAATATATAATGCGTTTAATGACATCATAATGACCCAATAGTGATGTAATAAAATAATCTATACATTATTTTCGTCCACAATATGTTTTAACATTAAAATAATTTGATTTTACATTTTTTTTGATTTATTTGACAAATCATTAATGGACCCTCCAAGACTTATAAAACAATTTTACTTTTTAAATTGATTTCCTTGAGTGTGTGACTCACCTCCACATAAGCAAGCCTAATATTTTAAGAAGTTATGAATTTTGACTTATAAAATAATTTTTTCCACTCCCCTTTGGAAAAAACCATGGGCAAATTCCATGAGTTGGTTTTCAGTTTTGATTTGTTAAATGTTTAGTGTCCAAAACCTAAATAATAAATAATTCCCTCCATTTTTCTATATAAACCTAGCCAAGCTCCCACTTCCTCTTCACTCAAAGCCTTTTGAGATCGACCCAAATCTGACCTCCTATCTCTATAATCCTCCCAAGGATCCCCAATCTACCAATAAGCCTTTCTAAAGCCTCTCCCATGCAACTAGGATTACACTTCCAAGTAAGAAATTTCTCCATTTCTAATTTCTGTCCAAATTTCATTATGTTGTTATGTCCTTTTATTTTTAATTAAAAATGTTGGGGGTATGATTTTTCACTTCGCCCATTCTTCCATTATTATGTTTTAAGGATGATATACCCATTTACCTCTCATTAATGCCTCCTAAGTACACCTGTTACCATGCCGAAATTCCGTAAGGGGTTTCTCTCTCCTCATTTACATTCAAGCAATTATTTTGTTTTATTAATATAATTTCCATTACATATGTTTGGAAATTTATCTATATGACCCCTTAATTTAAATTTCATTCAGATATGATGAGACACCCCTTCCACTCTCATCAACCATTTTTATGAATTCTTATGTCATGTCGTTATGCTTCCGAAATTGAACCGCGATTTTCCAAGCCAATGTTATTGTGTAGTGAATAGCATAACCATTTCCCTATCAAGAGTATTAAAATTAATTCACATTTAAATATTTATTATAGAGTTTCATATATGAATTAAATATTCATTTTTCATGGAATAAATAATGTTGTTTAATGAATTCATGTTATATGATCCATGTGGAACACTTATGCATGAAATGAAATGATTAAGAAGGGTGTGCCCTAAGTGCGCTCCAATGTATTGGGTAAAGATTATTGTCATGATACATCATGTGAAATAAGGGTTTACTCATGCTAATTCAAGTAAAATTAGGTTTTACAAATTCTCCATGTGCAATGAACCTTGGCTCATGCTAAAATCATGTTAAATGTTGTTTCCACATTTCCATGTTATGGTCATGCATTTATGTTCATGTTTCAATTATACTACATTGATATGAATATTGCCTAACATGAATTGTATACTTCATGTTATGAATTTTTACTCCCTTAATAGGCTTTATAGCTCACCCTTTTTTATGCATGTCCTTGGGTTATCCCATGTAAGGCTAAGTACTAAGGAATGATGTGGTCATGTAAAATAAGTTTTCAATATGATGTGGCGTTTTATGTTTTAAGTTGTTAAGTAATGTTCTTAATCCCCAAAGACACTATCACTCTTGATAATCTATGTCGTATTAAGTGAAGGTTTTATGTAATAAATTATTTCTAAGAGTGAAATAAAGATCAGGGTTGTTTGATTAATCATCTAGAAGAACAAGTGGATAAGTATTATTCCTTTATCAATACTCAATAGAAACTCATCATCTAATTGAGGGCTCAACTATATCATGATGATGACAGGATAATGAAAGTGGCACATCAAGTGTAATATCTTCAAAAAGAGTAGAATCAAGCATATTTTAGCCCCAAATATCTTTATCTAGTGGCTGATGAGGAGTAAACTAAGATCTTTAAGTGGAATTATACCATGAAAACCACACGCTAAAGTTTGGTAGAGCTTGATCAATCAGTCACCAAATTTTTGATATAGGGGAATTTTTTCCAAAACACATAAAAGGATACAAAATATGGATGTTCCCTACTAATTTTATAAATTAATTCCTTTCTTTGAAACATATATTTTTGTATGGGCACATTTATTTTTACGACTTTAATTGTCGCACTTCAATCAAATTTGTGAGACAAAAAATGATAAATTCCTAAGATCATGCGGATAATTTCTTATGTGAGAAACAAGGGATGACCACATGATTTCTCATTTGTATGAGAGAATTAGAAAATCATAAAACACTTGGGGATTGATATTATTCTCTAACAACTTAAAGTGTTTGGGCTGAGGGAGACTGCATCTAGAGATCACGGCTCTTAGAACAAATGACTTGATTTTCCAATGTGCACCAATATTTGAATGAGATAACTTCAGGGGTGTTGGATTCAAATCAAACAAAGGGAATTCAAAAGTGTGAATAATGACACCCCAAAGCTTAAACAAAATGATAATGGTTGGGTGATACATGATATATACTGATCATGTTCGAAACATAGAATCTGAATCATTAGCTAGGAATAGAGAGAAAAAAGGGTCAACTACTGACCATGTTAAAAACATGGAACAGATCTCCAAATTTCTTTAAAAGTATACAAGAACATTGGCCCATGATGGTAGGAGAGACAAAAAAATGGCATGGGAACAAGATGATAGGGGGTCCCTTTAGACATGGAAGAGGATGGGGATCCAAATGAGGGGCACACAAAGAATGAGATTGGAGTGATGGAATAGACGAATTGATTCCAAAAATATAAGAATTAAGACATTGTGGTTTAGAACATCTTCATGTAAGAGAATTGGTCTAAACAAAGATCAAACACATATTCCAGGGGTCACTATCTCGGATTTTGAGAATGATCAGAAGAGGTGAAAAACATGGTAGGTGACCAATGTTTGAGAAAGACCTCTCATGCGAGGGTCTGAAATATTTTTTAATTTTACATCATGAAAACGTGGGTGATAGAAATACAATTTTACATCACACAGTGAGAGAATAAGACACGTAGTTTATAGTAATATGGTAAGGATAAATCATTGTATAGTTTCATGTTGTGTGATTAAGATGCAAGAAATGTATACTTTAGGTGTACTTTTGTGACATAGAGGAAGTAAACTCGATGTGAATAATCTAAAGGTTTCTTATAAACATGAAAAATACAAGGTAGAAGATGGATTTTGATGTGAATGAGAACCAAGAAGGCCCACACCACACAATATATCCGTAGATAATTGGCACGTAGTTTAAAGTTATGTTTGGACAAAGACACCTTGTATAAATTCATAGAGTTTGGACCATAGGATGAAGGCTTCCCTAAAACAGAAACATTTGGTGTGAAAGAGAGAAAAATATGATTTTTATGATGATCTAGGAGGCTTGATTCCATTCCACACATTTCCATGAAGGCATGTACATAGTTAATTTTCATGATTCTTGGGCTTGGGGTAATGGTTTTAGATCATAGTGTTTGGAACAAAATTAACTTGTGCGGCTCGACCACATCAGTACAGACCCCACCGGAACTCCTACTCCCACATGATCTATGCTCGATGTCAGAAAAAAGGAACATTATAAGGGGTTGGGGGTTATACTCACATTTGGAAGCATCCATTATGGGTGATACTGAGGGTATGAAATCCCAACATGATACATGTAAATGGAAATAAGGTAAGATGAGTCCTCAGAGACCTAGATAAGGGGTGAGTAATTGGTAGGGATCAACTATTGGCCATGTTCAAATACAAGGATCATAAACATTTTAGTAGAAAATGGGGTAATTAACCACAAGATCAACTATTGACTACCTTAGAAACACATGATCCATCCACATTTTCTAGAGATTCATTAGGGTGTTGGCCCGTGATGAGAGGTGAGTAAAAATTAACACGATACCATCACTTTTAGGGGTCCATATGGATTTGACAGATGATGGAAATCCAAACCATGGAAGGCTCAAACTGTGGAACATTGACTATAAGGAAGTGATATCCAGACCCAGTCGTTGTGGATAGTTTAGGTTCATACCATGTGGACCAAAGAAAATAGATTAATTTCATGTTTCTTGGAACATAGGTGAAACTTTTTCTATAGATATATAAATATGGAACATAAGAGGTAAAAAACAATGTGAATGAGGCCACTGAGTCCCATGTATAAAATAAAATCCATGATATGAACTTCATATGGTTTAAGGTCGTAATGCTTGGACTACAACTGGGGCTAAGGGGCTGAATGGTTTATAGGCCTATGGCTGGGCCCAAAACAAATATTTAGGCATCAATATATATCCCATAAATATGGGAATCAATATACATATATTTATTGAACACAATGTGGAGAGAGACCAATATTGGGGGGATAAATTAACTCTAACGATGGAATTGAGGCATCCCATGGGTATCATAAGGCATTCTCAACATGTCCAGTGTAGGGTTGCAGAATAACATAATTCATCAAGGATGTTAACTCATGGTTTTATGTCCTAGATTTGGAACCATATACATCTTGAACAATCATATATAACATGGAAGACCGATAATCCCAAAAAACATGAGGACTAAGGAGGACCAGAGAGCCATAAATGGGGACCAAGGGTGAAAATGAGTTGATAAAATTATGGTGGGGACTAAAGAAAATGTGTCTAGGTGTAACTAGGTATCCAATAAATATGAGAATCAATACCCACATATTTCTTGAATAAAACATGGTAAGATACCAACACTGATAGAGGCAATCCTCCCTTGCAAGGGAGTTGAGGCACCCCACGATTATCGTGAGGCATCCTGAATTGGTTCAGGATGAGGTTGTGGTTTAAGGTCATGCATTGAGGATGTTAGATACTCATTTGGGGTCATATATTTCTAGAAAAAGAGGTAATATTATTCAATGGGTAGGAGTAGTGGAGTGTTCCAAAAAACACAACATGAATGAGGTCCTAAAGGGACCTAACATAGTAGGACACATTCCCAGGGAGATTTTTTCATATGCTTTAAGACGTGATTCTTGGACTTGGGATCTCAGTTTAGGGAAATAGATTTTGGACCCTTGCGAATAGTTTAAATTCATGTTTCATGGACCATAGGGTGGAGATTAGTTTATCTTTTTGAATCTTTGACCATCAGCTCTTATTTTAATGTCATGGAGTTTGGACCATGAGGCTAGTAATCCAAAATGGTTTTGTTTAATGTTGTGGCTTAATAATACTAACATAAATGAATATAAATAATGCCTACACACCACATACGCATCCCTGAGTATGATTTAATTCTATTTAGATTTGTGATTCTTGGAAAACACTAAGGCTAAGGTGCAAAATATTTGATAATCCTATGGATGGACATGAATACGAATTTCTGGGAATCTTTATGTATCCCATAATGATGGGAATCAAAACATACATAATCTAAGAATAAATTTCTCTATGTAGGTCAGACCTATACACAAGGAGGGTTAATTTTTTTGGGTTGGCTAGATTGAGATAAAGAATCTAGGAATTTCTATGTATCATGTGTGTATAGTAATGAAGTCATATATATTTCATGATCATGGAATGGTAGATTACCGATGGTAGGGAAAATATCCTCTTGGGTGAGAACATTATGATGTTGTGTAGATTATTATAATAAAACTTGAAAGATTGTTTTTACATGGTTTATTGTTATAAAACATGGACACTTGTGATGGGGAGAAATAATTCCAAGGGGGATGTCCTCAGCACAGAAACTATATCCTAATATGAATGAAAAACTAAGTGTCCCAAATCCGCATTTCAGAAACCCATGGAAAACGTTTATAGAGGTTAAAGTCCAGATTCATGGACTTAAACTTTTATTTTAAGGGTGTAAATCTCAGATAAATTGTCCAATTTAACATCATGTAATTGGAATATTTTTTATTACATAATTTATCTTCATGAAAATAGGATAATGGTATGATTATTTTAAGATCCTAGCAGGAGGAATTCCGATGCAGTGTAGTTTAACATTGTGAAGGACTATAGGGGTTGGAAATATTTTAAGTTGATAATGCCTGGACCCACTGAAAATAGTTTAATTTCATAACCCCTGGACCATAGGATCTATGTTTAAGGTCATAGAGTTTGGAACATGGGGGAAAGGGCCTCTTGAAATGGTTAAGGTGAAAAATCAGAGTGAAAGACCTGTTGTGAATGAGGGAAAACGGAGGAACACCACCATAAAAAACATTCCCATGAAGTAATAAAAATAGTATAAAGTCGTGATGATTGGATAAGAGATCTTAGTTTATGGTCATAGAGTTTATACCAAAGATGGGACTTTATTCATAAAAATACACACAGGGTGGAGGAGTAACTAAAAACCACATTGAATGAGGGCCTAGGAGACCCACAAATATAAAAAATATTCTAAAGAAAATCTACACACATTTTAAAGTTGTCTTTGATTGTGGATCTACATTTTAAATTCGTACAACACCGGATAAAGTAGTACAATTTAACCTCATGTTTCTAGGATGTGAAAAAATCTTCATGTGAATTATTACTTATGGAACTTGGAATTTTTTGGAAGAGTGATGTTATATCTATCCATAGTGATCAAATAATATTTTTCATTTGGATAAACTTTATGAACGATATAAGTTCCTTACAACCTGGGCTCTAATGTTGCTACTTCATACTGGGTATCATTGGAGTTCTGAGATCCAGTACCATGGCACCAAGGAGGAAGGTGTGGAGAAGAACATTCTTATTGAACACCCTAACTATCTTTTTCATGTGCCTCTCTAGATTATTCTTGTCCTAGAGTATATTATTTTTAAGGGCCTATATCTCATCTAAATGTACTTCCCACATTTTTTCTGGTGTCTACTAGTTATAGAGAGTTATTCAGAGTAATGGAAACTAGATATCGATGGGAATGAATACCTCTATTTTTTAAAATCCATAATATTAAGTAACCTAGGTGGAATTATGAGTCACCATCTGATAGGACCATAGAGCATGGGGGAGATTGTCCTACCAACTCTTCATGTTGTATCCCACCATCTTATACAAAATTTTGCCGAGGGTTTTGTTGAAAAACGCAATATATCCAATTTCATGAGAATGGTAGTGAGAATTATGGTTCGTCTGGATGTTGTACTTGTTGTACATATTAATCAGCTCAACAGCCCGGAATTTGGTGTTGTTGTCAGTGAGAATGGAGTGAGTAACTCTAAACTAGTTGATGATATCAGTGCTCATGAATTTTACCACTGATCAGGCCTTGAATTACTTTAGAGTAATCACTTATGGATGTTTGGAAATGAAATCCACTGTGTTCAGAATGATTTTGCATTGGTGAGTAGTCCCTGGTGGGTACGATCCCACAACATCAAGTACCCAGACTGTAAAGGGCCAAAACTGCTTGGTAGTATAGAGGGGATCTGGTAGTCAATGCACAAAAGTTTCATGGATTTGACCCACATGACAAATATTGGTGAACTCAATATAGTCATGGACCATGGTGGACTAGAAATAGTCGAGCCTTCAAATTTGGTGAGGGAGTTTCAAACTTTCCCAATAAGAACCATAGTACCCGACATAAAATTCTTGACTAAATTGCGTAATCTTATCTCCATTAATGAAACATAGATTATTACATTAAACCCATGTCTTTAAAGAGTCGTCTCATGGTTGGGCCCTCTCTGGAGGGTGAACTTTACGTGCACCATTATATTCACTCACATTCATCTCTATCTGGTATGAGGGTGTCGTGCTTGAGATACTCGATGAAAGGGGTTGTACAATTAGAGGATTCTTTGGATGATAGGGGATCTAGATATATTAATGTAGAATAAATTATGGTAGGCTATTTTACCTACTATTTATTGTCATCATCTGAGATGACAAGTGATATGACTCCTTGATGTGGCATAAGAATGAATAGATTGTCCTAGTAAGGCTCTGCAAGAGTGAGGGGTAAACATTATAGGGAAATTGCTTGACCAATCTATGATAATGGAACACGAGTCTTCACTAGATGAGAAGGGAAATGGGCCATCAGCTGGCATGTGTGATCTAGAAATGGAATGATTTTGTCTTTATAATGACATAGTCACCACTTATTTTATTTATTATTAATTTGGAGTATCCCTTCACATGTAGGAAGGGGCCATCAATCTCGAGGGCCAAATCAAGACCATTGATGAAATCATGATATTTTTCTTCATTGGTGGTGAATCCTTCTAATAGTAGGAATGAGTAGGTTAGGACTTATTTTGAAATGGATATGAAGAAAATCCCCATGAATACCCTATTGATATTGGGATTGTCGACCCTTCTACCAAATGGGCTCTGGGAGGCACCGTCAAAATGAAAATTCCATCACAGAAAGTCTTGGTCCACAGAGAGGATGTACTTATTTTGGAAATCAAAATCTAGAGGTGATTCTTTAGGGTCCGAAAGGGTGTTTATAAAGTCATCCAATGCTTGAACCTTGATGTCTTTTCACGACATTAAACTGATGTAGAACTATTGAAGGATCACACCCCAGTGTTCTAAATGGCATGTCAACATTGGTCGATTTAGTATATACTTTAGAAGATACACATGAGACAACAAATTTATCTTGTGATCCTATAAATAATACCCCAACTTCTATACTAAAAAAACTAGCGTGAGTAAGATCTTCTCGATTGGAGATTATCCAGACTCTATGTCTAGAAGCATGCAATTGAGATAATATAATATATTATATATCCCTTCATTATTCTTCTATGTGACAAGGTTGGTGAGGGACCATTCAAGGTTGGTTATGTAGAGTACAAGAGGATTACTTGATATAGGTGACATCAGGATTGGAGGTTGTAGCAGATACTTCTCGATATCTTCAAAAGTCTCCTAACACCCTTCATCCCACTAGAATATGGTAACTTTCTTCATGATCTAAAAAAGTGGAATACACTTTTCATCTAGATTTTTTATGAATCATTATATATAAACTATGTGTCCTTGAAGGCTTCAATGATCATGGAGATTTCTCGAAGGATGAATCTTGCTAATGGCCTTGATATTATCTGGCTCAATTTCAATGCCTCTGTATCTGGCAATGAAGCCGAGAAACATCCCTGAGGTTATCCTGAAGGAACAATTAAAGGGGATCATATTCATGTATAGAGAGAAGAGGAAACAAAACTATTTCTCAAGATCTATGATATGGTACTGATTCTGGAATAATTAAACCACCAAGTCATACAGGTAGCACTCCACTAATGTTTGAGGATTGGTTTGAGGATGCTGTGCTAGGATTTCTAATAAGTGGCTTCTGCATTATTCAGACCGAATGGAATTACCTAATAGAAGAAGGGCCCTTATGATGATCTAAATGCGGTAGAATCCTAATCATCAGGTCCCATCTAGATCTAATTTTATTTTAAGTTCCATCCATGAAGAATAGAGTCAAGAATCTAGCTATGGCATCAATCAATATCTTAGTCATTAGAAGGGGAAAATAATCCTTCAAGGAATGAAAATTTAAATCATGGAAGTCAATACAGATTCTCATCCACTTGTTCTTATTCATAAATATAATATTGTTGGTGGTTCACTTGGGGCAATAGACTTACTTGAAGAATATGGCTTTGATTTCATCTTCGATCTCGACTATGGTACCGTGAGAAGGGTGAATTTTCCCAAGAGGCTCCTTAAACCCGTGATAATGCATCAGAATACCAAGATGGTTGATAGTGTATTGAAGGTCTAGTCTTGGAACGTGAATATAACTACAAAAGAATACATCGCAGTGTTGCTTCATAAAATTTGTGTACTAATGCTATTCCACTAGAGGCATGGTTTCACTGATTAACATTGACCATAAATATGCCATGGTACTAAGTATCAATTGAGTCAAATCATCGATAGTGATGTAGACACCCTCTTCAAATCTAGGAGGAGAATTTTTTAGATCCACTTCATCATCTGAGGCAAGGGATTTGTGGAAGGAGATGGTTTATTCAGAAAGACAGATTCTAGGGGTGTTATGATCACTTTGAGTATAGATTATATTTGTTCTCAACTGATTTCCATTGGTTTTCAATAGTGATCAATGAGATAAGAATATATCTGTGTGGCAAATATGATGATTTAGTTCCAAATTTAATAGAGGTTGAATGAATTCCTCAAGTCTTTAAAATCAAATAATTATGTTAATGATTTGAAGACTTTTATTTTATTGATGATGGATGGAGAAAGAGTTTGGATGTATGAAGAATTTTTTCTTGAAATCAAATCAGAAACACTATGCCTAATAAATACCTTCATATAAGTTCATAAATGTAAAGTCTCGTGTTTTTGAATCGGGTTAAAATACGATTTTTTTCGAATTTTTTCCGATTTATCAATAGTTCATTTTTTTAAACTGAGCTATGGAATTTTATTCTAAGTGTTGGAACACATAATGGTGTTGTTTCTGGAATTGGGTAATTACCTAATAACTTTTAACGGGTGACCCGATGAGTCTCGGGTGCACCGGATCCGGAAAAATCAACTTTAATGGATCTGCATGGGAAACACATGGTTGCGGTCCAACCTGTGCAGTTTATCTTATTAAATAAATTATTATTATTATTTTTTAATTAAATATGATTATATAAAAGTTTTGGATTAATTAAAATAATTTTTTAATAATAATAATAATATGAAGTTATTATTACTATTACTGTGGTTGTTAAATTTATTGAATGTTAAAGAATTAATTAAATGTCAGTTGAAGGTATTGACGAGGATTTTGGGTTTATCAAAGAACTGTTTTTATTCAAATGAAGAGTTTCAGAATTATTAAAGGACCATTTTTTATTAAATGGAGGAATGTGATAATAATAATAATGTCATTGTTATTATTACAGAGTCATAAATTATTTTGGTACTTTGAGATTTTAATTTCATGTTAAAAGAGTGTATCGTTTATGATAATTAAATGTGGATTTTGAGCTTATCAAACAAACTTTTAATTAAATGAGGGGTTATGGGTTGGAGTTTTTATCATATTAATGATATTGTAATAAATTGGGGGGTTGGGTTTTTAAATAAATGAATGTTTGAATAATAATAATAATGATGTTATTATTATTTTTGTGGTTACTTAGTTAAATAAATGTTAAAAGAATTTAATGATCAATATGGAGTTTTATAATTAATTATGAAACATTTATTACGAGAATAATAAATGAAGGTTAAAAATGAATTGGATAATTAATGTGGATTTAAATGGGGAGGTTGGACATTATTTAAAATTGGCATTTATTGTTTCTTTAAATACAATTTATTTATGGGGTTTGTGAAAGTTCTGTTTTTATTTATTGATGTGTAATATTTAGGTGAATTTAATGAGGATGTTGGATATCTCATTGAAACTCTTAATTAAATAAGCGGTTTTGAATTTAATGAAAGAGTGTGGTTATTTAATGAAGAAGTGTGGTTATTAAATAATATTTGTTTATATTATTTTCTTAAAAATAATTAAATATCTCTCAAAAGGTGAATACTATGGTAAATCTAAGGCCACCAATGGGTCTGAAATGATGGTTTTACCCTAGAGAAGGTATAACATCTGTTTGCATCGAGCGTTTGGATGCCTCGCTCGCAAGAAATTATTATTATTTTTAATCAATTATTTATTCCGATTTTTTAAGATTAAAAATCATTAATAAATCACAAACCGTGCATCGTACGAGAAATCTGAGACCACCAATGAGTTTGAAATGGGGGGTTTACTCTAGGCAAATTATAATTTTTATTCAAAACAAACTTTTATTTAAAGTAACAAATTAAAATTGTTTAATTTAATTAAACAATTAAATTAATTAATTAATATCACGATTACTGTTCATTCATCTTCATTGTACGCCGTTTTCCATTTTTATGGTCGTGGAAGCTTTTGGGAACCCCATTATGGACCGTTATAAACGCTGTAAATTTTAAAACGACTTCTAGGAGTGAAATAAATGACTTCGCCATCAATAAACGGATCAAACTGACATCAAATTAAGAGTTTTAATTTAAGGTTTTTAATTGAATCTGAACGGTTCTAGATCTCTTTAAAATTCTCCCTTTTGTTGATTTGCGGGTTAGAGTGGTCGTGTGCGAATTTCTCTGGATGTTATTTGCATAGCATCCTTGACCTTCTTCCTCCCGATGTCCCGACGCGTGACCACCCCTCTACGCCATTTCTTTTGGCCTCTCAACCTGGTGCGCACAGCAACCAGACAATGTGCATAAACAGATATATATATATATATATATATAAAGGTTTATGCATGTGTGATTACGGACCAGTTGTGTACTGGTTACTGCCAAGTACATTAAAGCGCTTCAGATTTAAAATGGTTCCACCCCGAGGTAGGGTCTCAAATCCGTAACGATTTATTTTAAGAATTATAGAAATTTTTTAAATAAATTGAGAATGTAAGTTTCCTTGATTATGATAAGTCGATGCATGAAATTATTGAAGTTATTAAATGATTCCGCCCACGTGAGATAAATGATGGATTAAACTTGGGTTGTTTTTATGCATGTTTTGCTAATTTGGTTAAAGTTATATGATTAAACAGTTAAATGATTTGAATGGGAAGAATGTATAATAGGGTAATTAATTGTAGAATTAATTATCAAGTCATGAGTTGGACTAAAATGTGTGGCTTTTAATTATGATTGGGAATATTGAATATTAGACATGTTGAAAAGTATAAATTGGAAACTGGTAATAATTAATGGATGGATTAATTATTACATGTTAAATTTTAAATGGTTAATTAATTTATGATTGGTATAATAGATTATATTTAATTAATTAAAGTTTGAATTAATTAATTTGAATGTATTAAATTAAGATTGTGAATTGATTGTTTGTTACGATTGTTGGCCAAGGGTACTTTTTGATACTTGTTAGATTTCAATGCATTAAGTTATCTTGGATGGAGTTGTTCTATATTATGAGATGATGTGTGAGATGGTTTATAAATATATGGGCTTGTTCAGCATGTTTTGTGATGATTATGATGTGCATGTAAATTGTTAAAGTCCTGGAAGAATCACTATTTTAGTGGACGGGTTGAGACTTGTTAACGAATTTGGATAATTAAATGTTGAGTTAATTATTTATTTGGATTACTATGAACAATTAATTGTTAATTAATTATTTAGTATTGAGGTGTTGAATGGTTAATTAAGGGTTGACCTTTGATGGGTGATTTATGTTGTTAATTAGTTGTTGAATTAATTAAGGGATTGGATTAATTAATTTATGAATTAATTAATGGATGGTTTTGGGGTGTTAGACATGGTGTCCTACACCAACGATAAATATATATGTGTGATTGATAAATGGGTTGTGAGATAAGGACTAAAACTTCAAATACTAACGGGGTGATATACATGGTGTTCTACACCAATGATAAATATATATGTATGATTGATAAATGGGTTGTGAGACAAGGACTGAAACTCCAAATACTCACGGGGTGCTAGACATGGCGTTCTACACCCAGCTTGCTAGAAGAGTTTCTTTTATGGGTCAAGGACTGATGCTCCAAATACCCATGGGTTGTGAGTCAAGGACTGATGCTCCAAATACTCATGAGGGTGCTAGACATGATGTTCTACGCCCATTAATTAACATTGGACTGTGGGTCCAATTGTTCATGCATGAAATGAGTTAATGGTTAATGAAGGCTGTTGAGACATGATGTTTTGTGAATTGTTTATGAGGAAGGTTTCAGACATATTTATGAATTGGGTAAACCAATTTTAGTGGGCGGGCTCAGACTTAGTATATGAAAGGTTGAATTGAATAAATTATGACAACGTTATCCAAGCCAAAGCACAAGCTTGGAATTAGTCTTTACTTTGATTACATAGATGGTATTTAGAGACATCTGTGGTGTGTGATTTATACGGGAGATGTTGGGCGTAGGCCGAATTTCAAGACCTTCATAATTTATTAATATTGGAATAATTGATAACTGATGAATGATTATGTAATGAATATTGAGTATGTATGACAAATGTATAATGCAGGTTCAGACACCAGCTAAGGCCTGAAGCAGATACTTGGGTATATAGTTACATTGTATTGTTTACTTAATTAATGCATGCTTTAACATGTTATAAGTTATTTATTAAATGTCTTGTTTGGGGTAGACACCGGTGGTCCCGGCCTACTAAGATGTATATCTCACACCCTACTCGGGCCGCCATTTCACTGGGTACCCGAGTAGATTCTATTTGGTTGCAGGGCTATATTAATTTCATTTACTTAGGAGTTAGGAGCACAGGACCGAGCGGAGGCTCGGGATGCTCGAGGAGATCGCCCATGGGGCTTTGAGTCATTATTTATTTATTTATGCATTTAAATTTAAAGCATGTTGTTTTTTTCACTTTTTTCAACTTTTGTATCATTAGCATGTCATGCATGCATCCGTTGTATACTTTGGCGTTGGCCATTTGTTTTGTAGAAGATTTATAAAAGATACTTTCCGCTGCATATTCATTTATTATACTGTTTCCACTATTTATTTCCTTTATCTATTTTTGAACACTAAAATGAGGGTATAGTCTGTTGAGTCAATAAGGTTTTCCTTATGAATTTTCCATTCCTTCTTGTTTTGAAAATCACAAACACATTATCTTTAAGGAAAATCTCTTCTATAAGGAAAATTGATTTTATAAGGAAAATTGCTTTTATAAGGAAAATTGCTTTTATAAGGAAAGTCGCTTTTATAAGGAAAATCGCTTTTATAAGGAAAATTATTCTTATCATATTTTCATTATCTATATCCATATTTTTATTAAGTATAGGAATCAGATTCATTTCTATATTCTCAGAATCATTTAAAACTTTAATATGAAGCATTCTGTTTTAGGCTCCAAATTCTGGATGAGAACTGTAATGAAGTTCCACTCCGAATTCTGGATATGAACTCTAGTAAAGTTCTACTCCGAATTCTGGATACGAACTCTCATGAAGTTCAACACCGAAATCTGATGACAAATCCTGATTACGAATTCTCATTACGAATTCTGATGACGAATTGTCATTCCGAATTCTCATTCCGAATTCACCTATTAAATAGAATCTGATCATCTTTTCTTTATACAGTCTGAATTTATTTAGACTCCGAATATTATTATTGGTGAGACTCCGAACTTTCATTTCTCTTACACTTTTATAATTTGTCTACTCTTTAATATTTTTTCTTACACTCCGAACCTCCACTCCGAACTTTTGTGTTAGACATAAAACAATGTCATACTTTCTGTTACACTTGTTTTGTTATAAAACAATGTCGTCTATTCCGTTATAAACTAACCATTGGTTAAGTGACACGTTTACATGTCCCTTCAATTTTTAAGGAAGATATGACCATTGGAATGGAGGTCGACCGAGCCTATAAATAGGAGATCATTTGAAAGAGCTCGATACTGATCTTATACTAATCTTTGACTCATGTGATTACATGCTTGAAGTTATTTCTAGAGAGAGAGACTCTTATTAAATCTCAAAGCTTCGTGCGACTCCGAATGTTGGTGATTACATTCGAGGACTTTCGAGGATAGGAAGACAGAGGTTTCGACTACCTTGAAGTTCGAGGGCTTCCTTGTTGAGGAAGAGAGAGGTTGCCAACTACCTTGGAGTTGAGGGCTTGCGGGGATAACAAGACAGAGATTCCAATATTCATATCGAGGGCTTACCTTGGTGTGGGTAAGATAGACTTTCTTGAAAGTATAAATCAAGGGACCTTTATCCAAGGTTGTTGGATACCCTTATCTTTGGGTTAAAAGACTTATATCCTGTTACATGTAGTTTTACTACCTGTTTGTTTCCACTACATATTGTATTGTAAGGAAAGTATAACTTTCTTATACTTCCTTACTTGTACTCTGTTTCATTTAGATTCTATACACTTTAAGGTAGAATCTCATATTGTAATCTTTAGTTTAAGTTTCAATTTCCGGATCCATATTACCGGAACCTACTTTCGGAATCTCTTTCTAGTTTTAAGCAAGTACATAGAACTTGAAGTTTATAACTTCATTCCTTATTCCGATTTTTCAATTGGTGTTAGAGGTGTTGTGAATTTGCTTAGTTTATCTTTTTTAAACTTAGAACTTTCCTTATTTAAGGAAAACATAGTTATTCAAAATCAACTTTAAAGGTTTCAAAGGAAATTTTTAAAGTGTACAATTCACCCCCCCCCTCTTGTATATTGAGCAACTACATAATTATTTCGATCCTAAAATTGGTATCAGAGCAGGTATCTAAAATACTTATACTCACGTTTATGTTTTTCTTGTTCATTTTCCTTTATTCTTCATACTTGATTAGAAAGTTCTTTGTCATTCCGAACTTTTTCATTCCAAACTTTCTCATTCCAAACTTTGTGATTACGAACTTTTTATACTAACAAGTTTGTGTGCCGACGGTTATTTTAAGTATGACAGGAATCAATGTTGGCTCCATTGATAATCTAAATCCTACAAGACCACCGATCTTTGATGGTAATGACTATGAGTACTGGAGAGATCGAATGAATACTTTTGTTATCAATACTGGAGTGGACAACTTTGTTATGCTTACTGGTGATTATAAAATTCCTGATAAGGATGTTAGAATTTTCACTAACTAGGAAAAGCAAGAGTATCAACTCAATTATAAGGTACGCAATACCTTACTTTGTTCAATGACTAAATATATATATAGCCAAATTTCTTTTTGTGAAGCATCTAATTGTATCTGGAAGAAGTTAGAGGTCACACACTTTGGAACTTCTAAAGTGATTGAGACTAGGAGAGCTATGCTTTGAGCTGAATATCATGGCTTCAATTTTACTTATGGTGAACCAATTTGTAAAGTTCAAAAGAGATTCATGACTATAGTCAACAGTTTACAGTCTATGGGAGAGAAAGGGTTAGATGATGAAGCACTTTTGGATAAGATAATTGATATTATGCCCAATGAGTGGGAATCAAAAAGAACTGCTATAGATAAGAACAGGAAGGTCACTCAAATTTCTCTTGATGATTTATTTGGAACTCTTCTCCAACAAGAAACTAGAATGAAGAGAGATGCTAATAAAATTAAGAAGAAAAATGGAAATGGTACTGTTGCTTTTACAAAAACATCAAATCAAATGAAAGCTAAGTCTCCTGAGAGAGTAACCAGATCCAAGTCTAAGAAGGTAGGTATTCAATCTAAATCTAGTGAGAGTGAAGTCTTTGAAAATGAGTTAGCAAATCTTGCTCGAAGGATGAAAAAGATAGCTGGACAAAGAAATTTCCAATCAATGTATAAGAAAAAAGAAATGAAAGATATGAAAGATGGAGAAGTCACGTGTTATGAATGCAAGAGAGCTGGACATATTAGACCAAATTTCCCTTTGCTCAAAAAGAAAGAAAGGAAAGAAAGGCATTCAGACAGGAACAGAAAGAAGTATTATAAAGCCAAAGCTAAGAATGTCTTGAAAGAAAATGACACCTGGAGTGCCAGTGGTGGTGACTCTTCAGATGAATCTTCTGATTATGAATCTTCAGGGCAGAATAATCTTGGTCTTGTAGCCAGACTACCTATTAACAATCATTGTTTTATGGCTAAGGTACGAAATGCTGAATCATTGACCAATGTTTCTTTAAATTCTAATGATAGTAAATATTATAACTCTTCTGATGAAGAATCTTCTTCTGATGAAGAAAATACATTACCTACTTATGAAGAAGTTTCTAGGTTTGCTGAACTTCTTGAAATTGAGAATTCCAAACTCAATAAAAAACATGATAAGGAAAACTCTAGGAATAATATTCTTACGAATGAAATATCAGATCTTTCTAAAGATCTTGATAGAAAAAATGATGATTTTGAAAGTATTTCAAAAAATCTTGAGGAAGTATGTTCTGAGAAGAACAAACTTTCTAAAGAGTTAGAAAAAGTAATTTCTAGGAAAAATGTTTTCGAGCCTAGCTCTAGTTCTAAATCTAATGATTTTGAAGATAAAAACTTGGTTATAAAACTCAAGTCGGAAATTTTTTCCTTAAAGAAGTGTTTATCAAACTTTACCCATGGTAAGGAAAATTTTGATAAAATGTATTCCGAAATATGACCTTTAAGAAATAAATCCGGATTTGGTTATACCCATGCAAAACCAATTTTTATTAACAATTATTTTGTTCCTCAATGTGCCCCATTTTGTACCAAGTGTCAATGTGGTGGTCACTGGGCAAAGAATTGTTCCTTAAACGAAACCCAATCTCTATGATTTCACAAATCTTATTTCTCTAAGAAGATGTGGGTACCTAAAATTTTTTTATTTGGAAATCTCAGATCCAAACAAGTTTGGATTCCGAAAGTCTAATTCTCTTCTTGATTTCAGGAAAATAAAGAGAGTACCAGCAACAACACATGGTACATGGATAGTGGATGTTCTCGGCACATGACTAATAACAAAATCTATTTTGAAAAGATTATCAAAACGAAAGGAGGAAAGGTAACTTTTAGAGATAATGCTAAGGGAGAAATTGTTGGTATTGGTAATATTGAAGAAACAGTGCATGTAAAATTTGATGAGTCTGATCCTTTTGTTTTTAAACTATCCCAACCTACATCTTCGGATGTGTTTTCAAAAACTAATTGTCAACCTTTGATAAAACATCATTTAGATAAGGAAAAAGTTAAAGAAGATACTTTTTAAACATTTACCCCATAATATTTTCTACCCAATTTTGATGAACACGCTTATCAAAACCCAAATCAGGTGTTTCTTAAGAATCATCCCAGTGATAGTATCATTGGTGATGTAAATCAACTGTTAGAACTAGAAGTTACTTAAGAAATGAAATAGAACATCTAGCATTTCTTTACCATTTAGAACCAAAAAGCACTGATGAAGCTTTAGGTGGTGATGATTGGATCAAAGCTATGTAAGATGAACTAAATGAATTTTAAAGGAACAAAGTCTGGATCTTGGTTGAAAGACCTAAGGAAACTTCTGTTATTGGAGTAAAGTGGGTCTTCAAGAACAAATGTGATGAAAATGGAGTCATAGTAAGAAATAAAGCTAGACTTGTTGGTAAAGGCTATAATCAGCAAGAGGGAATAGACTACGAAGAAACCTATGCTCCAGTAGCTAGACTTGAATCTATCCGTACTCTACTTGCCTTTACAGCATTCTTTAATTTTAAACTTTTTCAAATGGATGTGAAATGTGATATTCTTAACGGTTATGTTCAAGAGGATGTTTTTGTTGAACAACCTCCTGGATTTGAAGATAAAAAACATCCTGGTCATCTTTTTAGACTTACCAAAGCTCTGTATGGTATTAAACAAGCCCCACGAGCATGGTATGATAGACTCACTGGATTTTTTCTTCAAAATAACTATGTTAATGGAAATGAAGATCCAACACTTTTTATAAATAAAGATAAGAAAAATGTTTTGATTGTTCAAATTTATGTTGATGACATCATATTTGGTTCAACTCAGCAATCTTTAACCAAATCTTTGGCAAGTCTAATGAAATCTGAGTTTGAAATGAGTATGATGGGTGAGTTAACTTTTTTCCTTGGTTTGCAAATTTCTCAAAAACCAGGATGAATCTATATATCTCAACATAATTATATTAAAGATCTTCTCAAAAAGTATGGTTATGACAACACTAAGAGTATAAGTAATCTCATTGGTACCTCAAACTCTTTAGATCTTGATGAAGTTGGGAAACCAGTAGATCAAACATATTTTAGAGGTATAATAGGAAGTTTACTTTACTTAACAGCTAGTCGACCAGACTTAATGTTCTCAGTATGCTTATGTGCAAGATATCAATCCAATCCTAAGGAATCCCACTTAAAGGCAGTAAAAAGAATTTTTCACTACCTTAAGGGAACCATGGATCTAGGATTATTTTATACTTCTGGAAATGATTTTGTTCTAAAAATCTTTTCTGATACTGACATTGGGGGATGTAGAATGGATAGAAAAAGTACATCCAAAACTTGTCATTTCTTTGGAGATTCACTAGTTTCTTGGTCTTGCAAGAAGCAACATTCTGTAGCACTTTCCACTGCTGAAGCCAAATATGTAGCAGTTGGAAGTTGTTGTGATCAAGTGTTGTGGATGCAACACACACTCACAGACTATGGTTTGAGTTTTACTAAAACTCAAATTTTCTGTGATAACACAAGTGCCATTGCCCTAAGTAAGAACCCTGCACATCACTCACGTGCAAAACACATAGATATTAGGCATCACTTTCTGAGGGATCACACACTAAAAGGAGATATCATTCTTCAGTTTATCAGAACGCAAGATCAACTTGGTAATATTTTCACAAAATCATTGCCTTCTGATAGATTTGAATACATTAAACAAAAGTTAGGAATGATAACCGTAAGGTAATCTTTCTTAATTAACTTTCTGTTTAAAAATTCTCCTTACAGTAATAAACTCCTTTTCATAGGGGGAGTACATTTGATTGTTAGAGTAACAAAATTTTTCAAATTTAGTTTTTCAAACTTTTCAGAACGAAATTTCCGAAATGGGAATTTTCGGAACTGAAATTTTCAAGAATGGATATTTTCATATAGAAAACTTCTGGAATGGAATTTTTTGTACTGAAAACTTCCAGAATGGAAAATTTCGTACTGGTGTTTCTGTAATGAGATTTTTATACTGAGACTTTCATAATGATCTTTTCATATTAAAACTTTTGTAGTGAAATTTTCATGCTGAAAATCTTGTAATGATTTTTCATTTTCTTTGTTGAGTTTTTCGTAGTGAATTTTGAGAACTATGTCTTTTAATAGTAAAAAAAATTTTCATAGTCAATTTTTTTCTTCAAGAAGAATATTACCCATTACGAATAATCCTCCTAAGCAAATTCAAAAGGTATGATTTCTTTACTCAAGTTTTCATAATCATACTTTACCAGCTGATGTTTTATTATATTGTGTTTTTGGATTCTAGTTTCCTTAAATCTTTGTTTTAATAAAAACCTCAAAAGATCGGATTCAAGTTTTCCTGAGAAATGGTTTTCAACTGTCAGATCTGATCTCAGTTTTTTTACAACCGTTTGATCAACCAGGGAAGATGAACCATCATATTGTTGCCTATTTAAAGGGGACCCCAAATGGTCGTCCCACATCGGTTTTTCATGACCCAGCGTCCCAAAGCTCTGCCTCTCCGTTTTAAGGTTGTTCCGATATTCAGCAATATCCGTTCCGAACTTCTCAGAAGACTTCAGATCCGAATGTCTGTGGAAGTAGCTTCTCAAGACATGTCAACCTTTAAGTCGATTTACAAGTGGTTAGTATATATATAAAGGTTGTTTCATCCTGATTTCTTCAACAGGTATGATTCTCTTATATCCAAGAACATAAAGCTTAAAAAATGGGAAGATGTTGTTGTGTCTAAGACCGGTAATCAAGATGAAGTATATTCGGAGTTGCTTTTAGAGTTCTATGAGATAGTTTCCTTCTTTAAGGAAGATGGTAGGGAGAAATTGTCTTTTAAGTCTTATGGAAAGACTTATAAGCTTTCTTATGCTAGGGCAGCCAGCTTGGTAGGGCTAAAAAATAAAGGAGAAGCCGAGTTCATCACTCATGTTTTTCCAGATTCAAAAGGAAGTTTCAACAAAGAAAAGTCTTTGGAGACTCTCGGACTGTCAGATGACAAGGCTCCGAAGATTGCTACACTACTGGAAAAGGGACCTTTCCCAACAGTTGTGTACCAACGGTTCAATGAACCGTTGGCATATCTTGTTTTTCCCAACGGTTTATAGAAACCGTTGGGAAAAACCCCTCAATGCATAGTTTTCCCAACGGTTTCATACAACCGTTAGGAAAGATAGGTTTTTCCCTTGTTTTCCCAACGGTTTATATGGAACTGTTGGGAAAGATAGCTTTGTCCCAACGGTTCTTAGAACCGTTGGGAAAAGTGGTGAAGAAATCTTGTTTTCCCAACGGTTCTATGGAACCGTTGGGAAATGTTGGTCATTCCCAACGGTTTTTAATAACCGTTGGGAAAAAAAGCCCCAAATACCAAATTGAGCCAGCGGCCTCCCCACAATCCAGAAGCATTCAGTTCGTGTCCTCCTGGAGCGATTCCTTGCAGAAGGACCTCCCAATCCCCACATCTTCCATCAGATCAGCACCTACCAGGTTAGACTCCTATATTTTATCAACGATATAGTTCCAGCTCTTATAAATCATATACTTCTATTCTTGATTTCGTTATTCCCAATTATTAGGGTTTTTGTAAATATTTATGATTGTTTCATGGTGGTCATGTGCACCACTATAGGTACATTGATTCACTAATTTATTTTGGTATTTCTATAAAATTCGAATACAATTTATTAATGAATCAATGTTGAGTGTTAACATGACATTCATGTTCTTTATTTAAAGTGTAAACAAATACTTATATAGAATTTCCTTGTAAAACCTGATGGTTTAACTCTAGTTAAATGGAATCATAATTTTGTATGTTATTAATATTTAGTAATTGGTGAGGTGAATCATATATGTATATGAAAAATGGATCAAGATCATTTAGTATTGGATAGAATTATTCCCTAGTAATGTGAGACCCTTATGTTGTGGGGTGAGTATGGAGTAGTGAGATAATGAGATTGTTGTCATGTGATTTTAGGTTAATCCGATGTCGTCCTCTATGAGTTTGACCGTTAGACGCCCGTTTTGGCCGTTTTTGACACCAGAACGGCGTTCCTGGTCACCGCGGGCACACGGCACGTCCGATTGACGTGCCGTCTACTCGACCACATCACAATTCACTCACCCTTTGATGTCGTCCGATTTTAGGCTATTCGGACTTCGTTCGGCTAGTTTGGACCCCCCACGTGCGTTTATCAAGCGCGCGCAACGCTTAAAGAACGCATAATGAGTCCTCCCATGCAGACCGCATGTCCGATTGATGTGTTGTCTACGCGTGCACGTCGCTAATAATAATGGGATTGTTGTCCTGGGATTTCAGGTCAATCCGATGTCGTCCGCTATGAGTTTGACCGTTAGACGCCCGTTTTGGCCGTTTTTGACACCAGAACGGCGTTCTTGGTCACCGCGGGCACACGGCACGTCCGATTGACGTTCCGTCTACTCGAACACATCGCAATTAACTCACCCTTTGATGTCGTCCGATTTCAGGCCATTTGGACATCGTTCGGCCAGTTTGGACCCCCCACCCCCACGCGCGTTTATCAAGCGCGTGCAACGCTTAAAGAACGCATAATGAGCCCTTCCGCGCAGACCGCACATCCGATTGATGTGCCGTATATGCGTGCACGTCGCGAATAATAATTGTATTCTTTTCCTATGATTTCAGGTCAATCCGATGTCGTCCGCTATGATTTTGACCGTTAGACGCCCGTTTTGGCCCTTTATGACACCAGAACGGCGTTCCCGGTCACCGCGGGCACACGGCATGTCCGATTGACATGCCGTCTGCTCGACCACATCAAAATTCACTCACCCTTTGATGTAGTCCAATTTCAGGCCACTCGGTCTTCGTTCGGCCAGTTTGGACCCCCCACGCGCGTTTATCAAGCGCACGCAACGCTTAAAGAACGCATAATGAGTCCTCCCGCGCAGACCGCTCGTCCGATTGACGTTCCGTCTGCGCGTGCACGTCGAAAATAATAATTATATTGTTTTCATGTGATTTCAGGTCAATCCGATGTCTTCTGTTATGAGTTTGACCGTTAGATGCCCGTTTTGGCCGTTTTTGACACCAGAACGGCGTTCCCGGTCACCACGGGCACACGGCACGTCTGATTGACGTGCCGTCTACTCTAACACATCACAATTAACTCACCCTTTTATGTCGTCCGATTTCAGGCCATTCGGACATCGTTCGGCCAGTTTGGACCCCCCCCCCCACCCCCACGCGTGTTTATCAAGCGCGCGCAACGCTTAAAAAACGCATAATGAGCCCTACCGCGCAGACCGCATATCCGATTGACGTGCCGTCTACTCTTGCACATCGCGAATAATAATTGTATTGTTGTCATGTGATTTCAGGTCAATCCGATGTCGTCCGCTATGATTTTGACCGTTAGACGCCCGTTTTGGCCCTTTATGATACCATAACGGCGTTCCCGGTCACCGCGGGCACACGGCACGTCCGATTGACGTGTCGTGTGCTCGACCACATCACAATTCACTCACCCTTTGATGTCGTCCGATTTCAGGCCATTCGGACTTCGTTCGGCCAGTTTGGACCCCCCACGCGCGTTTATCAAGCACGTGCAACGCTTAAAGAACGCATAATGAGCCCTCTCGCGCAGACCGCACGTCCGATTGACGTTCCGTCTGCGTGTGCACGTCGCGAATAATAATGGGATTGTTGTCCTGTGATTTCAGGTCAATCTGATGTCGTCCGCTATGAGTTTGAACGTTAGACGCCCATTTTGGCTGTTTATGACACCAGAAGGGAGTTCCCGGTCACCGCGGGCACACGGCACGTCCGATTGACGTGCCTTCTGCTCGACCACATCACAATTCACTCAACCTTTGATGTCGTCCGATTTCACGCCATTCGGAATTCATTCGGCCAGTTTGGACCCCCCCACGCGCGTTTCTCAAGCGCGCGCAACGCTTAAAGAACGCATAATGAGCCCTCCCGCGCAGACCGCATGTCTGATTGATGTGCCTTCTGAGCGTACACGTCGCAAATAATAATGGTATTGTTGTCCTGTGATTTCAGGGCAATCTGATGTCGTCCGCTATGAGTTTGACCGTTAGACGCCCGTTTTGGCCGTTTGTGACACCAGAACGGTGTTCCCGGTCACCGCGGGCACACGGCACGTCCGATTGATGTGAAGTCCACTCGACCACATCACAATTCACTCACCCTTTGATGAAGTCCGATTTCAGGCCATTCGGACTTCGTTCGGCCAGTTTGGACCCCCCACGCGCTTTTATCAAGCGCGC
Source organism: Viscum album (assembly GCA_963277665.1). Lineage (NCBI taxonomy): Eukaryota > Viridiplantae > Streptophyta > Magnoliopsida > Santalales > Viscaceae > Viscum > Viscum album. The sequence continues at coordinate 311,268,065 of OY728119.1, read as the reverse complement.
GCAGCGCTAAAAGAACTCATAATGAGTCCTCCCGCACAGACCGCACGTCTGATGGACGTTCCGTCTGCGCGTGCACATCGCAAATAATAATGGGATTGTTGTCCTGTGATTTCAGGTCAATCCGATGTCGTCCGCTATGAGTTTGACCGTTAGACGCTCGTTTTGGCCGTTTTTGACACCAGAACGGCGTTCCCGGTCACCGCGGGCAAACGGCACGTCCGATTGACGTGCCGTCTACTCGAACACATCCCAATTAACTCACCCTTTGATGTCGTCCGATTTCAGGCCATTCGGACATCGTTCGTCCAGTTTGGACCCCCACCCCCACGCGCGTTTATCAAGCGCGTGCAACGCTTAAAGAACGCATAATGAGCCCTTCCGCGCAGACCGCACATCCGATTGATGTGCCGTCTGCGCGTGCACATCGCGAATAATAATTGTATTCTTGTCCTATGATTTCAGGTCAATCCGATGTCGTCCGCTATGATTTTGACCGTTAGACGCCCGTTTTGGCCCTTTATGACACCAGAACGGCGTTCCCGGTCACCGCGGGCACACGGCATGTCCGATTGACGTTCCGTCTGCTCGACCACATCACAATTCACTCACCCTTTGATGTCGTCTGATTTCAGGCCATTTGGTCTTCGTTCGGCCAGTTTGGACCCCCCCCCCCCCACCCCACGCGCGTTTATCAAGCGCGCCCAACGCTTAAAGAACGCATAATGAGCCCTACCGCACAGACCGCACATCCGATTGACGTGCCGTCTGTGCGTGCACGTCGCAAATAATAATGAGATTGTTGTCTTGTGATTTCAGGTTAATCCGATGTCGTCTGCTATGAGTTTGACCGTTAGACGCCCGTTTTGGCCGTTTTTGACACCAGAACGGCGTTCCCGGTCACCGCGGGCACACGGCACGTCCGATTGACGTGCCGTCTGCTCGACCACATCACAATTCACTCACCCTTTGATGTCGTCCGATTTTAGGCTATTCGGACTTCGTTCGGCTAGTTTGGACCCCCATGTGCGTTTATCAAGCGCGCGCAATGCTTAAAGAACGCATAATGAGCCCTCCCATGCAGACCGCATGTCCGATTGATGTGTTGTCTACGCGTGCACGTCGCTAATAATAATGGGATTGTTGTCCTGTGATTTCAGGTCAATCCGATGTCGTCCGCTATGAGTTTGACCGTTAGACGCCCGTTTTGGCCGTTTTTGACACCAGAACGGCGTTCCCGGTCACCGCGGGCACACGGCACGTCCGATTGACGTGCCGTATACTCGAACACATCAAAATTAACTCACCCTTTGATGTCGTCCGATTTCAGGCCATTCGGACATCGTTCGGCCAGTTTGGACCCCCCACCCCCACGCGCGTTTATCAAGCGCGTGCAACGCTTAAAGAACGCATAATGAGCCCTTCCGCGCAGACCGCACATCCGATTGATGTGCCGTCTACGCGTGCACGTCGCGAATAATAATTGTATTCTTGTCCTATGATTTCAGGTCAATCCGATGTCGTCCGCTATGATTTTGACTGTTAGACGCCCGTTTTGGCCCTTTATGACACCAGAACGGCGTTCCCCGTCACCGCGGGCACACGGCATGTCCGATTGACGTGTCGTCTGCTCGACCACATCAAAATTCACTCACCCTTTGATGTCGTCCAATTTCAGGCCACTCGGTCTTCGTTCGGCCAGTTTGGACCCCCCACGCGCGTTTATCAAGCGCGCGCAACGCTTAAAGAACGCATAATGAGTCCTCTCGCGCAGACCGCACGTCCGATTGACGTTCCGTCTGCGCGTGAACGTCGAAAATAATAATGAGATTGTTGTCATGTGATTTCAGGTCAATCCGATGTCTTCCGCTATGAGTTTGACCGTTAGACGCCCGTTTTGGCCGTTTTTGACACCAGAACGGCGTTCCCGGTCACCGCGGGCACACGGCACGTCCGATTGACGTGTCGTCTACTCTAACACATCACAATTACCTCACCCTTTTATTTCGTCCGATTTCAGGCCATTCGGACATCGTTCGGCCAGTTTGGACCCCCCCCCACCCCCACGCGTGTTTATCAAGCGCGCGCAACGCTTAAAAAACGCATAATGAGCCCTACCGCGCAGACCGCATATCCGATTGACGTTCCGTCTGCTCGTGCACGTCGCGAATAATAATTGTATTGTTGTCATGTGATTTCAGGTCAATCCGATGTCGTCCGCTGTGATTTTGACCGTTAGACGCCCGTTTTGGCCCTTTATGATACCATAACGGCGTTCCCGGTCACCGCGGGCACACGGCACGTCCGATTGACGTGCCGTGTGCTCGACCACATCAAAATTCACTCACCCTTTGATTTCGTCCGATTTCAGGCCATTCGGACTTCGTTCGGCTAGTTTGGACCCCCCACGCGCGTTTATCAAGCGCGCACAACGCTTAAAGAACGCATAATAAGCCCTCCCATGCAGACCGCATGTCCGATTGATGTGCTGTCTGCACGTGCACGTTGCTAATAATAATGGTATTGTTGTCCTGTGATTTTAGGTCAATCCGATGTCGTCTGCTATGAGTTTGACCGTTAGACGCCCGTTTTGGCCGTTTATGACACCAGAACGGCGTTCCCAGTCACCGCGGGCACACAGCACGTCCGATTGACGTTCCCTCTGCTCGAACATATCACAATTAACTCACCCTTCGATGTCGTCCGATTTCAAGCCATTCGGACATCGTTCAGCCAGTTTGGACCCCCCCACGCGCGTTTATCAAGCGCGTGCAACGCTTAAAGAACGCATAATGAGCCCTTCCGCGCAGACCGCACATCCGATTGATGTACCGTCTATGCGTGCACATCGCGAATAATAATTTTATTCTTGTCCTGTGATTTCAGGTCAATCCGATGTCGTCCGCTATGATTTTGACCGTTAGACGCCCGTTTTGGCCCTTTATGACACCAGAACGGCGTTCCCGGTCACCGTGGGCACACGGCATGTCCGATTGACGTGTCATCTACTCGACCACATCACAATTCACTCACCCTTTGATGTCGTCCGATTTTAGGCCATTCGGTCTTCATTCGGCCAGTTTGGACCCCCCCCCCCACCCCCACGCGCATTTATCAAGCGCGCGCAACGCTTAAAGAACGCATAATGAGCCCTACCGCGCAGACCGCACATCCGATTGACGTGCCGTCTGTGCGTGCACGTCGCGAATAATAAATGGATTGTTGTCCTATGATTTCAGATCAATCTGATGTCGTTCGCTATGATTTTGACCGTTAGACGCCCGTTTTGGCCCTTTATGACACCAGAACGGCGTTCCCGGTCACCGCGGGCACACGGCACGTCCGATTGACGTTCCGTCTGCTCGACCACATCACAATTCACTCAACCTTTGATGTCGTCCGATTTCAGGCTATTCGGACTTCGTTCGGCAAGTTTGGACCCCCCCACGTGCGTTTATCAAGCGCGTGCAACGCTTAAAGAACACATAATGAGCCCTCCCATGCAGACTGCACGTCCGATTGATGTGCTGTCTGCGCGTGAACGTCGTGAATAATAATGTAATTGTTGTCTTGTGAGTTTAGGTCAATCCGATGTCGTCCGCTATGAGTTTGACCGTTAGACGCCCGTTTTGGCTGTTTATGACACCAGAACGGCGTTCCCGGTCACCGCGGGCACACGGCATGTCCGATTGACGTTCCCTCTGCTCGACCATATCACAATTAACTCACCCTTTTATGTCGTCCGATTTCAAGCCATTCGGACATCGTTCGGCCAGTTTGGACCCCCCCACGCGCGTTTATCAAGCGCGCGCAACGCTTAAAGAACGCATAATGAGCCCTACCGCGCAGACCGCACATCCGATTGACGTGCCGTCTGCGCGCGCACGTCGCGAATAATAATTGGATTGTCGTCCTGTGATTTCAGGTCAATCCGATGTCGTCCGCTATGATTTTGACCGTTAGACGCCCGTTTTGGCCCTTTATGACACCAGAACAGTGTTCCCGGTCACCGCGGGCACACGGCACGTTCGATTGACGTGCCGTCTTCTCGACCACATCATTATTCACTCACCCTTTGATCTCATCCGATTTCAGGCCATTCGGACTTCGTTCGGGCAGTTTGGACCCCCCACGCGCGTTTATCAAGCGCGCGCAACGCTTAAAAAACGCATAATGAGCCCTCTCGTGTAGACCGCACGTCCAATTGATGTTCCATCTACGCGTGCACGTCGCGAATAATAATGGGATTGTTTTCCTGTGATTTCAGGTCAATACGATGTCGTCCGCTATGAGTTTAACCGTTAGACGCCCGTTTTGGCCGTTTATGACACCAGAACGGCGTTCCCGGTCACCGCGGGAACACGGCACGTCCGATTGACGTGCCGTCTGCTCGACCACATCTCAATTCATTCACCCTTTGATGTCGTCCGATTTCAGGCCATTCAGACATCGTTCGGCCAGTTTGGACCCCCCACGCGCGTTTATCAAGCGCGCGCAACGCTTAAAGAACGCATACTGAGCCCTCCCGTGCAGACCGCACGTCCGATTGATGTGCCGTCTACGCGTGCATGTCGAGAATAATAATGGGATTGATGTCCTGTGATTTCAGGTCAATACGATGTCGTCCGCTATGATTTTGACCGTTAGACGCCCGTTTTGGCCGTTTATGACACTAGAACGGCGTTCCCGATCACCGCAGGAACACGGCACGCCCGATTGTCGTGCCGTCTGCTCGAACACATCACAATTCATTCACCCTTTGATGTCGTCCGATTTCAGGCCATTCGGACTTCGTTCGGCCAGTTTGGACCCCCCACGCGCGTTTATCAAGCGCGCACAACGCTTAAAGAAGGCATAATGAGTCCTCCCGCGCAGACCGCACGTCTGATTGACGTGCCGTCTGTGCGTGCACATCGCGAATAATAATGGGATTGTTGTCCTGTGATTTTAGGAACAATCCGATGTCATCCGCTAAGTGACTGTATTTTTTTTAAAATGGACACCATTTTAAGTACATACGGAAAACCGACCAAACAGATTCGGTTTCCGTTGAAACTTTAGGAGAATGATCCATGGGTCATATGTGACGTGTACGAATCAACCCCGCCTCAATCGGAGACGTGGTGTGGCCGACACCACTCAAAGTGTCCGTCTTTTGTTTCAAAAGGACGTCATTTTAAGTGAAAAGCATCAACTGACATACGAAAAACCGACCAAACGCATTTCGAATCTATTGTTAATTTATCCCTAGAATCCATGGGGTCATATGTGACGTATACGAGCCAACCCGGGATGAATCCGAGTCGCGGTGTGACCGGGATCAGTCTAAGTGGCTCTCTTTTGTTTAAAAGGGACATTTTAAGTACATACGGAAAAATGACCAAACGGATTCAGTTTCCATTGAAACTTTAGGAGAATGATCCATGGGTCATATGTGACGTGTACGAATCAACCCCGCCTCAATCGGAGACGCGGTGTGGCCGACACCACTCAAAGTGTCTGCCTTTTGTTTCAAAAAGACGTCATTTTAAGTGAAAAGCATCAACTGACATACGAAAAACCGACCAAAGGCATTCGGACTGTGTTGATACTTTATCACAAGGATCCATCGGTCGTATGTGACGTGTACGAGTCAATCCCACCTCAATCCGAGGAGCGGTGTGGCCGAAACCGCTCTAACTATGTCAATTTTGTTTAAAATGGACAGGATTATAAGTGAAAAGAACAACTGGCATACGGAAAACCAACCAAACGCATTCTAAATCTGTTGATAATTTATCCCAACGATCCATGGGTCATATGTGATGTGTACGAGCCAACCCGGGATGAATCCCAGTCGCGGTGTGGCCGGGATCAGTCTAAGTGGCTCTCTTTTCTTTAAAACGGACACCATGTTAAGTACATACGGAAAATTGACCAAACGGATTCGGTTTCCATTGAAACTTTAGGAGAAAGATCCATGGGTCATATGTGACGTGTAAGAATCAACCCCGCCTCAATCTGAGAAGCTGTGTGGCCGGCACCACTCAAAGTGTCTGTCTTTTGTTTCAAAAGGACGTCATTTTAAGTGAAAAGCATCAACTGACATACGGAAAACCGACCAAATGCATTCGGATTGTGTTGATACATTATTAAAATGATCCATGGGTCATATGTGACGTGTACGAGTCAACCCCGCCTTAATATGAGGCACGGTGTGGCCAGAATCACTCTATGTGGCTCTCTTTTGCTTAAAATGGACAACAATTTAAGTACATACGGAAAACCGACCAAACGCATTCGGTTTCCATTGAAACTTTAAGAGAACGATCCATAGGTCATATGTGACATGTATGAGTCAACACCGCCTCAATCTGAGGCGCGGTGTGGCCGGAACCACTCAAAGTGTCTGCCTTTTGTTTCAAAAGTACGTCATTTTAATTGAAAAACATCAACTGACATACGGAAAACCGATCAAATGCATTCGGATTGTGTCGATATATTAGCACAACAATCCAGGGGTCATATGTGACGTGTATGAGTCAACCCCGCCTCAATCTGAGGCGCGTTTTGGACGGTAGCACTCCAGGTGTATGCATTATGTTTAAAATGGACATTACTTTAGGTAAAAATATATGGTATACAAAAAACAGATCAAATTATGAATTGACTTCCAGATTCCACATATAATTATCATCTAAATTTTAAATTGAATTCTAAAAGAATTATGTATGTTTATAATTACGTTATCAATTCTAATTTAATTATGGATGTGTATAGTTCTACCATTATATGTTAAACGTGTTTGAATTTGTTCTCTATATGTAAGTGTTAGTTGGTTATTGCAGGTACAATAATTTTATATATGTATGTGTTAGTTTATTGCAGGTACAATAATTGGATTGAAAAATGAGAGGGAACCCACAAAACCAGACCTGGTGGTGATCAAATTGGAGAGCTGGAGCTGCTGGCTGATTTGCCCAGCAGAGGCTATGCCAACGGTTCAAAACCGTTGGCATAGAAACTCTAGGATTAGTTTTACCAACGGTTCATAAAACCGTTGGTAAAAAACCTTTCCCAACGGTTTAGAACCGTTGGGAAAGAGTAGAGTTTGGATATTTCCCAACGGTTTTCTAAATCGTTGGGAAAGACATGCTAATTTGAAGCCTATTCCAACGGTTTGTAAACCGTTGGAAAAAAGGTTTCCCAACGGTTTTTGAAGAACTGTTGGCATAGGGTAATCTTTCTCCACCCTATGCCAACGGTTCAGTGTAAACCGTTGGGAAATGTTTTTCCCAACGGCTTACTTCCCTACGGCTGGAAGAACCGTTGGTATATGTTATACCAACGGTTGTCCAGCCTTTCCCAACACTTCTCAACCGTTGGTAAATGTTTTATTTCCAGTAGTGCTAGTCTGTCTATGAATTTTTGGATTCTAGAATTATGGGTACAAGGATTTATCATGCTGAGAAAGGGTGATAAATACAGTTTGAAGAAGAGTGAGATCTTTATCTTATATTTTCTGATAAATATAAAGAAGTTTAATCTAATGAAACACATTCTTATTACCATTGAGAATGTTAAGAAAGGGATTCTGAGAGATCATATCATAATGTATCAAGAAATCATCTCGAAGTTAATAGTTCGGTGCCTTGAGTCTTTCAAGGAGGCTTGCAAGTCTAAGCCAAGAGTTTGAAAAATTATGTTGGTGAGTAATGGTACCCTCAAAAGGATGAATGTTGCCTTCGACAAGAAGACTGGTGAGTTCTTTGATTTACTAGTTCAGGAAGAAGCGGTTCCGAAAGTTGCTGAACCTGAATCTTCTAAGCCAGTGAAGAAGAGAATGTTGAAAGAAGTTGAAGTTGAAGCAGGGAATCCCAAATCTAAGGAATTTCATTACACACCTCCAAAACCGAAGAAGAAGAAATATTATCCTGATGAGGTAGTTGCTAAGTGGATGGGAATAAAAGAGAAAAGAGTGCAAGGGGAGCCTCAGTTTGGCTTGGATTTTGCGGAGGCTAAGGCCTTGAAGGAAAAACAGCGGATGAATTAGAAAAACAAGTGAAACAAAATAAGCTTAAGAAGAATATTTCTGAAGCTGAGGTGGTTAAGACTTTATTAAAGTTTAATGAGATGGCCTACGGAAACATTCTAGTTCCTAGATCTTTTTCTTTGGAATCTCTACCTGAGAATCCAGGAAGAAACTATGTCACTCAGGAAGAGACAGTTGCTAAGCATGTTGAGGAAGTTGAACAGTTTGAGGAAGTGGAAGAGGAAGAAGCAGTTGCTGAAGGTAGTGGTGAGACCGGAAATCGATTGAAGCAAGTAGACGATTATAAGGGGACACCTTCGGAACATTTTTCGCTCCGAACTTCAGAAGCGGAGTCCTCTAAGTTAGTCACTCCAGGAAAGGATGGGGAGAAAGGAGAACAAGAAGTAGCTTATCATGCAGAGGAAGAACAACTTCTACATGATATTGCTCAAATGCAGAATGTAGAGGATGGTTCTCAAAAAGTTATAGATGATGAGGACTATACTGTTCATGTGTCTGGTACAGATCATAAAACTCCGGAATAACAATCCATTCTGAAAAAGGACAAGGGAAAGCAACTTGTTTTCGATACCCCGAGCTCAGTGGCTGTAAAGAGAAGGGAGATTAGTGATTCTTCTAAGAAGAAAGATGAGCAATTTGAAGAAGAAAATTCTCCAAGAAAACTCTCGGATTTGGAGACATCTTCGTTGGGGAGTGACTTTGTTGTTCAGTCATTAAAGAAGTTGGTGGGTTCTATTCCGACCTTCTCAAGTATTGATTCAAGATGCCAGATGCTCCAACATAATTTGAATCAGAAAATAGACTCTGTATCCATGGTTATGGACAAATGTGTTGAGATGGAGGCTCAGTTGAAAACTTTTTTTGTTGGCTATGAATCCCACAAAAGGCCTTGTAAGAAAATGACTAGTTGGTCGAGGAAAACTGTAGAAGAGATGAGGCTCTTGGATGATTTCCAAGATAATGTTAAAGATGCATTTGAGATAGAAGATAGGAAGCTAAATGATCTTACTTCTTCCTTTGAATAAAAGTTGACAGCTGAGAAGAATTTCCCGATTCAAGAAAACTGAGATTTGAATGGGAAGTTGAATTCTGTTGGTCAAAACTGGAGGAATGAAAGGGATTGTCAGATTGAGATTGAAGAGAAGTTGTTAAAGCAAGAACAAGTTTTGAAAGCTCTGGAAGAAAATCTTGTGTCCCAGGAAGAAAAGATTGAAGCTCAAAGTGCAAGAATAGTTGTGTTAGAGAATCAAGCCGAGGAAGACCATAAATACTTGAAGAAGATAAAGACTATTCTTAAGGGTCTCATGTCGAAGGACAAAGATCCAAAATAGAAAAATCCGATCTTTTGTTGTATCTTAGCCTCTTTGTTTTTAATCTTTCAAACATAATGAAAATCTTTCTTTCCTGTCTCTTTTGTTGTTGTAACTAATTTTTTAGGTACTTTGTTATATTTTCCATTCCCTTGAATTCTTTTTAAAAATCACAAAGGGGGAGATGGAAAAAGAACCCTAACAAAGGGGAAAAAGAAAAAGAACCTTATCAAAGGGGGAGAAAGAAAAAGAACTCTAAAAGAGTTTATCTAAGGGGGATTTTTTCATTAAATAATTCATTCTTATTCTTAATGAAATGCCATTCTAGAAATCTAGAATACGATCCTTAGAGTTTCAAATCCTAAGGAGGAGTTAGTCGTATTCGTCAATATCCATAAGTAAAGGGAGATAAGCCTTAATGTTTTTTTCTCTCCTTAGTCTTTCTTTTTCGTAAGGATGTTTGTGCTTTCCAAAAAGGGGGAGATTTTTGAGTCAATAAGGTTTCCTTATGACTTTTCCATTCCTTCTTGTTTTGAAAATCACAAACACCTTATCTTTAAGTAAAATCGTTGTTATAAGGAAAATTTCTTTTATAAGGAAAATTGATTTTATAAGGAAAGTCGCTTTTATAAGGAAAATCGCTTTTATAAGGAAAATTATACTTATCATATTTTCATTATCTATATACATATTTTTCTTAAGTATAGGAATCCGATTCATTTCTATATTCTTAGAATCGTTTAAAACTTTGATATGAAGCATTCTGTTTCAGGATCAGAATTCTGGATGAGAAATGTAATGAAGTTCCACTCCGAATTCTGGATACGAACTCTAATAAGGTTCTACTCTGAATTCTGGATACGAACTCTCATGAAATTCGACGCCAAAATCTGATGAAAAATCCTGATTACGAATTCTCATTACGAATTCTGATGACGAATTGTCATTCCAAATTCACCTATTAAACAGAATCTGATCATCTTTTCTTTATACAATCCAAATTTATTTAGAATCCGAATATTATTTTTGGTTAGACTCTGAACTTTCATTTGGTTACATTTTTATAATTTTTCTACTCTTTAATATTTTTTATTACACTCCGAACCTTCACTCCGAACTTTTGTGTTAGACTTAAAACGATGTCGTACTTTCTGTTACACTTGTTTTGTTATAAAACTATGTCGTCTATTCCATTATAAACTAACCATTGGTTAAGTGACACATGTACAGGTCCCTCCGATTTTTAAGGAAGATATGACCATTGGAAAGGAGGTCAACCGAGCCTATAAATATGAGCTCATTTGAAAGAGCTCGATACTGATCTTATACTGATCTTTGACTCATGTGATTACATGCTTGAAGTGATTTCTAGAGAGAGGGGATCTTATTAACTCTCAATGATTCGTGTGACTCCGAATGTTGGTGATTACATTCGAGGACTTCCGAGGATAGGATGACAGAGGTGCCGACTACCTTGAAGTTCGAGGGCTTCCTTGCTGAGGAAGAGAGAGGTTTCCAACTACCTTGAAGTTGAGGGCTTGTGGGGATAGCAAGACAGAGATTCTGATATTCGTATCGAGGGCTTACCCTAGTGTGGGTAAGATAGACTTGCTTGAAAGTATAAATCAAGGGACCTTTATCCAAGGTTGTTGGATACCCTTATCTTTGGGTTAAAGGACTTATATCTTGTTACTTGTAGTTTTACTACCTGTTTGTTTCTGCTGCATATTGTATTGTAAGAAAAGTATAACTTTCTTGTACTTCCTTACTTATACTCTGTTTCATTTATATTCTATACGTTTTAAGGTAGAATCTTATATTGTAATCTTTATTTTAAGTTTCAATTTCTAGATCCATATTTCTGGAACCTACTTTCAGAATCTCTTTCTAGTTTTAAGCAAGTACATAGAACTTGAAGATTATAACTTCATTCCTTATTCCTATTTTTCAATTGGTGTTAGAGGTGTTGTGAATTTGCTTAGTTTAACTTTGTTAAACTTAGAACTTTCCTTATCTAAGGAAAAAATAGTCATTCGTAATCAAATTTAAGGGTTTCAAAGGAAATTTTTAAAGTGTACAATTCACCCCCCTCTTGTATATTGAGAATCTAAATCATTATTTTGATCCTACATAGTCTCACCACTGACTATCCTTATACCCTCGCTGCTGGTCGGTAGCCTCTGGCGTACAGGGAGGCGCGCTTGAGGTCATGTGGCGACCGGTCCGGCCTCCGGTTTAGTGGTGAGCCGGGTCGGGATGTTACAAAGTGGTATCAAAGCTTTAGGTTTTGTTTCTTTTCCTTGGTCTTTCCGTTTTGGGGTTTGTAGATAGGAGACTAGGATTGTGTCAGTGCTTGGGTTAATAGTTGTGCTTGGGACTGATCACCTCATGTACGGGAAATGAACGAGTGGCCAGGGATGGGAATCGATGTTTGTACTATTAGACGGTACATTTGATATGATTTCACCTTGAGTGACTGGTGTATTTTCTGTTGTTTATTGATTTTGAGAATTTTGAAAAATAATTGTCTTGTCCTGATATGGAAAGGAAGTTTCGTACATGCATCATCTTAGTCACTTATAGATTCACATGTCATTCATATAACATGTCATCTAGTTGCATTAGTAAGATGCCTGCTAATTTGGATTGTGATCCTTGGGTGCAATGCCATGTTTTGATCTACTTTAGCATGCCTCTATAGATAGCTTGTTCCGATAATAGATTTGACATTCTTGAGTGATTATATTCCATAGTGTTTCAGTTATTAGCATGTTTTGTTGTTTTTCCATGCTTCTTTGTTATAGAATGTTGTTGTGTTGCTACTTATGCTAACATGTTAGAGATGTTTTGGATATGTGAAATGGGTGATAAAGATAAAATGTTAAATGAATGTCGACTATGATAAATGGGAGCCAAATTCCAGTAATAAGGTGTATGGGTTCCTTATCGATTGGTAGATGGACACCCATGTGTTTTAACCTTATACAACCAGAATATGTTTGAAAATGGTTACAAATGTAAATCAGGTGAGTTTTGATTATAATGAACTGATGTTGGGTTGCTTTTGGAAGAACCCAGATTGAATAAATGAGAACTTTGGAGGTTTCCTTTTCTGAAAAAAAAAATTAGTTGCTAAATTGCCTGTTTATATTTGAATACCTTTGAATGATGATTAAAGAGGATGTTTGTGATAACATGCCTATTTTTTTCTGTTGGTTGTTGTTTTGAAAACCAAGTGACTTGTTTTGATGATGTACTTTTGTGTATGCTGAAATTTATTAAAATGTTAAAAGGTTGAACTGAATTAATTAAAATTCCTAAAAGAAAAAGGGGTTTCTTGAACCTTGTGATTTCAGTTTTGTGTGACCAAGAGATAGGGTCAATGTTTATGGGATAACCCGTGGTAGGTAGTACCCAGAGAATGTTCTGGGCTTTTAAAGTAAGTTCGTCCCACAACTCGTGAGGACTTGTTGGGACTCGGTTGTTTTGGCACGCCGATAGGTTTATGTTACGGATTTTTATGATCAATGTTTCACGTGGTGAACATGGTTCGAGGAATGTCACACACATGCATTAATTTATTCTAAAAACACGCACTGGTGAGCGGCTAATCTTTTCTTGAGATGTCATGGAAAATCCTACGGTGGGTATTATTGCATCTTTTTTTTATAAATGTGCCAGCAGGTGATGTCAAGCTTTTAGAATGGAGTTGTCTGGTAATATTTTGACTGAGATTCTTAAATGACCTTGGTAGGTTAGTTGTTTTAGTAGTGGTTCACGATGTCTTCTCGGGGATGAGAAGTTTTTAAGGTGGGCATATTATAAAGTCCCGTGTTTTTGAATAGGGTTAAAATATGAATTTTTTCGAATTTTTTTCGATTTATCAACGGTTCATTTTTTTTAAAGTGAGATATGGAATTTTATTCTGAGTGTTGGAACACCTAATGGTGTTGTTTCTGGAATTGCGTAATTACCCGATAAATTTTAGCGGTGACCCGATGAGTCTCGGGTGCACCGGATCTGGAAAAATCCACTTTAATGGATCTGCATGGGCAGCGCATGGTTGCAGTCCAACCTGTGTAGTTTATCTTATTAAATAAATTATTATCATTATTTTTTAATTAAATATGATTATATGAAAGTTTTGGATTAATTAAAATAATGTTTTAATAATAATAATAATATGAAGTTATTATTACTATTACTGTGGTTGTTAAATTTATTGAATGTTAAAAAATTAATTAAATGTCAGTTGAAGATATTGACGTGTAATTTGGGTTTATCAAAGAACCGTTTTATTTAAATAAAGAGTTTCAGAATTATTAAAGGGCCATTTTTTATTAAATGGAGGAATGTGATAATAATAATAATGTCATTGTTATTATTATGGAGAAATAAATTATTTTGATATTTTGACATTTTAATTGCATGTTAAAGGAGTATATCATTTATGATAATTAAATGTGGATTTTGATCTTCTCAAACAAACCTTTAATTAAATGAGGGGTTATGGGTTGGTGTTTTTATTATATTAATGATATTGTAATAAATTGGGGGGTTGAGTTTTTAAATAAATGAAAGTTTGAATAATAATAATAATGATGTTATTATTATTTTTGTGGTTACTTAGTTAAATAAATGTTAAAAGAATTTAATAATCAATATGGAGTTTTATAATTAATTACGAAACATTTATTACGAGAATAATAAATGAAGGTTAAAAATGAATTGGATAATTAATGTGGATTTAAATGGGGAGGTTGGACATAATTAAAATTGGCGTTTATTGTTTCTTTTAATACAATTTATTTATTGGGTTTGTGAAAGTTATGTTCTTATTTATTGATGTGTAATATTTAGGTGAATTTAATGAGGCTGTTGGATATCTCGTTGAAACTATTAATTCAATAAGCAATTTTGAATTTAATGAAAGAGTGTGGTTATTTAATGAAGGAGTGTGGTTATTAAATAATATTTTTTATATTATTTTCTTAAAAATAATTAAATATCTCTCAAACGGTGTATTCTATGGTATCTTTGAGGCCACCAATGGGTCTGAAATGAGGGTTTTACCCTAGAGAAGGTATAACATCTGTTTGCATCGAGCGTTTGGATGTCTCGCTCGCAAGAAATTATTATTAATTTTTAATCAATTATTTATACCGTTTTTTAAGATTAAATCATTAATAAATCAAAAACCATGCATCGTACGAGAAATCCGAGACCACCAATGAGTTTGAAATGGGGGGGTTTACCCTAGGCAAAGTATAATTTTTATTCGCAACGAACTTTTATTTAAAGTAACAAATTAAAATTGTTTAATTTAATTAAACAATTAAATAAATTAATTAATGTCATGGTTAATGTTCATTCATCTTCAATATACACCATTTTATATTTTTATGGCCGTGGAAGCTTTTGGGAACCCCATTATGGACCGTTTTAAACGCTGTAAATTTTAAAACGACTTCTAGGAGTGAAATAAATGACTCCGCCATCAATAAACGGATCAAAATGACATCAAATTAAGAGTTTTTATTTAGGTTTTTTAATTGAATCCGAACGGTTCTAGATATCTTTAAAATTCCCCCTTTTGTTGATTTGCGGGTTAGAGTGGTCGTGTGAAAATTTCTCTGGATGTTATTTGCATAGCATCCTTGACCTTCTTCCTCCCGAAGTCCCGACGCGTGACCATCCCCCTGCTCCATTTATTTTGGCCTCTCAACCTGGTGTGCACAACAACCAAACAACACGCATAAATATATATATATATATAAAGGTGTGCGCACGTGCGATTACAGACCAGTTGTGGACTGGTTGCTTCCAAGTACATTAAAGCGCTTCAGATTTAAAATGGTGCCACCCCGAGGTAGGGTCTCAAATCCGTAACAATTTATTTTAAGAATTATAGAATTTTTTTAGATTAATTGAGAATGTAAGTTTCCTTGATTATGATAAGTCTATGCATGAACTTTTTGAAGTTATTAAATGATGTCGCCCATGTGAGATAAATGATGGTTTAAACTTGTGTTGTTTTTAAGCAAGTTTTGCTAATTTGGATAAAGTTATATGATTAAATAGTTAAATGATTTGAATGGGAAGAATGTATAATAGGTTAATTAATTGTAGAATTAATTATCAAGTCATGAGTTGGAATAAAATGTGTGGCTTTTAATTATGATTGGGAATATTGAATATTTGACATGTTCAAAAGTCTAAATTGGAAACTGGTAATAATTAATGGATGGATTTATTATTTCATGTTAAAGGTTAAATGGTTAATTAATTTATGATTGGTGTAAGAGATAATATTTAATTAATTAATGTTTTAATTAATTAATGTGCATGCATTAAATTAAGATTGTGAATTTATTGTTTGTTACGATTGTTGTCCAAGGGTACTTTTTGATACTTGTTAGATTTCAATGCATTAAGTTTTCTTGGATGGAGTTGTTCTATATTATGAGATGATGCGTGAGATGGTTGCTAAATATATGGGCTTGTTCAACATGTTTTGTGATGATTATGACGTGCATGTAAATTGTTAAAGTCCTGGACGAATCACTATTTGAGTGGACAGGTTGAGACTTGTTAACGAATTTGGATAATTAAATGTTGAGTTAATTATTTATTTGGATTGCTAAAAACAATTAATTGTTAATTAATTATTTACTATTGATATGTTGAATGGTTAATTAAGGGTTGACTTTTGACGGGTGATTTATGTTGTTAATTAGTTGTTGAATTAACTAACGGATTGGATTAATTAATTTATGAATTAATTAATGGATGGTTTTGGGGTGTTAGACATGGTGTCCTACACCAATGATAAATATATATGTATGATTGATAAATGGGTTGTGAGACAAGGTCTGAAGCTTCAAATACTCACGGGGTGATATACATGGTGTTCTACACAAATGATAAATATATATGTATGATTGATAAATGGGTTGTGAGACAAGGACTGAAGCTCTAAATACTCACCGGGTGCTAGACATGGCGTTTTACACCCATCTTTCAGGCAAATTTTCTTTTATGGATCAGGGACTGATGCTCCAAATACCCATGGGTTTTGAGACAAGGACTGATGCTCCAAATACTCATGTGGGTGCTAGACATGATGTTCTACACCCATTAATTAACATTGGACTGTGGGTCCAATTGTTCGTGCCTAAAATGAGTTAATGGTTAATGAAGGCTATTGAGACATGATGTTTTGTGAATTGTTTATGAGGAAGGTTTCAGTCTTATTTATGAATTGGGTAAACCACTTTTAGTGGGAGGGCTCAGACTTAGTATATGAAAGGTTGAATTGAATAACTTATGACGCGTTATCCAAGCCAAAGCACAAGCTTGGAATTAGTCTTTACTTTGATTACATAGATGGTCATTAGAGACATCTGTGGTGTGTGATTTATATGGGAGATGTTGGGTGTAGGACGAATTTCAAGACCATCATAATTTATTAATATTGGAATAATTAATAACCAATGAATGATTATGTAATGAATATTGAGTATGTATGACAAATGTATAATGCAGGTTCAGACACCAGCTGAGGGATGAAGCAGGTACTTGGGTATATAGTTACATTGTACTGTTTACTTAATTTATGCATGCTTTCACATGTTATAAGTTATTTATTAAATGTCTTGTTTGGGGTAGACACTGGTGGTCCCAGCCTACTGAGATTTATATCTCACACCCTACTCGGGCCGCCATTTCACTGGGAACCCGAGTAGATTCTATATGGTTGCAAGACTATGCTGTTATCATTTACTTGGGAGTTAGGAGCATAGGACCGAGTGGAGGCTCAGGATACTTGAGGAGATCGCCCGTGGGGCTTTGAGTCATTATTTATTTATTTATGAATTGAAATGTAAAGCATGTTGTTTTGTTCACTTTTTTATACTTTTGTATCATTAGCATGACATGCATGCATCCGTTGTATACTTTGGCGTTGGCCATTTGTTTTTTACAAGATTTATAAAATATACTTACTATTGCTTATTCATTTTTATACTATTTCTGCTATTTATTTCATTTGTCTATTTTTGAACACTAAAATGAGGGTATAGTCTCCCCACCGACTATCCTTAGACCCTCGCTGCTAGTCGGAAGCCTCTGGCGTACGGGGAGGCGCGCTTGAGGTCATGTGGCAACCGGTCCGGCCTCCGGTTTAGTGGTGAGCTGGGTCGGGATGTTACAATAAAAGTCTCCTTTGTTATGGAATTTAGGTTCTTATTGTAATAAGTATGAGAATTGTATTCATCATGGAACTGATACAAATATGAAAGTTAAATGAAATTTTGATGGAAGGGGGGAGATGGTGCGGAAAATCGTAATGATCATCAGTTTGAAAGATAAGGTGTTCTACCAATCTTATTCAGGTTTGATTGGTGATAAATATTTTTCTCAAAAAGAAGCATCTATTCATATTATGGTTTGATTATAAATAATAATGTTACTTGAAGAAAAAGAAGTTATAATAATATTCTTTGTAAAGCTGATGATGCTTCGCTGGCATGTATTTCAAAAATATAATAAGTTGTTTGGTGAAATTGTGGTGAAAACCTTATAAAAATGGGATAAGAAATAGGCGTTTCTACTCTTTTTCAAATCTAATTGGATAGAAATATGTTTCTAGATAAATGTGAATCAACATAGTTGATTTCGCTGAATCAAATTTAAAGGTGGCCCAGTTTCCAATCGTTAGCCAATTTTTTGGGTCCAAATTTTGGAATTTTGTTAGTATAAAAAATGTATTTTCTTGAAGGACTTATTAAAATATGAAAAATTCATGAGTTTTGTGAAAATTGGATTCAAGAAGTTTGATTCACAATGGATCAATGAAATATGATGTTGATCTTCGCAATTACAACACTATGAGAAGTGGACCACTCTAAAGGTTATATTATGGGAATAAAAATTCCTAAAAATGGTAAAGGCTTTGGTTTTTTGATGTATGGGATGAAATTTTAAAATATTTTAACCACCATGAATAGTGATTTTAATCTTCACGATTGCAATAAATGGAGCATTGTAAGCGCACGATGGTTTGACGGGGAGCTCTGTGAAAAAGTTAAATATCAAAGGAGCATTGCAAATGGAGGAGCTTCGTGAAGTTATTTTGGAGTGATCCAAAAAATAAGGTGGTGGAAATGGAGCATTATGAATGAGAATGCCTATAAATTTAAGGTGATCCACGATTTATTTGAGTGGAAAAAATCAGAGAAATCCTAAATTTCTTTGATTTCATGAAGGAAGATTAGATCCGCAAAGTGGGATTTCTATATAATCTTGAGCATTGAAAAAAGAAATCTAAGGAATTGAATGATGACAATAATCCTAATTAATGGGTTCTTCATGATGATGGTATGTTTCATGAGGACTCAGTGAGCTTCACAGAGAATGCTTTCTCCATGAAGGCTATCAACTTCATCATGGTACTGAGCTCTATGAGGCAGTTAGCATCAAGAAGGCATTTTGATCCACGAATGTAGTTTTCTTCAGAAAGTGTGTGAGATTCCCGAGGATGTGAATAATAATGTTGAATAACAATTTTAGGTTAACCAGTGCTTGGAAAGACACTATTTAACTATTCTATATTGTTGTGTGTCTAAGAAGAAGAATGTGGCCACTCAATATTCCATTATTTAGGCCATATTAAATGTGATGATGCTAAGATAAACTGATCTTCATTTATTTAATAACCATAAAATAATATTTTGATTCTATTGAGAATAAGATGAAGAGATCTCAGTGTAGTTTTCTTTTCACTGAAGGTGAAAGTAAGAAGAAGATAAGAAGATTTATTGACCAAATTGATATCAAATGCTCATAATTTGGGTTAGGGAGAGTTTAGTTCATCATTCTACCACATTAATATTATTGTTAATTATATATGAATAAGATAGTGCAGCTATCTAGTTTTCTTCTAGGAAGAGACAAGAGGAGGGTTTTTTCATAATGTTGTGCAAGTGACATGGTGAAGAAGAATATTGTATAAGAACAAAGAATAATTGTTACATCCAATTGGTCTCAATAGGTGAAAGATTTTATTGGTGTTACAAACCTTTCAACCCAAAGAAAGGTGTCTTCGAAGGTAGAATAAATATCTAGCAAGGAGATTCATGTTGGACAAGGTTATCACCAGTTCAGGGATGTAGAGATTTTTCATTCCTCCCTCCAAAGTATAGGGACTCACACTGGCTTAAGGATTGTTTTCTAATCCAACCCACTGTAATCAGTTACTACATTATAGTGGAGAATACTTGTACTAGTTATAACTATACAGGTAAAGGATGTATCTGCGCTTATTGAGTGGGAACCTTGTAAAAATAGTGTGTTCTAATTATATTTCATTCATATTATTTCATGCAAGATGTAAAAGAAAAAAGAGAATCAAAATCCTAACAGGTCAAGAGGTATAGGGTCAAAAAGTTTTAAATTCTTTCAAAAAGTCTCCAAAATTGATTCACCACCTCGCAGAGTTAGTAAAATCCCAAATTTTCCCCCTCAAGGGGAACACTGGTGCTTGCTTGATCATATGTGGAACCCTAGAAGGGAGATTCCAACACTGCTGAAACCATGGTGATATAAGCTTTTGAGAAAATTTATTAGGCCTTCGACCCTAGGGTCCATGATTGATGTCAAAGCAATGGTGGTAGGTCATCTTGTGTTGTTTCAACCAGAATAAAAAAAATTGTGTGTGACATAAAGATGTATCCATATGGAGAACACATCGATACCTCATTGACGCACGCCTGTTATGGGGCATGGAAAACAATATTTTAATTAGATAAGTATAGTATAGCAATTGATCCTTGGTAATCTCATGAAGAGGAGTGCACACAAAACAAGATTGTCACTTTTTCGTAGGTTGTTTAAAAAGGTTTTGCTAAAATTAATCTGAATGAATGTGAGATAAACAGACAACTTGAATTGATTGGTTTAAAAAAATGATAAAGACGATTATCAGATTGGGTTCAGCTAGACCTAGTGTTTTTTCATCTTGGTTTCCAAATATTATATCTTATTCTTCCTTTAACTGGTAAGAGAGAGATTCATCTACCGAGTCCTCTATCTCCCTTCTTCAGATATATGTGATGATAATTTTCCTATTTAAAACCATATATTGGTCTATCCTCCTTCCAATGTGGTTTCGGTTGTAGAAGGTTTCTTGATTAATTAGAGAAATCCCTGACTCGGAGTTGTTGTTCCCTAATAAACTAATATTCCGGCATACAATCCTACACACGTGCTAGACTACCACCGAGAACTCACCACCCAATCCTAATATTTTTACATTGTATACATATTAGAATTGGGTGGCGGGATATGTGATCATAGACCAAAGCATTTTATAATAACAGAATCAAATCCTAACACAATTGCATTCGTATTTTATGACTGAATTAATAATTGAAACCCAAATAAGAAAGAAGAAGAATTTTGATTAATTTAAAGCACAATAACTCTAGCACACACATAGATCCAACCTCCCCTCTTCCCAATCACTGAAATGAAACTACCCCTTCATGGAAGGGGTAAGCGAGATGATACGGTGTAGGAGAGACATTTTAAAGAAAAGAAAATAAAAGTAATAAATAGAATGATGCTGAAGAAGATGGTCCCCAAGTGTCCCTTGGCTTCCTCCCATATTCACTTTTGGTCTTATAAATCCCCATAAGAATGGGTGAACTCCTCTTTATATTGGTTAAGGGGGATCCATCCTCTGGTCTTCAAATTTATTATCTTCAGAATCTCTCTTTAAGATTTTCTTCAAATTATATCCACCACAAGTTCTACCATGTTCGGAAAATTGAATGGCCTAATTTTGCAATGATATGTTCTATAAATTTCTTAAAAAATATGTTTTACATTTCATCAAAAAATTTCAGATTTATCCTCCATGTGTTGTACGAGATATAGACAATTATTTATGAGATTTTATTCTACAGGAATGTTTCCTTTTTTCCCCAAAATGTCAGCATCCATGGGCCGCCTTAATGATGGTGAATCATCAATATATTCCACATTTTAACTCCCCAATTAATATTATTTCAAATAAAATTAGAATAACCCCAATATAATGTGTGTATACCATGTAATGATTTATTTAGTTAGGTGAGGTCCACACAGTCATCCAAAATAATTGTCCGACATGAATTAATTTTTCGGACCCATGGATGGATAAATTAAATCCCAGTTAAAAAACAAAAAATGACGAAATTAAATCTATGAACCCAATAAAAAAGGAATCACATAAATTGGACTTATATTTTAAATTATATACGTGAATTAAAAAAGTGACTAAAATCTGTCAATATTTCCAAATTATGCAGTTTCCCAATATTAGCCCAAAACACATCATAAATCCAAAATTGATGAAAAGAACTCAAATTCGTCAATTTTTAGCGATTAAATCATTTAACTACACATAAAAAAGATGAAAATATTATCTCTATAAATTCCCCTAAATATAAACTATGATTTTTCTCAAGAATAAAATCTTAACATGGAATTCAAAGGGCACTAATGTTACCAATATTTAGCTTTCAATGAAATAAAATCAAACAATTATCAATGTAAAATCAAAATTTCAAGTTCCTAAAAAATATCAATTTAATCATCAATTTTTCAAAGAAACAATCAATCCATGCATTTTAATTTTCCCCTTTGAAAAATTATGAATCTTCTCCTTTCATTCATTCAAGCTTCTCAATTTATTATTAATAAGCATGCCAAATCATGATCTACCTCTCTTTTGAATTTTTTCTCTTATCACTAATGATAGAATTTTTAGTGGATTTATGATCATATCATGAGAACATGCTCTTTATCCATAGGATTTTAATGTAAGTACTTTCTCCACTTTGTAAAGACAAAAGGCACATAAAATCATGAGGACTTGCAATAATGGTTCAAATGACTATGTGGCTTAGGGTTGGTGGGTAAATGATTGAAATAATTTAAGGCCAGAAGTAAGAGGTTTGAATCTTAAGTACAATTCATGATTAATCATGTGAAAACATACGATGAACCTCACTCAAATCCCTTTGATAATGTGAAACACAACACCACCCCCTTTTAATGACATGGAACTTGACTCAATAAATGATTACAAATAATGATATGATCCAAGTTCTCCCTCCTTTTTTAAATAAGATCTATAAAGGCAGAACTTAATTTATTTCCATTTTTTTAATTTTTTTTGTAAAGATCAAGAAAGGCACAACATTAGTTTCTTTTTTTTAAGGAGAAACTGATGAAGTGAAAGAAGGATAATGAAACGATGAATCATGCCCAATTTTCTAATAATACACTGCCCAAAATGATGAATCACACCTCAGACCACCCAAAAACGATACATATCCCAATGAACGCACACGAAAGGCCCTTCCCCCACACTCAAACATGAATTACCATTCACAAATACTGAAAGTGTGGGTTGGTAAGGAAATATCAGCTTGTAATGTGGCTTAAACTAATAAGGAAATTCATGGCTTCTATAGGCTAATAAAGGATAAATGTAAGGGTGGGTATCAGGTAAATATGTGGCTAGCCAAAGTAGTGCCTCAATCATTTTAAATATGTTTTTGCATAATAATAGCTTTGATAAGTTTCAATACAAGTTATAGATGGTGGCATGTCCCAAGATCACTCAATAAATATGGTCAAGATAAAAGAGGAAATATTTGGTATAGAAATCCTCTCAGGAATGGGAATATGATATTGGAAAATAACTCATGGAATGATTAATAATAAAAAATTAATTCAAATTAATTTAATAAATTCAAATAATGAAAAATGGAAGGGAAATTTCAAATACATGAATCAACCAATTCCCTCAAATCATGAGTCCTTATTTCAATATCCATGCTTCACTTTAATCATCCAATTCTCCGTTTTACTCATTCAATATCATTAACATTGAAATTTAAAACATGACATCACTGGATTCCTATAAAACTAATGTCTTCTAGATAAGTCAAGTAAAACATGAATACAAGCGTGAGCATGCATTTTTTAATAATGATTTATATGACTAAAAATACAGGGAATATAGTTGGATAATATAGAATTAAAACTCTTACCCCCCTCTCAAATGGATGCTTTTCTCCATGACTTGTAATATCACTATAGCTTCTTGATTAATGGACATGAAATATAAGAATAAAAAACAATTGATAGTGCATGCCTCTTCAATCATGTTGGTATATGACCAAGAGTACAAGTAGATAATGGGGGAAAAATGAGGGCTGCCTTCCGGTAGCACCTCTGTTTAATGTCATTGGCTCGACTAAAAAATTTTAAATTTTTTAAAAAAATGCTAGACTATAAGATTCCCTTCCCCACACTTAATTTATGCAGTATCCTCAATGAATGTAAATGGAATTTTTTATGTAACTTTCAAAAATATCATGTTACTTCATTTAATCAAGTGTAAAAGAATGATGCAACCTGGCATGTCTTCATTTTTATTCAGGGTAATGGAGTGAGATCTCCTCCATTAGATCTTGAGGTATGGTCCCATGGAACTTCTTCAGCCTCTGCCCATTTACAGTGAATGGGTTTCCTCCTCCATCCTTTTAAAACTGCACAACACCAAAGGGGTATACATGATTAACAGTAAAGGGGCCTTTTAATATGGTATGAAGTTTACCTGGAATACACATAAGTCTGTATTTGTAGAGTAACACGTGATCTAAAGGGTTAATGGTTCTTGGTTGAATCATCTTTTCATGGTCCATTCCTATCCTCTCTTTATAGATCATTGAGTTTTCAAACGATTATCTTCTGATTTCCTCTAACTCCTGAAACTACAATCTTCTTTCTTTCCTAGCTTTATCAAGGTCCAGATTCATCTCTCTGATCACCCAGTAGGCTTTATGCTCCAAATCCACAGGAAGGTGGAAACTCTTTCCATAGATCAATATATAGGGACTCATACCTACTGGTGTCTTGTAAGCCATTATGTATGCTCATAAGGTATCATCTAACCTTTGGCTCTAGTCCTTCCAGTTGGGTTTAATAGTATTTTCAATAATGGATTTGATTTCTCTCTTGGAGACTTATACTTGGCCATTTGTTTAGGGATGGTATGGGGTAGATGTTCTATGATGCACCCCATACTTCTTCAGTAATGCTTCTATTTTCTTGTTGCATAAATGAGTTCACTGGTCACTAATGATTTCTCATGGCACCCCAAACCTGCATAAAATGTTAGCACTAAAAAAATCAAAAAAAACATTAGCATCATCAGTTATGGTTACTTTTGCTTCCACCCATTATGAAACATAGTATACAACCAAAAGAATATATGAATTTCCAAATGACATTAAGAATGGTCTCATGAAATCTATGCACCACACTTCAAAAATTTCACAAATGGTTATATGTTTTTGAGGCATTTAATGTTGTTTGGATATGTTACCAGAAAATTGGAATTTTTCACATCTTTTTCAAAATTCATATGCATCCTTGAATAAGGTGGGCCAATAGGGTCCAGATTCTAAAACATTCTTGGTAGTCCTCTAAGGTCCAAAGTTTCCTCCATAAGATAATTTATGACATAATCCAACTGATTCAATTTCACTTATTGGTAAGCATCTTCTTATGATTTGATCGTTAAAATTTTTCCACAGAAATAGATCTTCCCAAATATAAAATCTTGATTAAGATTTAAGCTTATGTTGTTGATGAGAGCTTAGATGAGGGGGTACCTGAGATGTTACCAAATAGTTGAAAATGTTGTAATACCATGGTACTTCACTATTTATGATGTAGAGTTGTTCTCCAGGAAGCTCATCATTACGTGCATTTGGGTATGGGATTTCTGCTTCAGTGGTGTGGGGTAGTCAACTCAGATGATCAACCACTTGATTTTTAGTCCCCTTATTATATTTTATTTCCAAATTGAAATCTTTTAAGAGTAGCATCCATCTCACCAACCATGGTTTAACATCGGCCTTTTTCATTAAGTACATAAGTGCTGCATGATTAGAAAAAACAACAAATTTAGTGCCAAGATGATATGATCAGAATTTATCTAGTGAAAAAACAACAACAAGGAACTAATTCTCAGTGGTTGGGTAATTTATTTGTGTTGTATCCAAGGTCCTTGATGTGTAGAAGATGACTTGGGGCTTTCATTCAATTATATGTGATAGCACAGCTCCCACCACTTGGTTGGATGCATAACAAAGTAGCTCAAAAGGGTAATCCCAATTGGGTGGATGCATTATTGGTGGTGTTATCAGCCTTTCTTTAAATTCATCAAATGATTCCCTACATGCACAATAATAATTAAAGTCAACATCCTTTAAAAGTATTCTTTATAGAGGGAGAGAAATCTTACTGAAATCCTTAATTAATATTCTGTAAAATCCTTCATGCCCTAAAAAGGATCTACCATGTTTGACACAAGTTGAATATGGAAAGGAATTTATTACATCAACTTTATATTTATAAACCTCATTCCCATTTTTTGAAATTATGTGCTACAACACTATCACTTTTTTCTACCATGGATTGACATTTATCAAAAGTTAATAAAAGGTTCTTTTTAATGAAATGTTTCAATACTTTTTCCAAATCTCCCATGAATTGATCAAATGAATTTCCAAAAACTATGAAATCCTCAAGAAACACCTCCAAGAAGTCCTCAATGTGGTCCGAGAAAATACTCACCATACATAGATGAAATGTACCTGGGGCATTGCATATCCCGAAAGGCATCCTTTTGTAGGTGAATGTTCCAAAATGATAGGTGATGGTCATCTTCTTATGGTCGTCTGGTGAAAATAGTACCTAAAAATATCCTGAGAATCTAGATAAAAAATAGTAATGAGTTATTCCGGCTAACTATTCAATCATCTGATCAATGAACGGAATAGAAAAGTGGCCTTTTCTGGTAACTTGATTTAGTTTCCTGTAATCTATAAACACCCTCTAGCTGTTTTGTACTATCCTGGGGATTAATTCATTTCATTCAATTTTAATAGTGGTTTGGTTGGTTTTCTTAGGGAATACATGAATTGGGCCGACCCATTGAGAATCTGATATTGGTTGAATGATGTCAGCTACTAGCAATTTCTCTATATCTTTCTTAATGACCTCCATAATTATGGGATTGAGTCTTCATTAAGGTTTCATAATGGGTTGGGAATCACATTCTAAAAATTTCTGGTGAGAGCATGACTTAAGTTTGATTCCAGGATTATCACCAAAACTCCATCCTACAGCTTTAACATTCCCTTTGAAAAGTTCCATCAGTGTTTTTTCTTGTTAATGGGATAGGTTATTGGAAATGGTTACTTCCGATTCCTCCCCTTCCATTAGGTAAGAATACTTCAAATAGCATGGAAAAGGCTTCAACTCTAGACAAGGGGGTTTTTCAAGGGATGATATTGCATTTAGGTTTCTTACTTCAAAGGTTGTATTCTCTGGTATAATCTCACTCTATTTTAACAAATCAGCCAAAAAAAATTAGATTTTACCTCATCCTCGAACATGATATCAACAATTTCAGGTTCTTGGGAATTAAAACATTAAAATTAAAGGTGTTCTCTTACCGATAAGAAGTCATGAAGCATACCTAAGTCTTCAATTGGTTCCATACCTTCATCATGGGAGATCGCATAATGTGAGTGATTGCTGGATGGGTGTTTCATCATATCAAGAATGTTAAAGTGTACCGTACTGTCTCTGAGCTCCATGGTGAGCGGTCCATCATATACGTTCTTGATTGTCCTTATTGTTTTCATGAATGGCCTCCCTAGGGTGATGGGAGATTGGGCTAGTGCTCAGTCTTCCTCCATAGAAAGGACATAAAAGACCAATGGAAATACTAATCCTCTCACTCCTACAAGTACATCATTAATGACTCCAGATGGGAAAACAGTGGATCTGTTTTCAAATTGTACCACTACTATAGTTTGTTTTAGTTCTCTGGTCTGCATAGATGAAAACACTGAGTGAAGCATCACATTTATCGAAGCTTGGAGATCACATAGTGCATCTATAAAATTTAAAGAACCGATAGTGCATGGAATAGAGAATGTCTCTAGATATTGAAATTTTCGTGGTATCGATGGTGTGATCAATGCTGAGACGCTTCTTCCTAAGTTGATTCATTCATTTCCATCCAGCCTGATTATTTTAGTATAAAATTCCTTCATAAATTTTTCATATTTAAGGATTAGTCTGATTGCATCCAGTAGTGAGATGTTAATCTCAACCTTTTAGAATGTATCCTGAATTTCCTGTGAAGTCGTTCTTCTTCACCCTTCTTTGACTCAACCAATGCATATAGGAATGGTGTTGGGATATCAATTCCCCCACTTTTTTGTTTTTCCAAAGGTGTTTCTATTCTTTCCTTCTGAAATCTTGTCCTTTATCCTTTGTTGTTGACTCCATATTTTGGTTGGATAGGAGAGCTTCAGAAGATTCCCTGGAATCATCCTCCCCACATTGTTCTAGTGGTGTGAGCTCCTTCCCTCTTTGGGTGGTGATTTCACTAACATTATCTTTTGGGTTGGGAATTTTTTGTGCAGGAAGCTTACCTTGGTTCTTAGTGAGAGTATCCATAATACTTGCAAATTGATCAGCTAGATTTTCCATATTATCTTCTATTCCCGCAACTCTTGTGTTCAGCTATTGATCTTCAGTTGATGGTGCACTTGTGGATGGTTTCTCATAATTCTTCTATTGGAAAGGATGTGGTTGGAAAGTGTATTATTGTTGGAATGGTTTCTTATAAGTTTGTTGAAATTCTATGGGGTTCTAATATTGCTACTAAAAAGGCGATCTCGCTTGGTTCAGTTGAAACCCATACCCTGGTTGAGTTTGCAGTTGGTATTGCCATTGTTGATAGGTTGCAGCACAACAGTTTTTCCCCTACACTTCTGGACATTGATCAGTGTAATGAGAATTATAATAGCATAAACCACATACCTGATTCGACCCTAGTTGTTCCTTTACATGGTTCACAACTATTTGTTGCACTAACCTGGTGTGTTCACCCATTTCTTTTCTAAATAAATCTATAGAATCAGATGTTCTTACCTCATGGATTCCTCTGGTACTCATACCTATGGTGCCAAACTACTATGATTTTTGTGCAATCTTTTCAATAAATCCTCTGGCATCCATTAGGGACTTGTCAATCAAGGCTTCTCTAGATGACACATCTAGAAAGTTTCAATCATTTTCAAGAAATAATTGATATAAGAAAACATGAAATGGTGTTCTTACATAGTCTGATGTGGAAAGCTAGAACATAGCTTCTTGAATCACTCTTAGTACTCCTAAAGTGTTTCAGTAGTCGATTAGAAAATGGCATAGATCTCTTTTCAGATAGATTTGATCTTGGATGCTGGAAAAAACCTTTGCATGAAGAATCTTTGAAGATCTTCCCAGTCCTTGACTTATCCTAGTTGTAGACTATACAACCATTCCTTTTCCACTCCCTCGGGTGAGAGGGGGAATTTCTTTCACTTTACCCAATCTTCTGAAACACATCAGGTTCTACAGTTGGAGCACACCTTAGCAAATTCCTGGATATGCCTAATGAGGTCTTAACATGCAAGACCATAGAATTTAGGAAGAATTTCAATCATGTTAGTGCGCAATTAAAAAAAATTCTATGGCCGGAATAGCTAGTTGATTTCGTTGACAAGAAAATTATGGGGAGGAAAGATCACACAATGTTTGGTTGGGATTTCCAGCCATTGGTGGTTCTGGGTGATCACTGGATATGTCACTTAAATTTGTTAGGTGAATTTATTCAAACTCTATTTACAATTTTTTCTTTCTCAATTGGGTTATTGTTCTCTCAATTTCGGGATAAAATTCAATTAAATTGTTGTTTGAAATAAAAGTCATTCAAAAGAAAGAAATAAAATTATTTTTAAAGGGTTTTCAGGGACTGCCTCCCAAGACATGGTGCCATGTTTGACACATTCTTGTCATGGGGCATGAAAAAACAATATTTTAATTACCTATGTATAGTATAACAATTAATCTTCGGTAGTCTCCCAAAGAGGAGTTCACATAAAACAAGGTTGTCACTTTTTGTAGGTTTTTTAATAAGGTTTGGTTTTAATTATTTTGAGTGAATGTGAGAGAAACAAATAGCTTTAAATGATTGGTTTTAACAAATGATAAAGTCGGTGATTAGATTGGGTTTGTCTTGACCTAGTGTTGTGCCACCATGGTTTCCAAATTTTATCTCTTCTTCTTCCTTTAACTATTAAGAGAGAGATTCATATACTGAGTCCTCTCTCCCCCTTGGTTAGATAGATTTTATGAGAATTTTCCTATCTAAAACCATAGATTGTTCGATCCGTATTCCAGTGTGTTTAGGGTTGTAGAAGGTTTCTTGATTAATTTGAGAAATCCCAGACCCGGAGTTGTTGTTCCCCGATAAACTATATTCTGACTTACAATCCTACACATGTTCTAGACTACCGCCAAGTACTCACCACCCAATCCTAATATTATTCCACCATATACAGATTATAATTTGTTGGAGGGAGATGTGATCATCAACCAAAGAAATTTATAATAACAGAATCAAATCCTAACACAACCGCATTTGGAATTTAAAACTGAATTAAGAATTGAAACTAGAATAAGAAAGAAGAAGAAATTTGATTCATTTAAAGCATAAGAAATCATGAAATCACATAGATATATCCTCCATATTGCTGATCAATCAAATTAAACTACCCCTCCATGGATGGGGTAAGCGATATGATGTGGTGGAGGAGAGACATTTTAAAGTAAAGATAATAAAAGTATGAAATTGAATGATGTAGAAGAAGGTGGTCCCTGAGTGTCCCATGGCTTCCTTCCGTATCCAAGTTTGGTCTTCTAAATCCTAATTAGAATGGTTGAGCTTTTATTTATATAGGCAAGGGGGTGAGATCCTCCCGTATTAAAATTTGAGATCTTCAGAATCTATCTTTAAGATTTCCTTCCAATTATGTCCACTGCAAGTTTGACCATGTTCAGCCAATTTAATGGTCGAACTGTGTAATGATGTATTCTATAAAGATCTTCACAAATATATTTTACGTTTCATCACAAAATTCCAGATTTATCCTCCATGTGTAGTACGAGATATGGAAAATTAATTCTGAGCTTTTATTCTAGAGAAATGTTTTTTTTGCCCCAAAATATCAGCATCCATGGGATGCCTTAATGATGGCCAATCTTCAATATCTTCAACATCCGAACTACCCATTTAATATTATTTCAAATAAAATTAGAAGAACCCCAATTTGAGGTGTGTTGACTGAGTTATGAATTATTTAGTGAGGTGGGGTCCACACAATCATCAAAAATAATTGTCCACCTTCATTGAATTTTTCAAACCTAGGGATCACTAAATTAAATAATGGATAAAAAAATATGAAGAAATTAAATCTATGAACCAAATAAAAAAGGAATCACATCAATTGGATTTATATTTTAAATGATGTGGGTGAATTACCAAAGTGATTAAAATATGTCAATATTTCCAAATTGAGCAGTTTTCCAATTTTTTCCCGAAACACATCATAAATCCAAAATTGATGAAAAAAACTCAACGTGTTCAATTTTTAGGGATTAAATAATTGAATTACATGTAAAAAAATGATGAAAATATTATCTCTGTCACTCATAGAGGTTGGGAGTTCTGATATCACCCTATCTTGACCTGTGTAGAAGTATGAGGTCATCTTCTGACGTTCCTTATACTTAGTTACATGACTCCCATTCAACCCAAAAATGAAAACAAAGTTCCCAATGTCTTTCATTATAGCCTCCAAGTTATAAATCAGGAGGATGAAAGCACCATCCAGGTCTGTCCATAGGCTATATGAAATATTGTTTTTATCAACCTCATTGGTCTATACTTACTTTCACTTAATCTTGTAATATCTATTATCCATATAGTGGGCTTCACAAGAGTAAAATGGAGAACCATCACATTGGATCATACATACTCAACCACTGAGTGTGTAATTGAAGAATTGGTGACACAATGAATGAACATCTACATGAAGATGAATCTAGATCCTTCCCGTCAATAAATTGTAGCTAGTATCCTATGCACCATCCATAAACTCAATGTCTGCTAAAAAACCACCAAATCATTTCTTCATACACTTTCTATCAAAAAGCCTTTTCTTGGTCCTATCATAATCCAAAATCTTTAGGTTAGAGGAACATAGATCATGTTTAGTCAGTCACAGCATACAGAACATCGAGGTCAGGATGATATTGATCCTGTAACTTGTTCCCAACAGGCAGTGGTTATTATCCATGCCACTAAACTAGCAGGTGATGTACATAAGGCAGATGTTCTGCTGTATGAGGAAGACCTCATATTATCTTGAGATTGAGATAATGTCTGGACATTTTTCTCATTTTACCTGATTATAATAGAAGGTATCGATGGTCCCTATATCTATTTCAAAATAGAGAAGAATTTACAAGGCTTCTATGAGGGCCTTGCACATATATCTTGACAGTTGGAGGTCCTTGAGGATCAAGAGCTTCACATGAATGTTGGAAAGTTTCTTCATCACATAATATATTCACGGAATGTGCACATTTCTTTTATTAGGGGGTTTCTATTTTAAAGGGGGTATAGTGAGCACTATTGGGGGAACCATTGGATTCTGAATCAGGTTGGAAATATATTTCTTCTCATTAAGAAACTCACCAAGAACCCATATTGGATGATTGTCAGGTGGATGAGGCCTGACATTAGAAGGACAAGGATGATCATAGTTCTATTGTGGTTATTCTACCCATTAAAATATAACAGTCAGTTATGATGGCATGATTGAAGAATAAGTCTAGGAGGACTGTTCCTACTAATCTTAGTGAAAAACCTACTATCTGGGTTTGGTGGCATCCATGGTACATCTTGAAGCATTCTATTGGTTTGTATGCCTTAGAACACTTCTTTGATGGTGTCAAACAAAGGAACATGGAGAGATTTACTAATATTCCTTATCATCGGTGACTTGTAATAGTTCTAATAATAAGACAATATTCATTAATGTATACTCTTGGTCACCATCCGAGGAGTCTTTCAGTAATGGGTAGATTCTCAGTGGGAATCTCTTATCTGGAGGCATGATGTCGCTAAACATATAGTAATGCTTTGAAAATTGTGGGGGACTTTATGTTCCCTTATTCCATTGGTGAATACTCTTCTGATATGTAGAAGACTATGATGTGGATACATAAGCGGTCGTTGGAGAAGGTGTGTAGACTTCAAGAGGTTTTTTCTAGCCTATGAAATCACGAATAACAATTTGGGTATGTGAAACTGTTCTATGATCCTACTGGTTGTCATACTTATAAGTCTCATGATTATAAACCCATTTCCATTCACCAAAACTCTCATGTTTACTATTGAGCTCAGTAGAGATATGTTACACTTGTGCTGGGATGTGGCCCAACATGACCAGACTATTATCCACTTGATCTTGAAGATTGTGCATGAACACATAACATCTCTTGATGGTATGTAAAAGGATTATGTGGTAAGGGAAGTGTTCTGGGTGATCAGTGAGCTTGGGCTTATTAGGCTCCCTACACTGTAGTAGTTTTAGAACACCCTGTTCTAAGGCTCTACAGAGATATTTGAGAACCTGTTATTCCTCGAAAAATTATATCCATGTTCTCTTGTCTGGGAAGAAAATTATAAGATATTGGACCTCACAAGGGGATAGGGACTAACAAGGGGATGGAGGCACATTTTCACCCCTATGTGGTGGTTCCTAGATAGGCTATATATAATGATTCTATACTGGGAATGTCTGATCATGATGTTGTTTCTACACTCGATGATGATGCACATGTTGAGACTCTGTAGAAAACAACTCTAGTAACTCTAAGGCCTCTACCATCACTACCACTATAGTCTCTACCTTCACAGTTCTTCTTCAAGAAGCTATAATAGGCAATGTATATTCCTACTTGGCAAGCTTCAAGGCTTACTCCTAGAATTTTCCTTGTTAGAGATATCCTAAAATCCACCTGGTATGTTATGAGGGATAAGGCTGGGGATCATCTCAATCTTGATATTCCCTATTCACATCTTCGTCAACGACACTCAAGCTAATGACATATCGAGTGAATATGTGATTCCATTACCCCAAGTGATAAATCTTCGACGTGCTCATCTTGGTGATTCTCACACTTGAAGTGGTCAGAAAAATTTGACTTAAACATAGTGGATATAAAATGGTAGAGAAAATTTCTATGGAGGCCTTTCCAACTAGTGATGGACCCAATGGGTAACTGGATATACTAGAAAAAATCATAGCCTTCCAATGTCTAAAAAAAGTCAAATCATGACTGCTTCTTGCTACTCTATAGTTCCCAACATGGGTCCAAACCTTGAGTTGATGTTAGCCCGATGCTGCATCGGGTCTCCCATACCATTGAAGGTTGTGAATGTAAGATTATTTAAATCTAGGGGGTTCTCACATGTCATACACCAATTTTTAATACTATTTTATATTATGTGTCATTGATGCTTTTTTAATCTCAAGGGATTTATGGTGATTAGTGCGAGTGGATACCCAATTTTATAGGATAGAGTTATTATATTGATGAGGGTCCCTATTAACCAATGCATTGACAGACTCATAAATATGGTAGGACTGCCTGAAAACTCATAGCATGACATTTGGACTGTATTTAGGAGATACATGTGGAGTGGATTGAGGATCGGCTAGATCTGAATCTTATGGAAAATTATCATGCTCCATAAGAAGATTTGGAAATGCATACCATGGTCACTTGCAATAAAATATGGTTTCTACCCTGTTGGGATGTGAAGGATCACTAAGGTCAATGGGGAGCATCTGGATGAGAAGGAATTGTGGCTCCCCCTGCTGGCCTGATAGTGGTGGAACATGATCCTATCATGGAGTTTCATAATATAGGTGTTGTTTATCAAGGAGATAATCAATGATCCTCTTCTAATATATCACCGTCTATTGTAAGTAAATGATAGGGGGATCGACCCCTATCTTTTTTACAAATTCAGATGAATCTGAGTGCTCGATAGGTCCCTTACACATGTTTTGATTCTGACCTACGGTAAGTGATGTGGAGGGCTCCCTAAGGATATGTGTATATTTTTTTAGGTGTGTGTGTACACCTGTATGATGGTCAACCTGATACTGGGATACCCTAGGGGGTGGGTTCTCTCAGTCATATCATACCCCAGTGTACCTATCCTAGGTAGATATATCAAGGATGACCATATTCACTACAACGGTACCTGGTGACATGTCCACAATATCACCAGGTATGTCTAACTAGGGAAAGATATGAGTGAAGTGGAGAGAAATTTACAATCCTCAGTCCCCAATATGCACATGTAGGGTCACTTCATCAATGATTCTATAGAGCACTATAAAGCTATGGATGAGTCTCTATTGGTGGTTCTAGTGGTAAATGGGTGAAAAACGGTGCTAAGCCATCAAGAGTGATTCGAAATCAACCATGCAGAACTAATGATCAATGTCTTTAAAATTATCATTGATTCCTAGGTAGAAAAAATGATAGTCATAGAGGAAAGAATGCATTTCCTATATATATTGGTGGAAGCACATGACCTGGTCTATGGTGAGGGACTCTGGGATGTTGATGTTGGTAACTGCATTTGGCCAAAACAAAACCGAAACCTAGTCCCCGAAATGAGTAACCTAGATGATTTCTTGTCTAGAAGTAGGGATTAACTCTTGTATTTCCCTATACTTGATCATTTCTATCTAGGAAATTGGCTGTGGTAGTGATGTGGATCAGTGAGATGGTGGGATAGCTAGTGGATGAGTTTTTGCGTGAGCTGGTTTCTCTCTCCCATTGGGTCATCTCTTAAGGTTAGAGCCAACTGCATTATTACATCCCTATTAGATATATTATTTACCACTACCTCATGTGTGAGGCAATTGACCATCATTGGTGAGTATTTCAGATATTATTCCTCAATCAAACTCCAAAATAAATCTCAATGATCTCAGGTATAGGTATAGAATGAAACTGGGGATGATGGGGATGACTGCACTATGAGACCCTAGAAGGGAGACAAATCTTCCTCCACCTACATGTACCCAAGACGTGATTTGAAAATATTACATATACCACCTTATAGAATGGTAAATCCAACCCACTAGTCTAATGCCCTTGAGTTAGATGTATATGATTGAGATGAAGCTTCCCTCATCGAATCACATTCTGCCTCGGAGTCTGAGAATGGATGATATTTACAATGACTTAGTTCTTCTAAGATTTTTTCCATCAGCAATAGAGGTTCTATATTCTACCCTAAGATGGTTCTCTAGGGAAGGTAATTTCTTTGACAGGGGGATGACTTCTGTGATGGCGAATGATGGCGTGGGAAGGACCTCAGCTTTGATTGATGAGGACATGTGAATGACCTCCATGTTGGTTGATGTCAGAGCAGGGAGGACCTCCAACTGGACTACCATTAGAGAGGGGAGGACCTCCACTGTGGATATTTTTTTAGATTGGAGGACCTCTACATTGGACTTTGGGAATATAGGGATGGGATCCATGTTCATTGTGAGAGTGCAGAGGACCTCGTGAGAAGCGAATTCAATCTTATTGAACCGTACATGGGGAGGACCTCAATGTTGAGAATCATGATTATAGGTAGGACCTACTTACTAGTTTCTATATGCATAGGGAGGACCTCCACTTTAGTGGGTTGAAACATGGGGTGGGCTTCCATAATGACCATTGGAGGAGTGGGTATGAACCCCACTATGGTTGGTTGTTATATGGGGAGGACATCCACATGGTATGGTGGTGATAAAATAAGGATGACATATGTACTAATGGTTGATGAATTAAAGAGGACCTATGAATTTATTGATGTGGTAGTGGTGAGTTCCTCTTCTTGAGCTAGGAATTTAATTAGGGGAACCTTCATGCGTATGATCTGTGACATAGAGAGGACCACTATATCAGACATCATAAGTAAGGGTATGATCTTCACACTATATTCTTATCGGGAGGATGAGGTATCGATACCAACCGGTGTTGATGGGTCCTAGCTCTATAGTAGTCGGGATCTGGAAGAAGGTTTTAGAGGTGACTTGAGATGTTGTATATGTGAGATATGATTCCAT
The DNA here is from genome assembly GCA_963277665.1 of Viscum album. NCBI lineage: Eukaryota > Viridiplantae > Streptophyta > Magnoliopsida > Santalales > Viscaceae > Viscum > Viscum album. The sequence goes on along the minus strand of OY728119.1, from coordinate 311,231,547 downwards.
TTGAGGAGAATCCTCTTGATATTGCACCCAATATTGGCATCTGGTCATTCAAATCTGGGCCAATAGAGTAGGGGTATAGTCCTCTTGGTCATTAGCCTGAAGGACCTATAGTTGTTGGTGTTTATGGGGCATGATGGAAGTCCCCCTTTGCGGCTCCCAGGAAATTGTCATAGTCAGTGTGAATCAAGCATCTCCCACTTCCTTGACATAGGGGAATGAGCCTTTGGATCATTACAGTGAGAGGTTCCAAAAATGGTTTTCCATTGCTGTGGAGATAAGTGGATCACTATGTAACCCTTGGGGGTGGTGTTTTCAATGAGGTACAAAAGAAACTAGGTCCTAGGGATCCATATCCCATGTAGTAATAACCCCCTCGTGCTCGTATTGACATACAAGTGCGTCCACCACCCTCCTATAAATGATCTCTATGGGTGAGATGGGGTGTGAGCACCAGATATTCATAGTCCTAGTTGATGTCTTAGTAGAGGTGGTGTTGTGCGGTATTGCCACATTTACATTTCTCCTACCCCTCCATCTAAAATAATTATGATGTTGGGTTCCAATATATTGGGTCCTATAAAGAAGGAATATTTAGATGTCAATGCGAGTACATGGAATGAAATACTCAATTCCCTAATGTCATCCAATGATCCATTGTTGAGCTGAGAGATCCAAACTTACTATTTCATAGACTAGAATTCACAACATTTAACTACCCCAATCTCTGGTGACATTCTAATCTATCGATGTCTTGAATTCAACTAGTCCCCTTATTTTGGATAAGACTTTCACGTATGTTTCACCATTTCCATTGGTGGCTCGACGCCAGCAGTGTCTGAGTACAATCCCTGATCTGAAAACCAACCTATCTAATCCCCATGGTTGAAGGTAAAAACATTCATGTCTAGTTCAGCATTTCTATTTCCAATGCTTTCACTGGGGAGTGAACACCATCAATATTTTAATGTTCTTGGGCATATCTTCTATTGTTTTATCGTATTCCTACTTTCCCAAGGTGGTTAACATTTATCACTTTCAATGATTATGTCTACACCTTGATCGAAACAAGATGATTGGATTCCCATTTCACCTTATATTTATTCCTCTTCAAAATCCATCACCTTGTCTGGGTCTCCCTCATAGAGTTATGTCATGTTCAGGGAACTCGTTCTCAGTTCCATCTCTTTATAGATGCTGGCTAATTACATTGATTATGTCTAAACATTCGAAAGGATCTTGACATGGTAGCAACCTTAGATCTAGAGAGTAGTCACATTGGGTATCACTGGAATGTCTAGATGCTAATAACATTAGTTACACCTATTCTTCCTTATAAGAGGGCACCTCATGGAGGAAACTTTTTGCATGGAACCCAAGGCATCCCGTGTTGATCGTGAGGTATCTGATGCCATAGGAATATCTTCCAAGGATTTCACCTTAGGCATCCCATGTTTACCATGTGCTATCTGACACCATAGGCATGTATCTTTAAAGGATTTCACCTCAGTAATACCATGTTTAACTTGATATATTAGTATGATACATGATATGAGTTTAACATATTTCGTATAAGGGATGAGATTGATCAGAGCACCCCACGAAGTCAGATCAAGGAGGTGCGTCCCTATGAGGGATCAGCAGAATGGTTTACCAGATGGATGGATTAGAATACCCTATGAAGAATAAACAAAGAGGTGTGTCCTATAAAGGGATGTTTTCATATCTTGAAGGTTGATTTGGACACCCTTAGAGGTGTATTTGAGAGGTGCACCACAAGGAGAGGGGAACCAAGGTTTACCATTGGTCAAGAATAAACCTAGAAGAGGCATCCTAAATACCAAGGTAGAAGTAATGGATCAAAACCCACATTTTTCATTGGATAGTGTGGGGAATACGCTTCAAATATTACCTTTTAATTAGGATTTATATTCGTTGAATTTTGCAAGGATAACTCATTGAATCTTCCCATGCGTTTCTAAGATCAACAACGATGTTGATGGGGCTTACGTGTTAAAGCGGGCCAAGTGGGCGACATGATATTTATAAGATATGGAAGCACAAGGAAAATCATGGTGCATGTGGATGAAGTGTTAGGGGTAAATGGAAATTAATAAATGGATGGTGTGTCTGGTGTGTTGGGTTTGGACATCAAGGATGCTTCCTACGTATCCCTATTAGATAGGGATCAAATTCAATGTAGTATGAAAATGGGCATTGTAGATTACACCTAAGGAGGAGGCCCATTTGGAAAGGAATTATGTGGTTGGGGATTACACATGGATGCTTCCTAGGGAAATGGATCATGTCATTGGGTCTTACATGTAGGAATGAACCATGCGAGATGGATGGTTGCTGGGGCTTACACTCAAAAGGATTCCCATTTGGTAGAAGTGGATGGGTGTCATGGTTTATACTAACCTCTAAGACCATGTGAGTCATGAATCAAGAGTATGTAGTAGACATGACACTCTTGTTCAGAATGTTGTGAAAAAAAAGAGATGGTGTGTGGATTTTTCATGGAAGCTGGATGAGTAGGATGTTATTCCATGTGATGAGGATCTCATTCCATGTGAGGAAGATATAATTCCTTGTGAGAATTGGAATTGTAAAGATTATACCACGAAACACACACATGAAACACCTTTCACCTGTTTCATAGGGTAAGGAAACATTTTAACAACATGTTTTGAGGATGATGGTACTTGGAAGTTTTACATCATGCAATTTGATCATGGGGTACTCACTCCTCACCCCTTAGGATTACATAACCATAACACATGTAACCTTGGGTGGGGAATGCCTTCAACAATACCAGGGTGTAATGGTGTAGAGGATTCTTTTATCATAAGGTACATGTTAGCATGCCTATACTAAGAAGAAAAATAGATATAATTACTATTAAGAGAAGAAAAAGTTTAATGGGAATCTTAGTCTACACTTGAAGTAGAGTGGGTCATAGGAATTGGAGTTACCAGTCACATGGTGACTAGATGTGTAGATAAACCAATTTTGGATGAGTGTAGGGTATCCCAGAACTCAACCATTATAAAGAGGTGTCAACATAAGGGAGGAAACATGGAGAGGCCCAGGAGAGGGGATTCATGAAACATAGGGGCACCTAGTGGGGTGCTTCATGAAGCTAGAGTTCTTCACAGAGGTTAGGGGCTTTGAGAAAGAACATTCTTCACTAAAAATGGGTACCGTACCTCAAAATGATGTCTTGGATCAGGGAAGGAGTGCTTCATGAAGGCTTAATTCTTCATGAGGCCTCAAGTACCCCTATCTGCCTTCATCATCCAAGAAGGTATTAGTACATCATGAATTGAATAACCCCCATAGGTATAGGTATTCAAGAACATAGGGAGGGAGATTTCATGAAGTTCGAGTACCTTGTATTATCTAATTTTGGTTGCGTTCATGATGATCAGGTGCTTCAAGAATTAGGAGAAATTCATAATTAAATGGTTAAAGTAACCATTTATCTATTGGGGAATGAGTTAGGTATTTATAGTAAAAACTAGTTCGAGAAGCTTGGATGTGGTTCATGAATAAAATGTGGTATTCACTAACGATCGTGGCTACAACAGACTCATGGTGAACAACAAAAAATCTTAGAGCGCTTACAAAGTGCCATCAGACTCACAAATCATATCACAAGGGCCTCAAGTGTTCCCATATTGGTAAGGGTATCCACGAAAGGGATTTGTGAAGCACACCATTACGAGTGGTTTTGGGCCATTTAAGATTGGATTTTCTTCTGAATGCATGTGGACTCCTAGACTATTCTTGTGACATATATTTCTCTTAAAATAACACTGAACAACCACCTCAACCTATGTAAAGATAATATTTGTTTAATGAATTAGATTATTTCAGTTTTTTATTAGGGAAATGTAATATTAAATCCAAAAATAATAAAAATGTTGATACTGAATCCACTTACAATTGGGAAAACAAAAAAGTATATTTTTTGAGTTTTCATATTGGTTTATCAATTTTACATCATTATTTAGACTTAATGCATATTGAGAAAAATATATGTGAAATGTTTCTTTCAATTATTATAAATATCAAGGATAAGACCATAGATAACCTAAAATCTCATCAGGACTTGTTAGATTGGGGTATTCGACAAGAACTACATCAAGTGTGTATGAGTAAAAAAGAAATGGAGAGTTCTTTATGCTTCTTTTATGAGGATACCATTTGAGAAAAGTTAAATTTTGGAAGTATTTTATATTATCCAGGTTCATGATTTCTTGTCCAAAAACATATATAAATGATTCAATATATGATAGTTGAAATTAAAATACCTAAAACCTAGGATTATCACATCCTTCATCATAATTTGAATCCAATAGAAACATGAAATTTACTATCCAATAATGTTAGGGTGAGAGTGATTTTCCTATTCCATTATTATAGAGGTATTATTTCTAATAACTATATCCTTGTATTTCTTGGTAATGATGTTGAAATAGACAGCACTCATTTTTTGTGAGTTGAAAAAAAACCTCCTCCAAAATTTTCACTTGCATGCTGAATTTAACAATTTTTCTTCTAACAAAAACACATCTTGAGGGACCCATTTATTTTTGGAGGATGTATCCTTATAAATGTAATATTTACACAATAAATACTACTTTTTAGACTAGAATCATCTTTAAGGTTCCATTGTGATAGGTTATATGGATTGAGAATGTATGGATGTTTGTTTAATGATTTTTTCTAATGAGAGCACAAGACATAACCGACCAATGGAAAATAAATATAAGAAGTGTTGGGAAATTCATTCCCCATTTCCATATCTTCCCCAAACTAAAGGAATTATTTGGTCATATACATCGTCTACATTGATCTCTGAAGAGAAAGATATGGTACTTTGCACAATATTTTTTAACTGTGGTTTGTTTGATGAATATATCAAGTAAGAAATTTGAATATTTATTTTTATCTCATACTATTACATTTCACATATAACTTAAACATTGGTTAACATTTTATGTAGTTTAAATACACAATTTATAAATATTTTTCATTGATCTTTTCCTTTGATAAGAATATAGGATTTTCATAAAAAAGATTTTATTTCTTGGTTCCTGTCAAAGGTATGACCATTACTTTAATTTACTTAAAATATAGATATTAATTTTATTTTATTATTCATATATTTTTCAGATATTTATTTCACCCATTGAAATTTTCTATCAATAATTAAGAGCATTGAATTTTCTTACCAATTCATTTTTTTGTAAATGAAAATCATTAATAATCAATGGGTATAAATTTGTTACAACTAGTTGAGCGGTGAAAATGATAACACATAATGATTAAATTAAGTTAAATACTACAATGTAATATTATTACAGTGTATCAAATAGTAGTCCTCAACATAAAAATGTGTCTTGTTATGGAATTGTTGAGAAAATATTATTAATGGATTACTACTATCCTAGCCGAGTCACAATTATCAAATATAAACGTTTTGAATCAATGATGTGATATGGAACATTTATTGATGAATGTGGTTTTAGAGTTATTGACCTGACTTAACTCATAGCTACCGGTGAACCATATATTTTAGAATCAATTCAAAATGATGTTTTTTATGAGAAAGATCATTTTAGATCTGACTATAGTGTACTTAATGAATTAATCCAAATAAATATTTTTTTTATGATGGTGAAAATTAAATTGAAACCATTAAGGACCCCATAGGCATTGATCGAAATATTATATAGGATGACTCAAATTTTTCCATTGTGAGAGTTGATGTTGGACCTGATATAGTGGAGTGTTATATATATAAGTAACAATATATGTTCACAGTTAATTCAATTTTCTCTTAAGTGTGATCCTTAAGTTAGTACTACTATAGTTAATTTAATTTAGTTTCATTTTGAAATGATATTTTTGTTTTAGTATTTTTTGTTTTCTTTGAATTTAATTATATTTGGTTAAATTAAAAAACACGGGTTTAAATATTATTAATTGTATTGAATTTTTTATGATGTTTCAAAAAAACAAGAAAAACATGCTATGATGTATTTTCACACTTTGGGGTGAAACAGAATGCTCGAGCATGAGAAGGGCTAGGTAGATTAATATGAATAAAAATTATATATATATTTATAATAATATAAATGTACCTTTACTGTAAAAATGAAAAAAATGGTCAAATTAAAAAATGAATGAATGGTTAAATGGACAAATGAACAAATGAAAAAAATGACCAAATGGAAAAATTCCCTATTGGAAGAAAGGCCAAAGTTCCAAATATCCAAATGAGAAAATTTCAAAATTTCCAAATCGAAAATGATCAAATTTCCAAATGGAAGAATAGAATAATGGCCAATGGGAAAAATTTGGAAATGGGAAAATGGCCAAATAAAAAAATGGGCAAATGATCAAATGACCAAATTGGAAAAATTGGGAAATTGTGACATAAAAAAGTATCCAAATGGTTGAATGACCAATTGTCCAAATGAAAAATGTACAAATTAGAGAAATGTCTGATTGGATGACCAACCAATTAGCCAAATAGATAAATGACCTAACTAATAAATTTAAAAATGACCAAATGGATGAATTTCCAAATAGAGAGATGGATGAATGGCCAAATGGACAATTGGTTATTATTTAATTTTCCAATGGGACTTTTAGGAAAATTTGGAAATGGGAAAATGAAAAAATAGATACCTGGATAATTGGAAAGTTTTTGGAATGAATAATTTTCCAAATGGGAAAATGTCTAATTGAAAAATTCCGAATTTTTCTATATTTTCATTTATCGAAATGGATGAATGGAAAAATTGATGAATGGACATAGTCAAATTTGTAAATTGAACATTCAACCATTTAATTATTTATTAATTATCACATTTAGACATTTGTATTGGGAAAATAGTCAAATGTTCAAATGACCAAATTTTAAAAATGAAAAATGACCAATTTGCTAAATGGTCAAATGACCAAATGCCCAAATGACAAAATGAATGAATGGAAAAATGGATAAATAGCTGAATGGCTGAATAACCAAATGTCAAATGGCCAATTGGCCAAATGAAAGAATGGAAGAATGGAAAATTGTCCAAATGTCTAAATATCCAAATGATAAATTAGTCAATTTTCCAAATGGAAAAATGAAAAAATTGGGAAAAGACCATTTTTTCAAATAGCCAAATGAAAAAAATGACCAAATGACTAAATGGCTAAATAGAAAAATGAAAAAAATGGGAAAATGACTGAATGAACAAATGGAATAATTAAAAAAGGGATAAATAGAAATATAACCAAATGGTCAAATGGGAAAATGGGATGATGGACAAATAAATAATTAGAGAAATGGTGAAGTGTCCAATTGACCAATCCAAATGGCTAGTTCTCCAATCCAAATTTCCAAATAGACAGTTGGACAGTTGGAAAAAATTGACAAATGAAAAACTAGATAATGTACCAAATAGTTAAATGGAGAATTTTTTAATTGACCAATTTTTTAAATGGCCAGATGGACTATTTCCCAAATTGAAAATTGGCCCATTGGGAAAATAGCCAAATGAATAATGGGCCAAATGGCTAAATTACCAAATGGACAATTGGAAAAATATTAATTTAATATTGGTTTATCAATTTTATATTATTCAATGATGTACTATTATAGTAATGAATCCCATTTTCAGAAATTAGATTTGGAAACTATAGGATGTGTGATTTCAATGAGGGTCATAATGATGATCAAGAAAATGGTACTGCTCATGGTGGTGGTGACGATCATAATGATAATTTCAGTGCTCCATGAACTGGTGGTGGTGATGATTATGATTGAACTTGTGGTGATGAGGTAGATATTGGTCGAATCTATTTCTGAGTTTACGTAGAGACATGAATGGGTGACTAAAACTAATTCATGATTTGGATTGTATATATTTTTTATAGTATTGTAAATGTTTTTAAAACTATTTATAATTTTATAGTTGAATTCTAAATACATAATAAGTGTACTACATTAAATTTTTACCATGATTTATAATTTATTTTCATGTTTTCTCAGAGGTTATTGATGGTATTGAAGCTATTCAATGGGGGGAGGTAGGACACTATACCCATGGTGAAAAAAACTGTTGGTATAGATGAATTTTGGACAACAATCTATACCCACAATTGCTGAAACTATGGGTATTGACATATACCAATGGTTTCAAATAAATCATTGGCTCTAAAAAATCCTTGTACACTATAACACTAGTTTGTATAGAAATGAGGGTATAGACCAATACCCATGCCTTAAGGACCCATCGTTTATATAACCGTTAGTATAGCATTACCCATGGACTACAGGGCTATACCCACGATTCTAAAACGTGGCTATAGTCTAAGATTACTGGAGTGAATAGTTTAAAAGAGGCCAGTGAGATTTTTTTTAAACTTAGAGAAGATTAAAAAGTATCAAATAAAATATTATAGCAGTCTAATTGAAATAAAAAATAACTTTATATCATCAAAGTATATATGGAATTTTATATAAATAATGCTATCTTGTAGAGAGTTATATTAATTTTTTTATCATATGTTCTCAATGAAATGATTGAATTGAAATATTCTAAATATTATGATGATGAATATATATTTTTTTATAAATATTTATGATAATAAATGTTGTTATCATCATGACATCAGATGTTGTGAATATTTTTTTTGAATATTATGTTAAATAAGTTGTACATGAGGATTATTAATCCAAATCTCTCTATTATTTAAAAAACATCAATGTAGACTCTAAATAATTAAATAAATTTAGTGGGATGAATTATTAGATTTCCATATAGAGATATAATAGTTATTATATAAAGTTGTAATGGGTTTGGCTAATAAATAAAAATTTAGGAAAGATAAGGACTCCATGGATGTCTATCGTATGAGATATGGTTAGTTTTGAACTTATGTAAACTGTTTTTAACATTACTAAATGATATTAATAAAATATAAAATGTATCATATTACACAAAATTTAGTATCCAATTTATCATTCTTTCATGTTGGTGATATAAATTACATGAACTAAATTAATAATTGACCACCCAATGTTTGACTTTAAGTTATCACTAATTGATGGAATCATAGTATATTATAGGTAATAGTAAAATTTAAAGATTACCCTGGTATAGATTTCATATACAGAAAATGAATTCACTAAAAAGTCATAAAATAAGTTTTGTGTGCTTGATGAACCATTGTATATACCATATAAAGTGATATTTACCACATACTAACTATACTAGGGGTGGATATTTTATTTTTAATCCCCACACTAGAGTTTGGGATGATATCTATCATTATTACCTTCATAAATTGATCAATTTATTAAACCAATAATGAGGATAAACTAATTAGAATATGGTTGGGTGTGTTACTAATCATTTTATCCAGTGAGTTTTAACTTGGATGGATTTTATCCCCTTGTATGATGAGTTCCACATATGGGGATTGATTGATATTGGATAAGGAAGTTTAAGTTCATATATAGACAAGTGACATGTGATGTTCTTATTTATTTGGGAAAGTGGCATTTTTTGTGACCATCCACCTAAGTGAATGAAACATTATTTGTCTATTTGGGTATGGGTTATTTTATACTTTAAAATTTTTATTTTTTAAATAATCATAGAATTGAGAACGTATGAGTAGGATATATGGGATTGGCATACTCTGTGACTCATGGTTACTCAATGTCATAGATAAAGTGATTATTTTATTATTAATATTTTTATGAGATAACTTTAGTGGATATAGGTTTTATGATACATTTATTTTGTTGAGATCATATTGAATACCTTTGTATCTCGAGAATCATTGATTCTTTTCTAGTTAAACTTATTTTCCAAAAAATTATGGAATATAGAATTAAGTTTATTTTCAAGGCTATGAAAGACCATGAGGTAATTGTTTGTGGTTGTGTAAATGAGGATTATGTTTTGATAAAAAATATATTTACAAAAAATTGAGATCTAACCCAAAAATATTTAGTAGGATATATAAAATAATCTTAGGATTCATTTTATTATATTGTTACATATGATATAACATGTAGTGAAAATGAATTTTTAGATGATAAATAAAATGAGTTTTTGGTATTGTTTTTGAATTTGTTATATATAACGGTTATAAAGTAAAATTGAAATCTATAAGGTTTTTTTTCAAGTTAGAGACCATTAAAATTGTATACTAATTATAAACCGTGGTGTGATGTTATAATCCAAATGGTTGTTTTGGATGGTGTAATATAACATATAATGAAGGTCACTGAGACGTGGTTTAGTTCACAACTGTGTATAAGTTATTTGATATCTCACTTTATCTAGTGGATTTATTTTTTTCTCACATTTTATTCAATTATTATTAGTTTAAAATATCTTAGGATTATATTACAGAGTTTTTTATGACTCTATATAAAAAACCTAACGATTTAAACACTTTACCATCAATCTGTAAATATTAAAATTTGTTTGAAACATAATATTCATTGTTAAATTTTTTAAATATTTGGAATAATGAAATAGTCCTCAAGGAGCATCATTGAATCCTACATGAAGAGGTCGAGACCATGAGATTGTGTCACATCGTTATTTTCATATAAAATCCCATTTTGAATCTCTACATTACCCTCGGTTTTTCTTCAATCCTTTAAAAAAATGTTTTAACAGGCTATAGTTTAATTGAAGTCCTTTCCAAGTGTTGGGATATTGAAACAACTTATGGGTACTCTAAGAGAATTTGGTTTATTTGTTTCTCCTCTATGATCTTTATAAATATCATATTGAAGGTCTTGGATGTACCTGATCATCTGAAAAATTATTTAGGTTATTTATTTTATTTTATTTTACTTAATACATAAGGATAGATACAATGGATTAATTAGTTTTAGTTTATTATTTACATTGAATTTATTCAAGTATTTCCCTCCAAAACCCTTCAAATATATCAGTGTAAAATGGTCCTGATCCTAAATTAGTGGAAGAAAGGATGAAGATTATTTTAAATACTCTGAAGAATAAAATGTAAATTTTAAGGTAATCTATCTATTTCATCAATTATATATAGAGATATTGGGAACATTGTTGATAAGAGTCATAGAAAATTTTAATATGTCGATGACGATGAAGAAGAGGTATTAGGAAGATATTTAAAGAATATGAATTATCAGAGTTAAACATGAAAGAAAAGATAATGTTTTTCTCAAAATAAGATGAATGATATAATGAATTCGAATTTGTTAATATTTTTAGTAAAGATACCTTAGTTACTATAATTGATGAATTTAAATATGAAATTTGTAATATTAATGATTTCATAAAAGGAGTGATATACTTGAAAAAAGAGTTAAAGGTATATTTGAATAACATTTTTGTATAAAAAATAATTTATGTAAAAATAATTATGTTTTTCATGATTATAGTATTTATATAAAATTAAAAAATTCATTATTGACATCCTTAAAAAACTGGTAAAGGCTTAAAATCTAGAAATATAGAAAATATAAAAGAACTGAAAAATATCAGTAAAGAGCATAGGACTAAATAAATATCATTGATGTTGTCATTTATATATTACAATAGAAGTTTATTGTTATTAAATATTTGGAATCATATGTGATTAAAACTACAATGGAGGTTTAAGATCTGGTAATACACCCATCGCCTACTATGAAAACAATTTTATTAATATTCGTAATGATACTAAATGATAACTACAACAGGAAATAAACTAAATATTTAATAAAATTAAATGAATTACTGAAAAATAATTATTTTACTCATAATGAATTAATATTTTGTTTTATAAAGATATTTGGGTTGGAGTAAAGGTTCAAGAAAAGAATAAAATCCTTACACCAATGATAATGTTGAATTGGAACAAACTCAAAAAAAATTTGTACCTCAAATGGTGGATTAATGAAATTCATTTTGGATTATGTGTTTTATTTTTTAAAATTTATAAAAATAAGTAAATTTTTAATCTATTGAAAAAATATAACAACATTTGAATAAATATTTTAAAAGTGTTATAATTTAATCCCGTAGATAGGTTTTTTTCATTGATTTTTTTCTTATGATCAAAATAGAAAAAGGGTTATGTAATTACCTGAAAGTAAGTAAAATAATATAATCCTGTGAAAGGGTAATCCCACTCCAATGGAGATTTTTCAAATAAAATCAAAGAATGAGTTAGAAATGATAAATGATTTCAATATACTGGTCGATGGTGATATTCTATCTGTATAAGATAATATAGAATAAATAAAAATTCATTATAAAATCTTTTATAAAAAAGTATGGATATTATATTTTTGAAATTAATTTTTGATTTTTTAAAGATCATTAATTGATATCAATATATTATTTTTTTACACACATGAGATAAGGCTATAATAGTGGGTAAGGTAGAAACCCAAAGGATGTGTGTGTGAGAGAAGAAGATGTTTAAATAATGTAAAGACATCAGAAATATGGAGAGGTTGAATTGAATTAATAATAGAGAACAAATGTAGGAATATTTTAAGGAATGTGAAAAGAATTCCTTGAAATGAAAAGATCCTAGAATGAGATGAATACTGGAAGGGTGATGAGTTGATCTGGTCATGAAGGATTATACAGTGAACAATTTATTGTTATTATTTATTATTAACTAATTTAATAGTTTATGACCATTCAAGGATTAATTTAGATATGAATATTTGATGATTATTAGGATCACTATATCACCTTGCTGTAATGGAATGGCCTATTCCATAACAATATTAACCATAATGAGAGAAACATGTTAGCATCCATTATTAAATCTATTTCAATTGACAGAATTATTATTGGAAATAGTATAATGAATTATAATATAGAGTTATTCATTGTTTGATGGTAAAATAAAGTGTTATAGAATTTTAATTTATGTTGTGATCAAAGAGTATTCAAGTGAGTTGAATGGTCATAAGAAGATATATAGGGTACTCATTCCATAAAATAGTATCTAGTGCCAAAAATTATATTTTTAATTATGTAAATGTTATATTAGTCATAAATGAAATTACTTTGACAACCCTAATATTTATTAAACATTAATCCATGATTTATTAAATAAGATTACGTATAATAAATCACAAAATATTAACAAGTCCAGTGTATTTGGGAATTAGGTACATTACATAACAATTTAAAATAGGATTGAAATCATCTTTATTGATAAAATCCATAATATGATTACATTTAAAACTTCTTAGGATAACTCAGGGACATAAATAATAATGGGATGAGATATAAATCCCAATACGGGAATAAAAATGGGGTAACATAAATAAGGTGATAAAGTTCAGATAATAGGCATATGAATGGGTAATAAAAGGAGTGAGAATCATAAAAATGAAAAATGAGGCATGATATAACCTGATAACCTAAAATAAACATGATAAATGTGTGAAAAAATTAAAACACTACATCATAAACAAAGTTCAAGGATAACTTCCAAAGAATCATGATGAAAAAATCACCATAAAAGAACCAAGTTTACTCAATATCCCAACAAGATGTCTAATGATACTAAACATTACCCAGTGAATTGGAGCAATATATAATTCTAAGAACACCTATCACTTTGAGTTTATTATCATCCTTAAATGTGCCACATAAATCATAAAATATGGATTCATTCACCATCATATTTTATTCCAAGATCATGGAGTGTAGCATACATACATGTAATTCCCATGAAAAATAATTATAAGTTTATAAAGGTGAACATAGTTGATAGTAAATGGGAATGGTATTCACTACACAATTTTTTTGGAATGTAAAATCACGGTGAACATTCAGCAGCATAACAAAATCAATTAAGAATTCATAAAATTAGTTTATGAGAGAGAAATGGGATTATAATCCTTTATAAATAAAATTGGAAGTAATAGGGACATGTAAATACATATAAAGCCATTAATAATTTGAAATATAAGGAATATGATAATAAATAAACATTAATAAATAGGTGAATGAGAGGATCCCTTACCTTGATAGTGTAACTCTAAATTCTTGGGAGAGTATTATTTAGAGCTCGGGGGAACCATAGGAGGATTATAGATAGGGGAGGGTAGAGTAAGGACATGATTTAAGTATTTTTAGTGAAGTTAAATGGGAGTTTTGGTGGGATTAGATAGGAAATGAGTGTGAAATTCCTTTTTATTTATAAAATGCATGTTTCGAACTCTATATAATAAAATAACCAACACCAAAAACCTTCCCACGGTTTTCCTATGGTTTATTTAAAATATATTAATGGTTTTGGTGGATTCATAAAGGGTTTATAAAATCAGTCCAATAAACATAAAAAAAATATTTTAACTGTAAAAAAATATTTCAACATGGATACAATTTATTGTATTTATTACACCACTTTCTAGTCATTTTGATGTCATAATACACACTGTATATTTATAACATATTAATTTTTTCCATAAAATTTGACTATTTTAGAAAATTATGAAAAATTCAATGTTGGATAATTAAAACATTATGATTTCAAAATTAATATTAATTTTTTTATAAATAATTTTCTATATATGTGAATTTACACTTTTAAATTAAGGATCTACATTTATTGAGAAACTATGGGTTTTTTAGAACAATACTTTTGGAAATCTTATAAAAATCACATCTAACTTCATTAAAAAATTATGACCATTTATATTTAAGAAAAATTGTGTGATAATGATTTTTAAATAAAATATTATCTATTTAAAAAATAAACAAATTCAATATAATAAATTTCATAAATGAAGTTGAATATTAAAAATACATTTTTGGATTTATTTTATAAAAAAAATCTGTTATAAAGGAAAAGTAAATATAACAAAAATTATATTGAAAATAATATACATATTCATATTATTATGGTCTTGATAAATATCCATTTAATAAAACTAGAAAAAACCTATGTTTATGGTGTACGATGTTAATAATTTCATGGGATGGTTCTACATACATGGTTTCGGTCATGATCACGATGAAACTGAACTTCTCTCATAAATGGTTTCACTAATTCTCAAGTTGTTTGATATTAGAATGGTCTTGGTCAAGTGAAACTTTTAGAAATAATATCTCCCTCAGAATTTTATATAAATGATCTTCATAGGGTATGATCCAATTGGTTGAGGCCATTACTTCCTTTGTCTATGTCAATTGGATTTTCTAAAACTATATATTTATACTAATCATGTGATTTCTATTAAATAGCTATTTTACCAATGGTAATGATTATTAATGGTCTGTTATATCTAATAAGAAATAATAAAACCAAATGAGAGAAAGTTTTTTCTATACAAAAAATAATTCCCATAATTAAATCACAAGGGTAATTTTATTTATAACTGTTCAGGTCGTTACATTATTCTCTCCCTCAGAAATTTCACCCTTAAAATTTTCATTTCCCACACAAAAATAGATGAGGGTAATTCTATTTCATCACCTTCTCGAGTTACCACACCACTTCTTAAAACTTATGGATTCTCCACTGTTCTTTGACCGGGTGAATTATCTTATTTTGTATGACTTTGTCTTTATGATCTAATATCTTCAACAGTTACTCCTCATAGAAAATATCATCATTGAATATTACAACCTAAAAATTGAATATGTGTGAGGGTTTTGTTAAGTATTTACTCATACAGATACATGGATTACATAATTTACATGAGATAGTTTAGGTGGGAGTGCTAGTTGATTGGTCAGTTCTCCAATACTATAAAGTATATCAATGGGACCGATGCATCTTTAAAAAACATTCCCTTCATCCAAAATCTCATGAATTTATTCCAAGTCGATATCAAGTGGAATTCCATGTGTCCAATATAAATATCTTCGTCTCATAAATTATTTTAAGAATAGATATTTTGGCGACTCTCTACAACCTTGATGTGCTACTGAATGGTCTTGACTTTTCCACCATTTCCTTAACCATTTCAGAAACTTGTTGATTTCATTCCCTAACTTCATCCCAACATGCAGGTGTTCTATACCTCTTCCCATAAAGGGCTTCATAGGTATCCATTTGGATTCTTGAGTAGAAACAATTATTTTATGAGAACATGACAGGAGTAAGATGTTGGTACCATCCTATTTGAAGTCAATAGAGAATTCTATCAACATTTCCTCAAGTTTCAAGATAGTCTGCTAAGATTGGAAATCATTTTTAGGGTGATAAGTTTCTTTTAAGTTCAACTCTATATTTATATAATGTTGGAGAGTCTTCTAGAACTTATAGATAAATATTTTATCTGGATCAGATACAATCTATAGGGGTGTTCCATGTAGCCTCACCACTTCTCTTTCATATATCCTTGAAAGTTGATCAAGTGGGAAATAATCTTGAATTGAAATGAAGTGATTAGTATTCATAAGATTATCTAACACAAAAAAATATAACATTATTTCGTCTTGATACCTTTATAAGCATAGCGACAAAGGACATGGTGGTGTTTTCTCATTTCCATGAAGGTATGGGTAATGGTTGCATCGTCCACTTGGATTTTTTACTTTTTACCTTCACTTTTTTACATAAAATACATCTTGATTTATATTCTATGATGTCATTCTTCATATTTTCTCATGAATAGTTCTCTAATAGGAATTCATACATCTTTGTGATTCTTGGATAGATGGAGAAGGTTTTGCTATGTGTATCATCCAACAGCTCCTTCTTTAACACAATATTCAATTGTACACATAGTCTTGACCCAAATATCATGACATTATATTCATTAACATTTAACACTAATGATTCAATATAACTATAATTTCCTCTTTATTCTGAATTCCCACATCATTTCTTTGAGAATCATTAATCATCTCCAGAAGTGATAGTTGAGAAATTATTTATGAAAGGATTGATGATCTTCTTTCCATTATGATTCAAATTTCCATTATTTTAGTTTTAAGAAGATTAGAACCATGTAAATTCTCATTAATTATAATATTGACGAATCCTTTCTATGTAGATAATCTACTACCTTATTACCTTTACCATTATGGTTTTGGATTGAGCAGTTATAGTTGTTTATCTGTACTAACCATCTTCATTGGTTCATATTCAGATAATTCTTTGTGAATATATACTTGAGAATTTTGGGATCCATTTATATTTCAAACTTATCCCAAAATAAATAATTCCACAATATTTTAAAAATGCAGATCACTTTAGGCAACTCTTTATCAGGAATCATGTAGTTTTATTCATTAACTTTTAACATCTTTGATACAGAGGCTATGACATTTCCATTATTCATCAACAAATATCCCAAGGCCTTCTTCAAAGTATAACTGAATTATAAAATAAGTTCTCCACTTGCAGGTTGTGTGAGTATATGTACAGTGATAATCCTCTTTTTTAAATCCTTAAATATTTCTTCAAATTCATCATTCTGTGAAAACTTGAATCCCTACTGAGTTCGCTTGGTATGAGGGTTTCAAAATCCAAATAAATTTCTCACAAATCAATTATAATATACATCTAATCCATGAAAACTAGAGATATATTTCATAGAAGTTGTGCTCAAACATCATTTAATTTATTCTATGTTTGAAGAGTTCATAAATTTTCCATTACATGTGATAATATTTTCCATGAATGATATTTCCTTCAATGAAGACTCACATTTTATGTACTTGGCATAAATCTTCTCCTTTCATAATGTATTTAAATTCATGCAAAGATGTTCCCCATGATGATTCATAATTTTGGATTATATTAGAATATCATCTATAAAGACTACTACAAATGTGTTAAAGTAATATCTAAACATTATATTCATCAATACCATGAAGATTTATGAATCATCAGTGAGTCTGAATGGAATTAACATGAACTCAATGTTCTAGTACATTGTATGAAAAGATGTACTAGGGATATCCTTCTTCTTCACCCTAAATTGGTAATACCCCAACCATATATCCACATTGGAGAATTATTGTGATCCATGTAGCTGATCAAATATTTCATCCAACCATTTAATAGGATACTTATTCTTTATCGTGGTCTTGTTGAGCTCATGATAATTAATAAAAAGGTTCATTAACCCATCCTTCTTCCTAAGGAAGAGGACTGGTGCACTTCATGGTAAAGCACTTAAGCATATCAGCCTTTTTTTTTCATATTCTCATATAGCCATTTCTTTAGTTCCTCACATTCCACAACAACCATTCTATATTCATTATTGGATAATGGTAATTCCCAAGGTATAATATTGATTAAAAACTCAATCTCTCAGCCTGGTCGAAGACTATGAAATTCCTTGGTAAACACATAAATGTATTCAATCATGATTGGAATTTCTTCAAGGTTAATTTTTTCCTTAGATTTAATCATTTGAGATAGAAATTCTTTCTCATAGAGAAATAAAATATATGCTTAATAAATTTGTAAAAAAGAAGATTCATCCTCCTCTTTATACCTGTACATAATCGGGGGTGGATTCATGATACTAAGAGTGATTGATTATCCCATAAATTTATGTTGGCTTTATATAAGTAATCCCAATCCATTCCTATAATTGCATTAAATTACACCCAAGGGAGTATGAAATGGTTTTTTGTATTTTTGTACCATAAATTTTGATAGGGGAGGAGTTATATACTTAGGATGCAATAATTTCACATTTTTCAATTTTTGTTGAAATATTTACTTCCATGTGTTGTGGTGGGGTTTGAATAGTTCTTCTAAACATTCACAATATGAAGGAATGCGTAGAACCAAAATCAAAAAGTAAATTCTCATTTATGAGTGAATAAATATTGTATCTTTCACCACATCATTTTTAGGATCCAACTAATCAGTTGTGATGGAGAAAGGTCACCCATGATGCCTTGTAGATTGTTGGTTGTCTTCGAAAACCATTGGGTCACTAAATTGGAAAGAAAATTTTAATGGTTCTTTATAGTTGAAAAAAACAATACATTGAGGGTTGACTAGAGAATCATTCTCCTCCAATGCATTAGTTGGTTCCTCTTGTCATAAATTTATATCTAGGTGTCCTTTCTTCCCACACCTAAAGCATTTTCTCGCTCCCCTTATGCAATTTCTGGGGTTCTTGTTTCCACAACCTAGATGAGTCAGATGTTTAAATTTATTTTCACCATTAGATTCCTCTATAGGACTACCAAAATAATACTCCAATTTTCTCTTCTTATCCCAATTATACCCTTGAGATTCATCGATCTTCATCCTGAAATTAAGGGCACATTAGACAACATTCTCATAGCTATCAAAGTCTTGGATCACCAGGAATTTTCATATACTAGGTTTTATACCAGAAAAGATGTGGTGAAACATACATTTAGGGGTAAAAATTGATATGCAAGAATATCATGCACATATTGTGAATATTTCTACAAACATCTTGATAGAATCGCCTTCTTTGTTCTTGAGGTCATTAAAATCACTTTCCAATTTAAGTCAGAGAGTGAGAGGAAAATATTTATCAATTATTTTTCTAAATTCATTCCACCTGATCACTTTGATCTCTTCCTCATAATTTATATTCTTGATAAATGTACACCATCAATCAAATTCTATTAACATTTGATAAACAACCTTCTATTTTTAAAAACATTTAAGTATGGACAAGATCTTTTCAATGTAGTTGATCCATTGTTATGTGACTTAGGGATCAAATGATCCATTGAAAGACAGAGGCCTTTATTTCATGAAGGAATCTATAGAATCTTGTTCTTTTTTAGGGTGATTATTTTACTCCTCATAATCTAGTATTCTATTTTGAACCTGAATCAATTTTGATATTTTCATCATAATTCTTAAGATTTCCACTCCTGTTGGGTTGGGAATCTCATTGGGGCAATCATCACATTTCCCATAACATAGATTCTTTACTTAATTCCACCTATTTCTGACCATTGGATAGAATAAAGGAAATATTAGGTATGGTTATATTAAAACTATTAAACACATAAATGGTAATCCAATGAAATTAAAGATATAACTTATAAATTACATATATTTCCTTAGCTTATGAATTTCTAGGCTTCAATCGATGTTATCCATGATCTATTTCCTAACAAGTATTCATATGGTAATTTTTGTTACCTTAATAATGGTTAATAATGAGATTATAAATTTACCAAATAATATCCCTTGGGAGTGTGAAACTAGTTTTGTATCAAGGCACGTTGTCGTGCACCAGTTCCCGATCATGTCTAGTTCAACGCAGTGTTTTTGGGATTTACACCTATGCACATCTATTCTAGATCCTCATCCACTTGTATTATCAATACATGAATACATTTTCTTGATAAACCACTTACTATATACATACCAAAATTTAGTTATGTTTTCTTATAATTAATTTTATCCCTATGGATTTCTCAATAGTTTCTTAATCTTAATTATAAAAATAACTAAACATTTTATTTCATACCAACTATGAAAAACCTTCCCTTTATTACACATTAATTCATGATTTTTTACATAGGATTATACATAAAAATCCTCAAATATCATAAAGTATAGTATCATTGGGAATTAGGTACAATAATTAACAATTTAAAATAGGAAATACATTATCATTATTGAAAATGTCTTAACATGCTTGCACGTAAAATTGCATGAGATAACCTAGGGACATACATAAGAAAGAGTTGAGACATAATTCCCAGTAAGGGAATAAACATGGAATAACATAAATAAGGTAATTAATGATAGAAAATAGTCATATAAATGGGGAATAAAAAAAATGAAAATCATAAACATGAACAATGAAGCATGATATAACATTATAACATGACGACAAGATGAGAAATGTGGGAAAAACTTATAACATTGCATCATAAACATAGGTCAAGGATAACTACTAATAAATCATGATGTAAAAATTACCATAAAGTGATAAGGTTTAATCCCTATCCTAACATGTCATATAATGATACTAAACATTATCAAATTAATTTGAGCACTATATAATTTCGAGCACACTTGTCACATTAATTTAATTCTCATGGTTAAGTGTGCCACATAAATTACACAACATGGATTAATTATTCTACATATTTTATTCCATAATCAAGGAGTGTAGAATATATAAATCTATTTACCATGTAAAACAAGTACAAGTGTATAATGGTCAACACCATTGATAGGAAATGGGTATGGTATTCACTACATAATTATTTTGGAATGGAAAATTGTGGTGAAATTTAGGCAGCATAACAACATCACATAAAAATTCCTAAAATGGGTTGATGCCAGAGAAAGGGGTATATCATAATTTTTATATTAAATGGTAAGTAATAGGGACACATAAAGACATATCCAAAAATTATGAATTGGAAGTAGATGGCATAAGATAAAAAGGAAACTTTAATAAATAGGGAAAATGAGAGGATCCCTTACCTTGATAGTGTGACTCTAAATGATTGGGAGGGTCTTCTTGAGAGCTTGGGGGAACCTTGAAAGGATTTTAGAGAAGGTATTGTAGGGTAATAATGTTATACAGTGAAAAGAAATTGAATCTTAGGAGGGTCTATATATGAAATGAGTGTGGAATTATTTATTATTTCTCAAATGTAGGTTTTTGAATCTATTTAAAAAAATACCAAAATAAAAAACATGACAATGGTTTTTACTATTGTTTCTACAAATTTTTACTGGTTTTAACTATTTTATAATGTTAAGGGATTAAAATAATAAAATAATACCCTTGCTTTCGTGGAATTTATTCATACTCATAAATAAATGGATTGGTAACCACAAAATATTTTACTGGATTAGGAGGATTAAAAAAGGACATATAAAATTCTTAAAATAAACATAAAACCACATTATTTTAAATTTAGAACATTTATTTGGTCTTGAATACCATTTATAGAATTTATTTCCCTTTGTTTCAGTCATTATGATGTCAAAATACACACTATATATTTATACCATATTTAATTTTTACCTGAAAATTCGACAACCTCAGAAAATTAGAAAAATTTACTGTTAGATAATTTCGACATTCTGATTTCAAAAAAATATTATTTTTATCAATATTATTTTCTAAATATGCATATTTACACTTTTAAAATGAGAATCAACTTTTATTAAGAAGTGATGGGTTTTTTTACAATAATAGATTTTAAACCCTTATAAAACCCCATTTGTCTTTGTAAGAAAATATCATTATTTATATTTAATAAAAAAAATTAATAATAATATTTTAATATAATATTATCTATTTTAAAAATCAAATAATTCGTTAAAATAAATATATTAATTGAAGTTGAATATTAAAAATTCATTTTGATCTTTATTGTATAAAATTCAAAACCATTTATAAAGTAGAAGTAAATAAAACCATAATTCAATAACAATAAAACACTTATTCATATAATTATGGAATTGATATTTATCTTTTAATATACTATAAAATTACCTGATGGTATGGTTCTTGAATGTGAGATTTTGTGGGGTGGTTCGACGTACATGGTTTGGGTCATGATCTTGATGAGCTTGAACTAATATCATAAATGGTTTCACTCATGCTTAAGTTATTGGATCAAAAATTGGTCTTGGTCAATGGAAAATACAAGTGATACAATTTGCCTCATAATAATTTATAAATGGGATTCATAGCGTATGATCCTACTGGTTGAGGTTAACAGTTCATTTTTATGTGTCAATTGGATTTGATAAGATCCTATATTTATACAAATCATGTGATCACTTATCAAAAACTATATTAGAAATGGTAATTATGATTAATGGTATTCTTAATCCAATAGGATATAATAAAAACAAATAAGTGAATGTTTTTTTATATATAATAATTCATTTAATTAAATTATAAGGTGAAATTTATTTATAACAGTTCGGGTCATCATGTTATCATAGTACATGCATAAAAAAGTAAAATATAAGATATTGTATCCCATCACACTATAATATTTGTCACTACGCTTTGAAAAATTCATAAATGAATTGTCTTAATGTATAAAGTTCATTTATATGGTTTTGGAGGTATTTACATATAATTAAGTGAAACTGGTTTCATGAGTTATCAATGCCATAATAAAATACATTTTGAGTATGAAGATTTCTGGTTTGAATTAAAAATAGGAAACAAGTGGTAGGAGAAGATGTATGGAAATGCACTTCTCCTAATATTTAATTATTCTATAATCAAAATATGTTTATATCATAATGTATTGGTTTAGAGAGATATAAAAATTCAGAATGGATGGATTTATCGATATGTATAGGGTTGAGTTCCATTGTTTTTTCATTCAATGTATGAGCTAGATATTACCATGTCGTGGTGAATTAATAAACACACCATCGTGAATTTGGATCTATAAAAATAGATGATTCATTTAGAATTAAAATTTAATTTCTTAGGTTCAAGAATTTTGGATTTCTCTTTATCATAATGGATGAATTTTAATAAAATTAAATTTTATAGTACACTAGAAACTATCTCAGAGATTGAGGACAAAATGGATTTATCTAAACCATTTATTAGAGGGACAGAGTTTAAAATACCATATAAAAATTAACGTAGAATTTCTAGAATAGAAGTAATGTTTAGGGAATCATTTTCATATCTAATTCTTAGACAGAGAGGATATATTTGTGACAGTATATTTAGTTTTGTATCTAGTTTTTATAGAAGGAATGGTTTTTATAGAGTTTTATTGACACATATGTCTTGATACAGAATAAAAATTTCATATGATGAGAATAATTTCAGTGTAAAATTATTCCATATATAGAGGTGTTATCAAATATGTGTTGCTTTTGTGAATAAAATTAATCATTTCTATCATAGAGGAGATTTCCACATCTTTATTTAGATAATAAGATCTTGGTGATGTTTTAGTTTAAAAAATTCATCAATTATAGATTTGTAATATAAATCTATTCAGTTTTATATAGAGGAATTAAAGAGTCTGATCAATTGGGAAAATGGAGAATCATGATGGAATAGTGGGGGTATCGTAAAATGGGGATCATGTGGCTGGAAGGTTCTAGAATTTGTGGATTCACCTATAAATTGGTCTCTACCCCCTTTATAGAAGTAGTGATAGTTACTAAAAATGTGAAGGATCGGGAATCACGAAGGTGGTTTGTGAAGGGTGGTTCATGAAGGGTGGTTTACAAAGGTTATATACGAAGAAGTTCACGATGTCTATAAAATCCGACCAAATGGGATGATCATTATGAAATAGGTTTCGTACGAGGAAGATCTTGAAGGCTATGATAGCCATCCGAATTTTCTGAACATTGTGAAAGTAAATTAATTTGACAAGGCTATGTAAGCTTCAAGAAAGGGAGGTACTTTAAGAAGGATAGTTGAGATTCACAAAATAGGTGTTCCTGGAAAAGTCTAAAAGAGAATCTTGAAAGGAATTTGTGCTTCACCAAGGATATGTGAGATTCGTGGAAGGTATGAACTTCATGAAAGGCAATATGAGATTCATGATAGAGGAGCTTCTCAAAGGTAGCGAGCATCACAAAAGTTGTCTAGAAGGAAATGATCAGTACATATGTGGTAAAGTGGTATTCATCTATTGGATGAAGGTGGAAATTCAATAGAGTATACCTATATAGGTGAGGTTGTATTCATTAGAGTTAACTAAGTGACCTACAAGTCCATAAACAATGTTTGATTCCCTTCCATGAGTAGTGCGAATAGGAAGAGGAAGACAATTATCCATTCCATCGGTAGTGAGCCAGAGAAAGAAGCCTAGAGAGGGAACCTTGGGAATGTAGTGAGTTGACCCTAAAACAAGTAAAGTCAGTGATCCTAGATATATATGAGATATATCCCTTACCAACATTCTTGTCAGCAATCCCTAGTGGATTTGGTATAATCATCACATTTCTATTGTATTCTCCTTAGATGTATCCCAGTGTGGGTGAACCATGTAAAAAATGTTGTCTCATGCATGATTTAATTTTTTGTCATACATTTCTATGGGGAAGAGATAGAAGATTTTTTTTAACAAAGAAACAAGACACATAGGGGAAATAGTTTGAATCTATAATATCCCAATTCACCCCCATATCTGGGTATTTAACCTAGTTTGGATAACAATAAGAGTATAAATACTAATTTATATCCTCAAAGTAGTTCATATAGAGTGAAAATGTGAGTGTACCTTGAGAGAATAGTGATTAATCCCAAAAATTTTATGAGGTTGTGTGTTGAGGAATATAGTGACCATGAACTAAGTATTTTATTAAGCAATTAGTGATTTTAGTCGATTCTAGTACACCAACACAATTCCCTGTGTATTCTCCTTGTACGTAGCCTCGTTTAGGTGAACTGATTAAAAATACTTCAGTTTTTTTGATTTAATTTAGATATTTTTATTTGATATTCAATGTGAGAAAATTCAACTAAAATAATTGATTTAATTTTTATTTGGTATTCAGTGTGAGAAAAGTATCTCTTTATTTTTTTATTTTTTACACATATTGATTTTATTATGATACCTGCTATTTTTTAGGGATCATACATTGATAAGTGGAATAAAGAGATACTTTTTCTATCTATAAGATTGTGGTGATGATGTTTTGGATTTTATAAAAATTAATATCGATTTGACAAGACACAATGAAAGTGTTTGTGATGGGGAGACTTTTAGTAATAAAAATTGATTTATTTAAGATGAATATTCACTATAGTTGTGAATTTGATATAATAAATATTTTAGAAGAATGTGATGGAAATATTTTATAATAAATTTTTTTTTCATAACTTTATCAAAACATTTTTGTACGTATCATGAAAATTCACTTTCAAAGGATATATATTTTGAAAATATATTATTGTCAAATGTAAGTAATTGGTAGAGTAATGATAAGAGATTCACCAAGATGAGATAAATACCAACTATGGTATGAATTATTTATTTTTTGATAAATCTGATACTAATGTAGTTTTGGAAACATATTTTGATTATATATATATGTATTCTCTTAAATATTTTTTGTAAATTGACGATCCAATTAAAGATGATGTAGCTATAACTAGTTAATATTCAGTTTGATATTCGTGATGTGATCAAGGAGATATCTAAGACTTATAAAAAATGCGTATAAAATGGAGATTTTACATGTAGAGGAATATGATTTCATAGGTAATATATATGTTGAGAAAAATAAATTGAACAAATAAGAGTTATCCATAATGGAATCTATTTCAATAATGTGTGAAAAGATTAAAGGTTTGAGAGAATCACTCATAGAATTTATAAAATTAATTGAAAACACAATATCCATGATGAATTAGTGTAAATAAAACATTACTCTTCTTAAAACAAAATTTAAATTAGTGATTTTTTAAATGTAATTTTGTTCATGAATGGAGTATATGGTAAACCTACTAATGGATAGGGATTCAATGATTAAAAATATTTAAAAATTAATATCCTTGATGGATAATGAAATATTTTAAATCCATCCCAAAGTATGCTTAAAAAATGGATTACACAAGGTTGAAAAACTGGAATCAATAGATAAATTGAAGGTTCATAGAAAGATAAGAAGTGATTTCTATTAAAAAAATGTGGCACTGATTTGATACTGCATGGAGTAGTGGGACACATCATGGATAAGTGTTTTGAATCTAAGGTTCCCAAGTGTGGAAGGAAATATCCTCACCATCTAAAAAATGGAATGACTACACTAGGTATGAAACTATCAAGAGATGTTTTATATATTCAGAACAAGGAAATAAGGTGTAGTAATACAATAAGGGACGTGATAGTGAATCCATCAAGATAATCCTACTTCTTATGTTATGTTTTGGGCATGACTAAATGGAATAGAAATCTATTACACTAAAAAATATATTTATGGTGCTTTCCGGTTGTGTTGAAGAAAATCAATAGTGTGTTGACCATGAAAAATTGGTATGATACATGCAAAAAAATCATTGAAGGGAAAAAAAATTATAACATAATTAATGAAAGCACTCCTAAAAAACAAAATATGAATGAGAATATAAGTAAAGTCTCACCAAGAATAAATGAAAATAAAGTTATTCTAATAGATATTTAAGAACAATATCTGGAACTGTGCTTAAGTGGATTCAAATAATATTACCATGAGGTAAGAGAATAATACTAGAGGGAAATATTTCACATGGATGTGGGATCAGAAAAAAGGATATAGTGATGGTTTATCAAAGGGATAAACAAACTTGAGTGAGACTAGTTTCAAAATGGAGATAAATACAATGATAGGAAATATATAGAATGAACAATACAATTTATGGAAGGAATTTTGTTTTATAATTCTTTTGTGGATTTTGTGATTTTTTTTTATTTTCTTGTAAATGAGTTATGTGGAAGTCAATGTGTGAATATAGAAATAAGGGTGATGGATTAATTATACATCCATTACATGATGAATTGTGGTACTAACCATGAAATATGGGTAATGAAGATAGATGAAAGTTACACTGCCTAGGAATACATGGATGGAATGGTTAAAGGTTATATCAATTAAATAAGATTATTTTATGATATGTACTTCATGTAAGAAAATGACATGTAATAAAAGAGTAGTTCCAGTGTTTTCTAAAACGTTCAAAATAAGGTTTAAGTGATGAAAGTAGTGAACAAATTGAACAAGTTATTAATATTATTATTAATAGCCTAGCTGATTGGGAAGTTTAAAGGCCCATGAATTATAGAAATTCGTCATCATGTTCTACTATTATTGACTAAGGAAATCATCATTTACACAAGTGAGATGACATTTTATAAAGGGTAAAGTGGATATGATACCATTTTAACAATCCCTGTGCTTTATTGATGATATTGGAGATTTGGAGTTTGAAATTATAATTTTGATAAGTTTTCGCAATGTTCGTATTATCACGCCTCAACACATCTATCATCTACCTCATTATAGGTTATAGTCTGATAAATATATACGTGATCAAAGTTGATAATGGATGTGTTTTTTACTCATAATATCTGTCATTATAGTGAACACATGTGTTAGTTTCTCAACATACATATGATGGCTTGAGCTTAGTTGTGACATCGATCAATTTAGGTATTATAAGATCACAATGTATGTGTTATTTAACACATAGGGAGAAATGATTAAAGACATATAAAAGAATTCATGTTTTAAAAATTTAATTATCTGGAGATTAAATTTATTTGGGGTTATGCCTAGATTATCCTGCATGGATTAAAATGTTACAAACTCTTAAAATAAATTTTTATTCAAGAAAAAATTAAAATAAAAAAAAACATCCTTTAAAAGGGAAGATAAATATAATTTGATAAATGGAGTTCTTAAAATTCAATATTTCCACTGAAAGTGAAATATGTTTAACCTTAATCTATTCCTCATTAAGAAAACATCTTGTATCTTACAAGATCAATGATTCAAGCCTTGTATGAGGAAAATTGATGGAAGAGAAGTATGAGGAGATCACTATTTGAATTTATGTGATGATTTGAATATGTGACTATTTGAGAATATATTCTTCTGATCAAAATAAAGTAGAATATGAAGATTCTTGTGCTATTCTATCATGATCGAAATATCAAAAAGAGAGTTGCGATTCATTCTTTTGTTGAATCTGAGAAGTCAAGTTGATATGATATTCATATAAAAATGCTATTTTAATATCTATACTAATATTAACTAAAGATATCATGCTTTAAATTATTTAAGAGAAACTGAATATGATGTGCTATATATTTTATTTATCTATGGCGAAATATAAATTTAGAATTAATATATTATTCTGAGAAGAATAAAGAGGAGCTTAAGTATACTGTAAATGAATTTGAAGTATCTATAGGGATGTGATGTGGTATTTCCTTCTATAGGTTATAGAAGATGTGTTCAATCTGTTTCCATGTGGAAGAATAAGAAGAGATATCAAGGCTTAAGGAAGACACAAGAATATATTCTGCTACATGAGTGAAATAAGATATATAATAAGACTGATAAAATCAAGGGCACCCTAAAATTTCTATAGAGGCAATGGATAAAGATATTTTTAGAATTTTGGGTGCTTTATTTCATGTTATTTCGATTCACATAACAACTAGAATAATTTTATTTATGGTTATATGGGGATACCCCCCAAAAAAGTGAGTGGCCACCAAGACTCTAAAACTCAGGCAATAAACCCAAGAACATGCAATCAAGATAAATGATATCATGGGTCACCAAATTTGAAATTTTCTTCTATATTTAATTATATACAAAATATTTAATAGCGACCTTCATATAAACATTAAAATAAGGGGATAGGGTAAATGTATGATTGAACCTGTGAGAATCAAGATTTTTGATGAGAGTGTGAAAGCGGGACTCTCGAAGAAGAAGATGGTCAATCTGATGTTGAGATGAATATGAAAATCACTAGTAATTTATTCTAAATGGATAAGGAGAGGAATATTACCATCATTATAGGTTTAGTTCATATGATTTTAAGAAGTTATAGGAATAATAATTTGAGAATAGACCAATCTTCTAAGCATGTTATGATCATTTGGATTGATTTTTTAAGTGAAAGAGAGAGACATCCAACTGGGAAGATTTTTTATATGTATATAAAGATTATATGTAGTAGTGACCAAGTTATAGGTATTATTCATAAAGATCATATGGTATACAAATAATCCACTATTGAGTTATTGTATACCAATTTAGATTGATACAATGATATCGTTTTTAGGATAATGATCCACCTCAAAGGTGTAGTTGAAATAAACACCTAAATATACATTTTGGGATTCCATTAAATATGAGTGATTCATGGTATGTAGGGAGGTCACATTGGGAATCTATTCCAACAATTTTTAGATACTAACATATGTATAATGGGATGTTGTAAGAGTCACCCTATTTGAAATATATAATTATACACATAGTGGAACTCTAGGTAGTCATGGGAAACACTAATCATTATATTGAAAATTTGTTTTAGTGGATAAAACATTATTTTAGTGAACAACCAATCATGGTATTGAGTAATCTATTGATTCAATCCCTGTAAAAACATAGAAAGCCTCATTATTTTCATTACTTTCATTACATGAAGTTCATTATTATTGGGTAAAAGATAAAAAATTAATTTTTAATAATAAATATTAGATTTTAAATTCAAAGGGTATTAAATTATTATGAAGGACATTGTAATTTTTTAAAAACAGGAAATGCATGATTCAAAACACCTATCGGGAGGCTACACTATTCCTGAGGTTTATTTTAATTATAATCATATCATATGTTTCCTTGGATTATATTTATTTTTTAAGACATAATAAATTTCATTTACATTAATGAAGTGATGATTTGATTTTTTTTAAGAGAATAAAATGATAAGATCCGAATCTATTCCCATTATTACTCATATAGAAGTCTTTGAAAATATTATGGAAAATAAGAAAAATATAGAATAAATTTAGTAAATGAAAAATATTAAGATGTAATAACCGCTATTAGATAAATATAATTAAGTTGGTGTTAACCGTTTCAATTGTGGTGAGAAAAATGAGATTAATAATGCTGAAAACCTATTTTGTGTGGTTGGAAGTGATTTTATGAAAGTTCCAGTAGAAATTATTTCTCATATATTTGGGATTTAAGAGCTAGATAATGAAAAATAATATCTTTTAGATGATTTTGAAGACATGAAAAATTTATTGGTATGAATGTTATTGTAATGAAACTCTCTCATCAAGTATATGAAAGAAGAAAAAAAATACATATAAATTGGTATAAATAAATATTAAATGGATGAAGAAAACATTCCATCTTACATTGATGATAAATATATGGTTTTTAATATTTGTGAAGAGAATATCCATACTCATTAATAATATAATAGGGCTACACTATGTGTCAAAGAAACACAATTGGAATTAAGATTTAAGAGAATAAAAGACCCTAAAAATATTAAAAAAAGAATAAAATAGAACAAGAAACTAGTTCAAAAGTTTCACAGTGACTTAGAAGGTCGGATCAAGTTATTTTATATATGAAAATAATTTCTCAACATGAAATTATTAGTGAAATAATTAAAAATAAATGATTTTGAATCATTACAAGTAAGACATTCCCTAGAAATGAAGAACATAGATTCTACCACTCAACTATGATATTTTTTTCCCAAAACATGAATCTTGATAGTGGTAATGATATTGTGAGAACATTTGGGGAATCCTCCTCCGCATCTTATTATAATCATTCATCCCACTCTCCTGATAATTTTCTAGGTTTTAGGTGTTTTTATTTATAAGTGATTTATATAAGTAAAATTCTAAAAAAATGTGGACCCAAAAATGCTTGTAATACAATAAATGTATCAGGGGTGTAAGTAAACAAGTCCCATATTATCATCCCCAAAATTGGATAACAATAAGATATGGTAAATATTTAAAAATATAAAATTTTTCATGAAATAAAATTTTGGATATGTTTCATCAATAAGAAAAGGAATGCAGTTTTTAAGAAATTGTTTGGTTTTTTTATGTTTTTGGAATATTTTAATTGTTTTTTGAAACAAAATTTAGACATATGAAAGTTAAATAAAGTAAATATATTGTGGTAACACTTCTAAAATTTTAAAAAAACATTATTGTGTTGAATAATAGCTTTGTTTTTAGAGATATTAATTGATTATTACAACATATATATCCACTTATATGATGGATGATAGTTTTTCATACTAGTTAAAACACTTAAATATCTGTTTATTTAATATTAACACAATAATAGATGAAAACTAAAACCAATAATTAAAACAAAACTACCTTAGGGAATGAATAAATAAAGAGAGTAGAATAGAATTTACCCAAGAGGAAAGTTGAAAACAATTTCCCCCCAAATGAAAAATGATGCTTCTATTATGGTGGAAAAGTTATATCATGCACTAATATAAAATATCCTTTAAGACCAATGTTAATGAGATAAATACTATAACTAATTATATGTCAATCAAGTAAATGATTAAGAATATTGGCATGGTGAATGAAATCTTGGATGAAGTAGTGGAGGGGTTTTCCAAGTAGGGTTACCTAAAATCTAATAAAGTATTTTGGTATTAATTTTTAATTGGTATTAGGTTTTAGTATTTTATCATAACTATAATCCCTTATGGGGGTAAAATGATGTATTCATGGATACCAGATATATTTTAATATTCAGGATCTATAATCTGGATAGCCTTGATATATGAAAAAAATTTAGGATCAATATCGTCCTGAAAATATTTTTATAAAGATATAAATTATAGGAAATTAGATTTGGTACAACATTGATATATTTATGTGGATGTATTTTATTATTTGGTGATCCGACTTATTCTTTCTATAATGGGTTAACCCATGTATACGTAGAGTGATTTATTTGAGGATTATTACTATGAAAAATTGTTCTTTATTCCTTCTATAAATATACTATAAAATCAAAGTATATAAGAAGCTTCATTGTGAAAAAGGGGAGAGACGTGTGGGACCACTGATGTTCTATAATATTATTGGGGTGAAAAGTTATTACCACAATGTGTTCATTATTGATAAGGGGGAGAATAAAAACATTGTCTTGAGGTGTTTAAGTGGTATTGAAAAAAAATATAATGGGGGAGATTGAAGTGCCTGTATAGAATATATGATGAAATTATTGTATTTTTTTCAATGTTTTATGTGGAATTAAATGTGTTATTAAAGGTATAAGGGTGATTTATTGAGTATCCACCCATTACAAGAATTGTATATGTGAGAACCATGAAGTATGTGTAATGGATATAGATGGAAGTACAATTACCTTATAAGACGTATCCTTGTAGCTTATATGTTGTAGATATTAAATCCTATAATTGTAGTATCAGATATTCAATGAAGAAAATGAAATGTACTGAATGATTAGTTCCAATGTTTCAAAAATCCATCCTAGTGTCCTACAATTATTGACTGATAAAATCATTAATTATATCACATGGATGAAGGTTTATAAATTTAGAAGAGGATCTAAGATAATTTGAAGGAGACTCAATCAAAATTTTGGATAATATATTTATATTTTTAAATAATAAGTCAACTATACTTTTCCAACATACATGTCATCATTCCTCATCGTATGTTTCATTTTGTAAAGCATAGGTGTTAGTTTTCTCAAATTATGTGTGATAAAAGATCAACAGAAGTGTGTTTTCGACTCAGTATAGGTGTCTTTATAGTGAAAATATCTGTGAGGTTCTCATTTTATGTGTTCTTTCCTAATTTTATGAGTTAAATATCTCATCAAGGGTGTCATCAGAGACTTTTTATGTGTTATTTGACACTTATAAATAATGATGAATATTGCAGACCAAAATTCTATATTTTGAAATTTAATTATATTATTATCAAATTTATTTAAGATGATTCCTAGACTATTATTAATGGATTTAGAAATCAAAAACACATAGAATGTTGTTTGATTCATGTATAAAATTAAGATAATTTTGTTTTATCCATGGAAAGGGGAGATCAAATAAATATGATAATAGTAGTTTCTAGAATTCTCTAATTTTTATGAAAGTAAAATATGTTTATCTTGAGTTCTTCATAATTGATCAAGCATAAAAAAGATTATAATATCCATGATTCAAATTATATTTGATAAATATTTATGGATGTGGAGTATAAGGAGATCACTATTTCAATTGTTTAATGATTTTCAAATGGGAATATATTAGAATCTATTATTTCATAAAAATGAATTGGAATATGAAGATTCTTGTAATGAGTTTTAATTGTCTAAATATCTGAATTATAGTTATGATTTATTCTTGAGTTGAATATGAGAATTAAATGTGATTCATATGTGTTGATCATTTTAATATCTGCACTAATATTCATGGAGGCTATTATACTATAGATGGTTTTGTTCCAAACAACATATGAGTTTTTATATAGTTTATATAGATATATTGAATTTGAAAATATGATTTTATATGTTACTTTGAGATGATAAATAATATCTCAAAACTACTATATCTATATCTATATATATATATATATATATATATATATTTGTTAACACCAATTTTCGTATATAGGATGAACAAGATTGGTTTGATATATTTTTGTGAAGAACAAGATGATAAAATCTCACTATTTTTGAAAAAATATAGAATATATGTTATTAAATGAGATAAAGAATAATGAAAATGAGAATGAGGAACAAACTAGAACTCTAGGAATCTACCATAAGACAATAGATGAGGATATTTTGACTATCGTGGTTGTAGCTTTGAATTATATTTTCATGCACACATAAACTGTAAAGTTATTTTTTATGGAAATATAAGGAGATTACTATAAAATGTGAGTGGCCACATAGACTTGATAACTCATTAGAAAAATCCACAGACATTCTATTAAGATGATGAAGATCATGGGTCCCCAAATTAGAAAATATTTTATATATTATTTTATATTCAAAAATTATTCCAATGACCTATGTAAAAAAATAAAAATAAATAGAGAGAGAAAAATGTGATTTAACTTCTTAGAAAAGATAGATGTGATTCAAGTGAGAAAGGGATACTTTGGAAGAAGAAATAATTCATTATGTTACTCACATAAAGTTTAAGTTAATCATCTATCATTGTATAAGGATAATGAAAATGAAGCATGCTATCATTCCTATTTTAGTTCTGATGAGCTGGATTAGTGAGAAAAATAAGAAATTGAGTTGAGACCGTTATACTATGAATGTTATGGTCATTTCGTTCAAGTTAATGAATGAGTGAGACAAATAAGTGAGAATATTTTATAAAATATTTAAAATTTGAGACATAGTAATGAATGAGTTATAGGTATTGTTCCTAAATATTTTTGGCATTTGAAGAGGGTTATGTTAGGTTGAAGGAGATCTATTTAGTTGGATATAGTGACATTATGTGTAGACTAGTGATTTAATTTCAAGTATTTTATAAAAGAAACAATTATATATACATGGTGGGATTCTATTTAACCTTAAGGATTCATATAATGTAGGGAGATCACTATAGAAAGCTATTAAAATAATGTGAAGATTCCAAGAGGTTCCTAGTGGGATACTTCCAGGATAAGTCCTATGAGAAGACGGTAATTGTTAAAATAATGGGACTCTGTGTTGGTGTGGGAAACACCACCCATTGTATTCCACCTTTTATTATAGTGGAGATACCATTATTTTTATGAACAACCAATCATTTAAAGGATTACAACATTTGGAAAAACCTTTTTTTTAAATACTACATGCCTTATTATTTTATTTACTTAAATTGCTTGAAGTTGATGATTGTTAAGTTAAAGATAACCCAATACATTTCTACTAAGTAAAAACAAATTATAAAATTACAAGGGTAATAAAATTTTCTTAAGGTATTTAGAATTTTGTAAAAATAGACAACATTTGGTTTAATCCCTTCTCAATTGACTGCACCAATCCTAATAGGAATTTCATGTACATGTGGTATCATTCAAAGGACAACAACTAAGAATTCATATAATGGTGTTTTAGTCAGAGTGTTTTTTATTATTAATGACCAAATTCCCATAATTTATGTTATTTAGGAAGTAACCCTTTACCCATTCATTTAATTTTCTTATCTATTATTGGAGTGATATTGGTTGAAGGGGAAGATATTATAAATGGGGTGATTAAATTGCAAGGAGAAAAAAATTTATAGAATATGAATGTAAAAAGGAGTTTGTAGAAAATTTTATTTGTGCTTTAGAGTTATCTAAGTTAAAAAGTTGTTTCAAAGAAATCACAATTGGTATCAAATCCAAAATGTTAATATACAAGTGGTATCTTGATAAATTTATAATTTCAGGTCGTTCTAGATTTCTTATAGTGGTATTGATCCTAATTTGTAATTAAGGATGTGTTAATGAGAAATATAATATATTATGTGGTGTTACTCTAAATATGGTATTCAAATAACTATAACATTTATTAAACAAGTGGCTTAAAACCTAAAGAATAAGGAGGAAAACATGATGTTGAAGAAACAATATTTATAAACATGTATAGAACATTTTTTTGATCTAATATGTGATAAAATTTAAATTTATTTCGGATATTAAAATATTTATAAAGGAGTTTCCAAAGATCATCATTTTCATTATAAGAAGTTCCAGAGATGATGAAATTATAGGGGTGTTTTCAAAGAAGAATTTATTTTATTAGTCTCATGTGGAAGAAATAGAATCCCAATTAAGAAGAATCATTTTAAAAAAAAATTATTATGATATCATTAATAAAAGTGGTATCTATTGTTTCTAATTGTGTAATGATTCAATGGAGTTTATATTTATTTTTTATTAATTTATTATTTTATGTAATTATGATTGAGGTCAGTTTCTGATTCACCCCCACACCCGTATCACATCGAGTTTATATATTCATTCACACCAAAGGAAAGAAGTTGTTGGTACATACAACTAAAAAATTTGGTTGTACATTTCCTAATAATATGGGAGGTTTTCCCATCCCTTTTGGTTATTATTATTAGTATGATGTTCTATTTAAGATTAAATACATGCTCAGGAATCCTTTATATTAATGATACTCTTTATCCTTATGGAATTTAGTGATTGAAAACATAAATTTAAGAGAACACTATATTTTTTAATTATACTATAATTAATTTTATCTATTTACATAGGTTCCCTATTTTTTGGATCCATATAAGAAGTCATTTTGGAATTTATCAACATCTAGGGAGGCTTTAAGCTAATATGAATAGTGGATGTAGGTGTTATAGAGTTCGGATTGTGCTCAGTAAAGGGGATTATTTTGTATCCTAATGAAGGGAATCTGAATCGATATAGATTAGTTCTATTTGTGCAAAAAACTTTTTACCTTTTACGGTTATGTTAAAATGACCATTGTTTTTTCTTTTAATGTCATGAATCCATGACTACTTCTAATGAGTTTATTGTCATAGAGAGTGGGATACTATGTGATATTATCCTACAAATGTTTTTGTGAGAGACTTATAAAAAACTGACCCTTTCAAGTTAAACATAAAATAGGATTAAGATGATTTTATTTTTGGATCTAAGATGATTATTCTGAGTCATTTCATATAAGGAAAATGGGGGGACATTCTTGATACAAGGAAATTAATAAAAAAAAGAGGATAATGTTGATTAAACTCAAATGAGGAAACCAAGAAGATTATCTTTACATAAGGCTGTCATGATCCGTCCTTTAGGGCCCGTTCTGTGACTACCGCAAGCCCGCCTTCCATAGGCCAGAGGCTGGAAACTAGCACCAGAAAGGTGTATCACTAATACGGGAAGGCATTTCCATTTAACCTGTGTAGACACACATTCCAATAACACAACAAGAAGCAACCATGAAGTATAATGTTTTAGTAAAAAATAGTGCTGAAAGTTAAAGGGGAGGGAATACAAGACCAATTGTAAATGTACATGTATAACTAAAAATTACAATACAACTAAAAAGGGTAAAACAACTCCTACAATGTCCACTTAGGATCCTACCTGAAGGGTAAGTACAACTCACGATCCGTAGTCCCTGCATCGCATCATGCCAAATAGTTCACCTCTGAGTACCATCCAATCCTGGCTCCCTAAGGCTCGATCAATGTTGTCCTTCGTCTGCATAATACACAACAAGGTGCAGGCGTTTCCTGTGCATGGGTGAGTATAAAGATACTCAGTAGGGACCCCGAGACCCCCATAGGTGTCATAGAGTTACATAAAGAAAAAACCACAAATCAAGACATCAACTCTACTTAGGTATATGCCCATAAATAGACATAAGTTTTCAATATATACTCATCTTATAAATGGGGGAAGAATACCACAAAGGTAACACCACGAAGGTAGAGATACCACACATGTAACACCACTGAGATAGAAGTACCACACAGGTAACACTATAAAGACAACACCACAAAGGTAGAAGTAACACATAGGTAACACCACTAAGAAAACACCATGAAGGTTGAAGTACCACACAGGTAACACCACAAAGATAGATGTACCACATAGGTAACACCACGAAGATAACTCAATGAAGATAGAAGTACCACATAGGTAACACCATGAGGTTATAAGTACCACACAAGTAACACCACGAAGATAACACCATGAAGATGAAAAGAATCATCTCACAATCAGGTATAACTTAAGTACAAAAGTAAAAATGATTAGTCGTACGCTAGATCATCTTATTTTGTTAAGAGGCACTGCTTCCAACCCACTCAAGTTCAATAGGTGGTATTCAATGGATCTTTGGGAGGTGTTGTTCGATGGGATTCAGGAATTCCAGGTGTCATCATCCTCGCCCGATGGTTTTTGAATGGTGTCGATGCTGGTGATTTCGGTTTGGTGTTGGAGACAATCAGGTTGTGGGAGGTGTCATCGGCGATGATGTTGTCTGTTCTCAGTGGTGGACGTTAGAGAGAGTCCAACAGAGACAAGCAGATAAGGGTGACCATGGTTACATGATGATGTGTTGATGTTGACATTTCTAGTGAATTGATGATCGTGTGATGTGGTCCTTGACCTTTGGTTTCTTGGGCGGTGCAGTTTCTACTATCAGATACGGGGTTTGTGGGATTGGCTATGTGGATGTTTTATTTTGAATTTTGAATTTATATGGGGTGATGTATGGCTCTATTTTTTTTGAATTTTGAATTCTGTATGTGGTTTTGATGTGGGTGACATGACGATGGAGGAAGTTATGTAGGTTCCCACTTACCCTCAAAGTGGGTCTTTTATAACAATAATGGATTGTGGTAACTAACCCATGCTAACCCACAAAGGATCTGACCCACACAAGATCGGTATGCACTGACCCACACAGGATCGCAGAGCGCTAACCCACACATGATCTGATAGAAGATAACCCTCACAATATCGATAGATGATGACCCACAAAGGATCATTGTCATTTCTTCACATTACATCTTGCCATAGGATTCCTCGAACCCGGTGTGTTCTAGTTTCATAGAATATGCCTCTCGAGATATCAGTTGTACCTATAACACCACTAAGATACATAGAGGAGTAACCTAAATAACCACCATGTTGTAAGGGTTCCAGCAGGATAGACAGTGCGTCAATCAGATGCCTAGTCTGTGAGTTATAAGCCTTTTAGTTCTGAGGGTCCGATTGGATTTGGGATCTATCTAACCCTAGGATACACCAATATTCTTCAAAAATCATGTGGAGTATACACAAAGGACCTCCTCGATCCAGGGATCTCAATGTCATAGATGGTTTGTCAAACGAACATCTGGTTCTCAAGATATGGTCTTCTAAGTGTTTCTTGGTCCGGTCCACCCCTGTCGGACCGACCCAACCCGAATAGGTCTGGGCTAACCTGACCCGATGCAGGGCGACCCAACTCAGTTCGGGTCCTACCTAGATGGGCGTGGTCACAGGGGGTTTAGTCTGTCCCACAAGGGGGCGGCCCAACCTGTATTAGGGCAGCCCGGCCCAGGAGGGGGTGGCTCGGCCCGTGAGAGGGAGGCCCGGCCCGCTAGGGGGCTACTTCCAGTCAGGCACACAACCCGCTAGGTAGGCGGCCCGACCGCGTGAGGCGTGAACCATAGGAGGCGCGGCTTGCGGTATGCTCGAGATGGAAGGGGGGGGGGGGTGTTTCCCCCCTAGTATAACAAACTGATCGGAGGTCGTTCGGCTCCTTCACTGTAGTGGCTCCACGTGGTGCCTCTAGGTGGCTTGTTGGACCCACTGGAGTGGGATTTTCTAATACCGTTACGGTCGGCCAGTGTGCTGGTTGACTTTTCCAACGACACGTGATGGCACGCCACTCTACCACCAACAGACAACTGGTGTGCTGGCCTCCTTCCTCCGGTATGTTGCTACTGACGATCCGTGGCCTGAGTTATCTGGTGGCACGCTGGTCGCACCTCCCTCTCCTTCCACGACTAGTCGGTGTGCTGGCCACCTCCTCCGACCATTGTGTCTAATGAGTCATGGCCGGTTACTCCGGTGACACGGGTGCGCCGCCTCCGCCCTCATGGTCGTCTGGTTCTGGCCGCCGCCTTGGTCCCTACCAGCGACAGTAGTACCGCGTCGACGGTCTTCCATGGAGAAAAAATGGGGTAGTAAGGTAGAGGAGGGTCTAGGCTAGGTTCATTAGGCCAACACCCCCCGTGTTATCTTGAAAACAATACAAAAGAGGAAAACGTATTCTACAAATCTTTAATTCAAAACCAAAAGTAAACCCTACCTCAAGAATGATGGTTATCGTGTGTATGTGGATGGAGGTCGGTGTTCGTTGTCCCCCACTACAAGCCTCCAACAACGTCACTCGATCTTCAATCTTCAGTTCGGGGTTTCGGTGTCACTCATCACCGCCCTCTGGAACCGGCTCCATCCTCCAACGGTTTGGTATCCCTACACTTTGTCAGCACTTGACTTCTTGGTGAAGTCGTTCCGACACCTCTCCCCTCGCTCTACATAAATAGTAGAGGGAGACGGTACGCAACGACATTGGGAATTAATGGGAGATCATTAATTAAGAACCTTCCTTATTCCCCAATGATGTCTTTAATTAAGATTGAAGGGTCAATCCATTTATTACCTTGACACATCATTGGTCCCACATTTCCTCTTGTCCATTGGAGGAAAAGAATGAAAATAAAATAACAAAGTTATTTTATTTATTTCTTTTAAAAAATCCCAAAACGTAACTTTTTCTCTAGACCTTCAGTGGTCAAAGTAAATATCACTTAGGTGAATCCCAACATTTCGGATTCAATGATGTCCTCATATTTTTAATCCGTCAACTGGTTTAAAAGTAAAAAAACACCGCTCATGTGTTTACTGAAAGTAACTTAAAAAAAGATAAAAAATTCATTCTGGGCACACCCGGCCTCAGAATCATTCGCCATCAATTTTCAAAGACTCATAATAATTTTATATTATCAAATAAATTACATGGAAAATTTGGGTCTTTACATTCTCCCTACCTTCAGGATTTTAATACCCAAAAGACACAACATAGACTAAGGGAACAAATGGGGGTACTGATCACGAATCCAAGACCCATGCTCCCATGTCCTATCCGAGAGGTTCCCATGATGCCAGAGAACATGAACCAGATGTATCGATTTGCCAAGAAGGACTCACCCACGTTGATCCTCTATCTCTATTATAACCTCTGTAAATGCCACCCCATCATCAAAGTCCGGATCACCATGGTTGATGATGTGAGATGAATCATACATGTATTACCTCAGCTGGGATACATGGAAGATGCCGTGACCCCTATCCAACTACGGTGGATGTACCGAGTTGTATGTTACCTCACCAATCCTCTGATGTATTAGAAATGCTCTGATAAACCTCGGTGATAACTTGTCATCTCAGCCAAATCTCCGTAAATCTCGTCGTGGCTACAATTGTAGGAAGAAATGGTCTCCCTACTCAAACTACAAGGGTCTCTATCTCCTATCAGCATAATAATTTTTTCTACTCTATGCATTATTTTTCTGCTCTTGGATAATCTGCACTTTCATAGTGGTAGCCCGTACCAACTCTGGACCCATAAGTGCTGACTACCCTGGGCCCATCCAGCATAGAGGTAATCTGCAAGGTCAACTTTATAGGGCCTCGAATGGTTCCATACTGATGGTGGACTAATAAATATTGTTTTATGAGAACTCCACAAAGGGAAAGTGACCCTCTCTAATGTAGAGAAAATCTAGGATGTAAGCACGAAGCAGGTTTTCCAGTGTTTGAATGATCTGCTCCGTCTGACCATCCGTCTGAGGATTAAAGGCGGTGCTCAAAAGTAACTAAGTCCTAAATGCCTCATATAATCCCTTCCACAACTAGAAAGTAAAATGTGTGTCATGGTCAGAGGAGATTGATGATGGTACCCCATGAAGTCGCACAATCTCTTGTATGTAGAGGCGTCCCAAGCCCTCTAATGATCCCAACTCTTGGATAGGTAGGAAGTGGGATGATATGGTGAGTGGGTCAACGATCACCCAGATAGAATCATGTTCCATGGACATATGTGGAAGCCCTATCAAAAATTCCATAGAGATTCCACCCCACTTCCACTCTGGTACCTCTACTGGTTGTGTTAAGCCTACTGGAACCTGATGCTCGCCCTTCACTTGCTGACAAGTGAGACATCGAGAAACAAACTCTACCACTAATTTCTTTATCCCTAGCCACCAATGTTGATGCTGGAGGTCCTGGTACATCTTCACCACACCAGGATGTATTGCCAAAGGGGACGTATGGAACTCCCTCAAGAACTCCTCCTTTAGTGTCATTGGTACCATGGTACATCCTCTGAAGAGGATGAAATTCTCACCACCTTTAGAAAATCCTTCCGGTGCCTATCCTGAGGATATTTGAGCACATCAAGCCTCACAATCGATGTCCCCAAGCTGTGCCTCCCTAAATCGTAGAATGAGTGGGGGAGTGAATGTCATAGACTGGATGTAAGCTAATCCATCTCTATCAATTAAGGATATCTGCAAGGCACCAAGATGCTCTGGCGCCTCGCTCAACAACTGTATAACAAACCTCCTACTGAGTGCATTTTCTACCACGTTCCCCTTCCCAGGAGTATAGACTATATCAAAGTTATAATCCTATAGGAACTCTAGCCATCGCCACTATCTCAGGTTTAGGTCCTTCAGAGAGAAGATATACTGGAGACTCTTGTGATCAGAGTAGACTGTAAAACATTCACCCATCAAGTAATGTCACCATATCTTTAGGGAAAATGCCACTACTGCTTACTCCAGGTCATGGGTAGCATAGTTCTACTCATGTTTTTTCAACTGTTGTGAGCCTTTGGTGATCACTACTCGCTCCTACATGAGGACACACCCATGTCTGGTCCCTGATGAATTGCAGTAGACCACATACCCAATGCCCTCTTATGGTATCCTCAATATGGGAAAACTCATCAGTTTTTTCCTCATCTCATGAAAATTATGTTGGCATATCTCCATCAATACGAAGGGCTATCCCTTTTTAGTCAACACTGACAAGGGTTCCTTAACTATGGAAAAGTCATGCATGAATATCTGGTAGTATCCAACCAACCCTATGAAACTCCGCACATCGGTCACACTTCGGGGTGGCTCCCAAGAAAGAACAACCTCTATCTTTGCTGGATCCACTACAGCTCTAGCCTCCGAGATAACATGTCCCAGAAAGTGAACCTCTCAAATCCAGAACTGGCACTTCGAGAGCTTACCATAATGCTGGTGCTCTCAGAGTGTATCCAGGACTTTCTGCAGATGATAGGCATGCTCCTCCTCTGTCACTAAGTATATCAAGATGTCATTGATGAAGACCCCCAAAATACGATCGAGGTATGTCTAGAATATCATGTTCATGAGTCCCATTAACACTCATGGGGAATTGGTCATGTCGAATGGCATAACCAAGAACTCATAGTACCCATACCAACATCTGAAGGCTATCTTCTTCACATTCTAATCTTGTACCCTATGCTGATGATAGCCTGATCTAAGGTCTATCTTTGAAAACCAATGAGCTCCCTTCCAGCTGATCGAAAAGATCATCAATCCTCGGAAGTTGATACTTTTTCATCATAGTGACCTAGTTTAGGCACCAATAGTCTACACAGTGTCTCAAACTCCCATATGCCTTCATGGTGATCAAAATATGGGTTGCCCATGGAGAAAAATTGGTCATTATGAATCCCTTCCTCTACAAGTCCTCCAACTATACTCGTAACATGCGAAGCACTACCGAAACCATTTGATGTGCTGGTGTAGTTATCGGTGCCATCATGGGGTATATGTCGATGTAAAATTCCACCTTTTTATGAAGAGGTATTCCGAGAACGTCATCTGGAAAGAAATCAGCATAGTGGTCCACCACTATAGGATAGCTCAGACTCTCAACATCGACTGCTCTGACGATTAGGATAGCCAACTGATGAGTGAACAGCTACACACTCTACTGGGTATGTCCATCATGTGCTGCAAAGGATCCCTTCTCATCGGTGAAGGAAAACATGGTCCCATCCTCATGGTCACACCACACTTTGGACCTAATATTGTTAATCTAGGTGTGGACTGTGGATAACCAGTCCATACCCATGATGATGTTGTAAGGCCTCGTCGCTGCTACTAGAAGATCTCATACGAAGATCTCTCCTACTAGAGTAATCTCACACTGCTAGCACCGGTGTGTAATCATAAAATCCACTTCAGTCGGAGTCTCTAGCCATAATGATATAGCCAACAGATCCACCAGAATATTTGATCCCCGAACAAGGTCTGTGGTAATAAAAGAGTGACTGGAACCTATGTATATGAGTACTACAACTATGATGGAGTAGACAGAGATCATACTTCTAATCATCTCAGGAGAATCATGGTAGTAGGCCTAAGCTTCCTGGAGCTGAGCTCGTCCATGTCCACCTGCTCCCTATGGTCAGGGTGAACCACCTGGAGGTGGTGGCGGTAGAACCTCGAATCGACACCCACCACATGTTGCACGACCATCTCCTCTGTCATGTGTTTCTGCTACCTGCAAAACTTTCCGATTGAATCACTAACTATGTATCGGTAGTCCCTCATCCATTTTTTGGTCGTTTGTACGACTGTTCAGGCAGTCACGAGCCATGTGACCCTACCCACCACATGAGTAACACTGCCTTCTCTTCAGCTGTCCTCCTCTGTACCGTGAACCCCACACCACCAAACCAGTATCCTGAGGTCATCCTCTAGAAGGCATGGCCCACTTGGTCCCATGCGTCATCCATCTACTTCCTACTGCAGATGAATGTGCTACCTAATGTCCCATGGTGTCTATCGCTATCGTTGCTTGCTCAGCTAGGAAGCTCTGCACCAAAAGTTCTTGCTCTAGCACCCTCACCTACATCGGAATGCTAAGCGATATCATCGATGCTCTG
Source organism: Viscum album (assembly GCA_963277665.1). Classification (NCBI taxonomy): domain Eukaryota; kingdom Viridiplantae; phylum Streptophyta; class Magnoliopsida; order Santalales; family Viscaceae; genus Viscum; species Viscum album. The sequence continues at coordinate 311,186,583 of OY728119.1, read as the reverse complement.
ATCTCCCATCAAATACCCTGCTCAAAGGTCTGAGCCCTAGTGAAAGGGTCTCATACCATGTCATTGGAGTAGTGGGAGAGATCAGTGAACCTCGCTGAGTATTGGGCCAAAGTCATGATGCCCTGCTATAAGTGAAACATCTCCTGTATACGCACTGAGCATAGAGTCGTTGGGATGAACTTAGCCCTAAAAAGGCTCTCGATGTATGAATATATTAGGTTCACCTATTCGTGTATCTATAACATCAATATCAATGATCTACCTGCAGCTACATGAAAAAGAGTAGCTGCTAGGATCACCATAAGGTCAGTTGGTGTCCCAACCGGGAGGAAAACGTGGACTACAGTCTCCAGCCAGTCCTCAGCCACATGCGGGTTCATCTCGCCTCAGAATCTTGGAGGCCTCTACCACTGGAAATCTTGAAACACACTCTGTCATATTTCACCCTCTACTGGTGGGGGTGGTGGAAACAGCTTCCCATAGAGTAGTAGTGATGGTACACCAGCTGAAGGGGCTAACGCCGTAAGAGGACCCTGCACTGAGGCCTCATCCCTCGATGGGCCGTCATCATGTACTCTCTCAAAAACCCTAGATGGTTGTCTATATGGTGGAATACTAAAATAAAACAGGTGTTCCATGATCAATAAGTTATACCTGTTAAGCTTACTCGATCAGATCATAAGAAACACATTTCAAAACACACGCAATAAGTGTTTTTCTGAGCTGGGTCCGAAATTAGAAGTCAGGGTCCTAGTATATGGATACGTCAGCCACCACACCAACACCAGATTCCCTAAACTGAAAAATACACTAATAACACTTAAAAATATTACCAAATAGAAAAGTTTAAAGTGATAGTTCTTCGCTAGAACCGACTCCTCTGATACCACTTTGTCACGACCCGTCCCTCGTGGCCCATGCCGCGACTACCCCATGCCCACATTCCATTGGCCAGGGGATGGTGACTACAAATGGAATGTAATATCCCTAATATGGAAAGAAATTTCCTTTTAACATGTACAAACATACATTCCAAGAACACAACATGAAGAAACCACGAAGTATACTGTTGTAGTAAAACAAGAGTGCTAAAAGTAAAAGGGGTTGGAATACAAGCCCAGCTGTAAAAGTACAAGTACAAATGAAAAGTAAAATATAACTAAAAAGGGGAAAACAGCTCCTTGATCATCCACCAAGGATCCTACCTGAAGTGTAGGTACAGCTCACGATCAGTAGTCCCCACGTCACGTCATGCCAAATAGTCCACCTCTGAGTACCGTCTTGTCCTGGGTCCCTCAGCCTCGATCAATGTTTTCCATCATGTTCACAATACACAACAAGGTGAGGGAGTATCCAATGATGGGATGAGTATAAAGATACTGATTAGGGACCCTGATACCCTTGTAGGTCTAAAATATTTAAAAAAAGTAAAAACCACAAATCAATACATAAAATCTACTTAGGTATATGCTCTTACATATACCTAAGTTATCAAGATATAGTCATCTCATAAATGGGGGTAGAATACCACAAAGGTTACACCAAATAGGTAGATATACCACACAGGTAACTCCACTAATATAGATTACCACACATGTAACACCATGAAGACAACACCACAAAGGTAGAAGTACCACATAGGTAACACCACTAAGACAACACCATGAAGGTTAAAGTACCACACAGGTAACACCACGAATATAACACCATGAATATGAAAAGACTCACCTCACAATCAGGTATATCATAGGTACATTAATATAGAGTATTTTTCATAATCTAGATCATCTTATTCTGTTAAAAGTCACTACTTCTGACTCACATAGGATCGATATGTAACTGACCCCCACTGACCCACACAGGATCTGACCCACACAGGATCGATATGAACTAACCCACACAGGATCGATATGAACTAACCTACACAAGATTTTATATAATATAACCCCCACATAATCAATAGATTCTGACCAATAGAGGATCGATGTGCATTCTTCATGTTATAGCCTACCATAGGATTCCTCGCACCCAGTGTGCTCGAGTTCTGTAGAATCTGAATCTTGAGACATAGGTTATACCTCGACTTCCACTAATCTCCAAAAATAAGTAAACCAATGGAACTTCATGTCATAAGGGTTCCAATGTGATAGACTGTGAATCAATCAGACACCGGGTCTGTGAGTTATAAGCATTTTAGTTCTGAGGGCATGGTCGGATTCGGGCTCAATCCAACCCTGACATACTCCAACTTTCTCCAAAACTCATGTGGAGAATACCTAAAGCACCGTCTTGATCCATGGATCCAAACTTCATATATGGTTCGTCAAACAGACATCCAGTTCTCAAGATATGGTCCTTTAAGTGTTTCTAGGTCTGGTCTCACCGGGTCGGGCCGACCTGACTCGGTCCGAGTTCGACCCCACTAGGCTGGGCCGCAGTGAGCTTGAACCACTGGGCCGAGGTCCACTGCGGATCACAAGGGGGGCGGCCCAGCCTGCGAGGGGGTGTCTTGGCCCGCGATGGGGTGACCCAGCCAGTGAGAGGGTGGCCCGCTGGGCAGGCGGCCCGACGATGTGAGGCACGACACACAGGAGGCAGGACCTAATATCTACCCAATCTGGAAAACAATGGGGCATTTCCCCCAAAGTATCTTGAATATCCTGGAGTCCATTTGGCTCCTCTGTAGTGGTGGTTCCACGTGGTTCCACCAGGTGGCTTGCAGGATCCGCTGGAGCGGGTCTTGTAGATCCTGTCGTGGCCGGCCGGTTTACCGGCTGACCTCTCCAGCGGCTCATGACTGCATGCCAATCTGCCTCCTGCGGCCGGCCGGTGTGTCGGCCGCCTTCCTTCAGTCCGCCATGGATGAAGAACCATGGCCAGAGTCCTCTAGCGGTGTTCTGGTCCTGTTTCAATATTCTTTGACGGTCGATCAGTGTGTCGGCCGCCTCCTCTGACCACCGAGGTTGATGAGCCACAACCGATTCCTCTGGCGGTACGGGTGCACCGCCTCCTCCCTCACGAGCAGCTTGTTCCAGCTACTACCTTGGTCCATGCTAGTTCTAGTCACTGGTACCTCTACGACAGTAGTCTTTTATAGAGAACAAATGAGGTTGAACGGTAGCGGACGGTCCAGGCCAAGTTCGTTAGGTCAGTTCCCTTTGTGTTATCTTGGTAACAATACGAAGTAAGAAAAAGGATTTTACAAATCTTGAAGATAAAAAAAATTAAACCCTACCTCCAGAATGACAGGGAGAACATGATTGTGGTAGCGGTTCGGTGTTTGTCATCCCCTACAACCATCCTCTAACGATGTCACTCAATCATCGATCTTCGGTTCGGGGATTCGGTGTCACCCATCACTGCTCACTGGAACTGGCTTCATCCTCTAAGGGTTTTGGGTCCCGACACTTTATTAGCACTTCGCTGCTTGGTGAAGCCATCCTAACACCTCTCCACTTTCTCTATATAAATAGGAGAGGGAGAGGGTATGTAACGACGTTGTGAATTAATGGGGGCTCATTAATTAGGAACATTTATAATTCCCCAACAACATTTTCACTTAATATTGAGGAGTCAAGGAATTTATTGTCTTGACATGTCACTGGTCCCACGTTGTTCCTTGTCTGTTTGAAAAAAAGAATGAAAATAAAATAACAAAATTACTTTATTTATTTATTTTAAAAAGTCCAAAAACTTAACTTTTTCTCCAGACCTACTGTGGTTAAAGTGAAGTCTCCCTTAAGAGAATCCCGACGCTGCAAATTCAATGGTGTCCTAAGATTCTTAATCAAAGCATTGGTTCCAAAGATAGAAAATACCGATCATGCATTTACTGAATGTACCAAAAAAAAGTTTAGAAATTCATTTTGGGACCATCGGCCCTCAGAATCACGCGTCATTGATTTTCACAGACTCTTACTCATTCCATATAATATAAAAATAATCACATAGAAAATCTGGGTATTTTCAAAGGGATTATATAAGCTAGGAGAATGGGTGGCCTTGTAGGGAGTACTATGTAAAGTGTTTCCCAGGTATGGAGGCCTTGGTGAAGTATTTTCAAAGTAGGGGGCTGGGATAAATGGAACCCATGTGAGAGGCCTAGGTGAAGTGGAACCCAAGAAGGGGACCAAGGTGAATCAATTCCTAGTAAGAGAGGTCTGGGTAAAGTTGAAACTAAGCATAGAGGCCTATGTTTTGTGGGATATTAGGCTAGTTACATGGAATATTTGGAAAACTTTATAGGTTACATGGGAAAATGGAATCCTAGGTAGTTTTCTTATGAATTGTGGGAGACTATATGGGCTACACCCATAGTAGTTGGGTACTTAGATGCTGCAAATTATTGATGGTCTAGTGCCTAGGTACATGGATTTATGTTCTTCAACACCCAGGGTGAAAATATTATTAAGAAAAAATGGGGGAAGTATTTAGTATCACTTTACTATAGGATTTGATTTGGAAATCACCTAAAATAGGGTCCCATGAACTCAAGTACTTTAGTGTTCAAGGAGATTTGTGAACACATTTGGTCATTTAGTGGCATTGAAAATGGAAGATAAGGGGGCATTTTTATAGTCTAATCCTATCATCTATGTTCATAAAAATAGGTGAGTCATGATTCACACAATGATTTTCTGATTAGGCAAGGAGTTTGTGTATAATTGTATGTGTGGTTGATTAGACGAGGATGAGTGTGTGAGGATGGAAACAAAAGTCTGATTATGCAAGGTATAACATGTAATCAGAGTTTCACATGAGAAAATTTCACCACAGAACGATATGGTAATTCATAAAAATTCGTTCCAAATTCGAATGACCATAAATTTTTTTATGGGTTCCCCTATTAGATATACCAATATTCACATAAAAACTACAGAAGAAAATATTCCCTTGAATATAGGGTTCCCCTGTAATAGGTGTTTTTTGAGGTAAAAGGTGTCCATAAGGAACTCAAAATGGGTTTTATGGTTTTTAAAACCCTTTTAATAAACAATTAATGAAATACATGTCTTACTCCAAATGATAGGTTCACATCCCAATTTCACTAGAACAACAAACTATTTTGAATGAACTCCATCCCTTGGTGACAGATAAATAATGAAACAAATATAAATCCCATTTTCATCTTCTTCTTATTTAAAGATACATTTCTTCCCACACTAGACCTATGACATCCAAATGAAGATCATACCATGGATTCCTTGGTAAATTAAAAGGTAAAAAAAAATCAGTGCTAATAAATCCCCTTTTATGCATGAATTTGTTTGAAAATAAAATAATCTAATTCTAAGGTAGTAAAAGGAAATATACCTCATTACTAGAAATAATTCTATGATTTTAAATATGACTGACCAATGAGAGGATGTATAACCTGATGATGATTTTATATCAGGGTATTTTGGGTGTCTAATATGTGGATATTGACCCAAGATATTCTTATTTCATAGATTAGAATATTAAATAATGGTTTTTGTTTTCCATGAGGGGACTCATGACTTGTGTTTTTTATGTTTTTGAAGAGGAAGAAATGACTCAGGGTTTTGACATCCTAAAACTATGTTAATAGACAAAAAATGAACTATAATTTTCTTCCCAAATACATGAATGGTAAGGGGAATGGAATAAAAGTAGAATATTTAACCATATTCAAGATATGAGATATGTATGTCATTAATTTTATTGTGAGAACAAGAATCAAGATACACATAACTCTTAATCGGTGAATTGTTATTCTAGTATGGGATTATAATTTGAAGAAGATCTGTGACTTTAACCATGATAAGAGATATATATATTTGTTTATATCATCCCATTTTATGGAGGATTTAGAAAACATGGCATGAATAAAGGGACCATACACTGGTAATGTTTAGATGAAAGTAAAATTTCCAAATAGGTATAAGATATGTGATTGAGACATCATAAAATTCCATATAATAATAAGAATCAAGACATGCATATCTTTTGGAAGATTGTATATGATGATCATGGTTAGGTATATGAGATAATAAAATTGGTGCATCTGAGTGTAGAGTTCTAGTGGAAGACCTAATGTGATTGAGGCAGGGGCCTCTACAGTAGGAACTATTATATAGATCTGACTCCTTTATAAGGTAATTAATTCATATAGAATGGAAAAATATAGGTATTTTAAGATATTTTGGGATATACCATTTTGTTTCTTTGTTTAGGGTCATGCAAAAAATGAAAATTTACAAAATGGTAATTTTATAAGAGGTGAATATCAACTTGAGGATTTGGGGTTTTTAAGAGGAGTATCCTGAATCAAGGAATTTGGGATGCCAAGATATGATTCTCAACTCATGGATTTTTTTTCATCATAGATAATTCATCCCTACATATTAATGGGTATGAATGTTTTATGCCAAAATACTGATTTGGAAATAGATAAAATACATAAATGTTTAATTTTTTTTTGTATTTTAATCTTATCGAAAAGTAGGGTTCTGGAATATAAAAGTCATAACATAAGAATGACTGGGTCAATGGGAAATGTAGATTGGGGGGATAATTTTATCACTAGTTATAAGGATAATACCTTTATAACATTATGAAATCACATATGTGGTTAAGGGGAACCTTTACCTAGGGACAAGAAACTTCTTATAGGTGTTACTTAGTGGCTCAAATGCAACTATTATACTAAACATTCAATCATGGGTTAATTTAGAGTAGTTAAAATATTTATTACCAATTACTATACATGTGGTAATAGATAGGATACATTGAAGGTTTTGGAATTCCAAGAGGTAAATATCAACTCAAGGATATTTTTTAGGGTGACACATACATCAAAGTCATAAAGTCGGTTCATGGATGAAAAGATATTCAAGAAGTTCTCAGGCATACTAACTTTTATTCCACTATATATTTAACGAATTATATGGGAAAATTGATATAATATAAAATATTTTGAGTATACAATTATCAGAAAGGTACGACCTACTCAATGTGAAGAAATAGTTTTTTTCTAAATATCAATGTACTTTATAATAACCCCAAACCGATACTACTAGATCCTATATTAAAATGTAATCATTAAATTTCTATAATTGATACTAATAAAGATGACTCATTTTTAAACCTTCAAAACATATAGAATCATATTTAAATATTAGTTCAGGTCCATACCCATGGATCTTTTAGGTTTATTATTTTAGTCAATTAGGAAAAACTCTTATATAAAAACTAGATACATAAAACAATTTTCCATTAAAATAAAAACATCTCCCACTATGTTTTTTTCATGTAATAATCTTATTATGAATAACAAATGCAAGTTAAGGAAATGAAAAACATTAAAAGGGTGATAAAAAACACTCATTATGGGTAAAAATAAGCATTTATAATTAAATGTTGTCAATGAACATAATATTAGCATAAGGGCATGCTGACATAATCAATGTACATGAACATACTGTAAGGGAATTCATACTTATAAAATTTGTATCATATGTAATGTTACATTTCATAAATATTTTACTTGAGTAAATATTCATATAATCCAACAATCACTATCCATGTCAAAAAAATCCTTGATTAAAGGATCAATTAGAATTCATTGAAAGAATATAAAAAGAGTGTATGTATCTTGGAAAATCGAACATAAATCATGGAATTAACTAAATAGATAGTTAAAATAAATCTTTAGAGTAACCTATAATTCGTAAACTACATCATATATTAGGATTAGAATAAATCCTTTTTTATCATAATAATAACTTCCATCATGTAAACTCTATGTCAATATCTAATGTATTAAAGGGATATAACAGACCTACTCATCCTTGGTTTTTAACATAACGATGAATACCTGGTTTTTAATAGAACCACCCATTAATCATCCATATATCCAAGTACTATATAATGAGAAAACCCATTAAAAACATCCACATTTCAACACAATGATAACCATTGTTCATTTATAGTTTTATTTACATATTGAGAAGAAATGGGTTCCATAAAAATCTCTTTGAAAAATCCATAACATTTTCATATAAATAATATGTATGGTAACATTATAATATTTACCCAATGGAACATTGGTAACATCAAGTGTTTTTTTCATTAAGAGAAATACTATAAAATGATCATTAAAAAACTATTTGTTAAAATACCTTTTCCCCATTGAAAATCACTTTTAAAAAATCCCGAATATTAGGAAAAACATTTTCCATGAAAATAAACATGGAAAATTTAAAACTATTTTTCAAATAATTGTGTAGGCATGACTATGGGGATAAATATCCATGTCGTAAAGTTTATAATAATTTTTTTAAACCTCTATAAAGAGATTCAAAAGTGACCCATGTAGGAAATGTTACTTAATATTTTAAATTAAAGACACACAACATGTAAAATAATTTTATAAAATCATTTTTTTAGAAAATAAAAGTCTGTAAAGTATTTAAAATATATATATATATAGAATAGAAATATTTCATATCCAAAATAAAATAAAAAATATGTATCATATATAAATGACATTTTGGATGTTTATTAAATCAATAAGGGATGAAATTGAAGCTAAAAATATAATACAAATTCATAATTAGATGATAATAAAATATATTTATTTCAAAAACAATTATATGATTTACCTCAATAAAACCTTGAACATAAACAGTCATGAAAATAAAGGTGATTATAACCTAAAAATTTTACCACTTTCAAAACATTTGAATGAAATGCCACTGAATGATAAAGTGTGGTATGGATATAATGAAAACATTAATTTAAATAATTAATATTTTCAAAAAAATCATGATTTAATAATTAAAACATACCTGGAATTCATTGTGAATGACATGAATCATATATTAGGAAAATGAGATTGAGACTAAGAAAACCATTGAAAAGATCATAGATTTTGATGTGATAATTAATCCAGGAAGTGATTCTGTGAACATATTTAATTCCACATAAGATAATTTAAAATATATAATAAAAAATATATATATAAATTAACACACTATCATGTATTAATTAGGTCAATAAAGAAGAGTTATCAATCAATGAATGAAAATTACGTTAAGAAACTTCTCACCAATTTGTAAATTTCTAGTCATATCTACTTGGATGAAATAATTTTAATATAAAATTTAAATTACATGATTTATATTCATGATATAAAATTTAAAAGGGTAATTATATAAAACTTATAAAATAAATTATATGAATAATATTAAAATAATCCTCAAAGAATGGAAATTGAGATGAAATCCCTTACCCCGAGTCTAGACTTGCGATGTGATTCATTTAAATCCAGTATGATAATATTACATCAACTGATTAATTTTTTAATAACATTTTACATGTTAATTATTTATCATAAAATCATTTTTTCATTTAATTAAATTACATACGTATTTATATAATTTTTTATGTCAACATTAGTTGTTTTGTGGACGTTCATTTTATAATTTCAAGATGTCTTTGGTTCGTTGACCATGGTAAAATATGGAATTGATACACCATATAAAAATAATATTTATGAAAAAATTATCCTTTTTAAATACCAATAATACTTTTTCAACCATCCATGAATTATGGTTTTTAAAAATGAACTTCATTATAATATTCAATATGGTAGTCCATATATACCCATTAACAACATTTCCATTTTTTAAAGCACGTGACCTAAAGGAGGTAAGTATTATTTTATCTATATATAATGATTATTATATAATAAATATCATATTATTTATCTGAATAAACTTATATATATAATACATGTGATGTGTTTATGAAAAATGAATCACAATGCTTCTGAGAGGTGGTATCCCACACATATACTCGAATGAAATTATCATTTTCCAATGGAATGGAAATAAAATATATGATATAGTATCTATAAATAATGAAAATTATTTCCATATTATAATATATAAACATTAAATGAATAATTATAATTATAAATTAGTGGTATTTATCGAAAAATAAATACATTGCTTTGTTGTGGGAGTAGTACACATGTATGCATAAATGACATTTTCATTCCCCATAAGAAGAAAAAATAAATGAAAAGGGCTTGTACCGTAGTCATAATAAATGTTTATTGTATATTAGATACTTATTTTATAATATTATTAAGGTTTAATATTATTTTAAGTAGGTAAATGATATATTAATTTTAAGAGGATAGGTTGGATGATTACCTCTTCTTCGGTAGACATTCTTTTCATCCCTTCTTAATGGCCCTTGTACTTATTTTTTAACAAGACAATGAACTCTAATAAATTGATAGTAATGATTAAAAGATACTTTTTAATGGTTTTTGAGCTATATTTCTCAACTCAATGTTTATTATATAAAGGATGGTTGGCGTTTTGTATGGGTGGGGAGGATTATTTTTATAAATTCATGAAAGATTATAATATTATATGTTTCTAACACATATAAAATGAAAACAAATAAATGGATTATAATATAATGATTATATGGTATTAATATATTCATTAAATCATATTTATATAGTTTTTGATATTATTTTAAACCATACCATTAGTTTTAACCTCTTGATTAACTAATTTTTACCGTAACTATGGCAATGACTTCTTTAATGTTATAGGGTGATAATTTTAATTATACTATTAAAATTGGATCAAAATGGGAATTTGATAAATTTTAGAAAAAAATTCATACTGTTTTTATTCATGAAAATAGTTATAATTTTTAAATAATTTAATAAAATAATATTTAATATAAACTATCATTAATATTATTTTGAAACTATTCAAATAGTGCGACTTTAAAGACTACAATATAGTTATTTATTGGTTAATATAATAATCCAAAATATCAATAATATGTTATATTTATCTATAAAAAATTTAGGACACTATAAATCACAAAAAAATATTACTTTTAGTGTTTTTATATTTATTTTCTTGATTTTCTACTTCTTGTAGAAGCACTACATTGACATTGTGTAAGAATTTAATGTAATTATTTCATTATTAAAAATAAAAAAATTGCCATGATAGAAAAATTATTTTAATTTCAATTAAAACTTTTTAAACAATCCATAGTAATTTCTGACCAATTTCAAACAATTTTAAATATATGAAAAGTAAAAGAGTGACATTTTTGACTTTATCCATTACTTAATATTTTATAAAGGTCAAAATCAAAGATAAATAAAAAGGGTAATATTTTTATAATTTATGATGATTATGGAATAAATAATAATCCAATTTAATTAATGAATATGTTTTAATGAATTCTATGCCTTATCATATTATTTTAACCATAATTAAATAATTTTACCTTTTTCATGGTTACAAATATTTATTATAGTTACTATTAAAATTGACCAAAAATTAAATTGACATTATTAAATAATATTAATTATGATGATTTTAAATTTAGAAATAATTTTATCAAATTAAATTCATAGAAGTGGTTGAATTTATTTTAAAATTAAACACACAAAATGCAACAGAAATTCATTTTCTATAAAAATGAATTTTTAAGTAAATTGTTTTTTCAAATTAAACTATAATGTTGATGTAAATGACATATATAAGATTATTTTTAACCAAAATAATGTATTTAAATTGTACATATAATCCATAATATAATGTTATATTTTATGCACTTGATATCAAAATATAGTTTTGAATAAAAACTATTGTTTTTCTTATACATTTAAAAACAATATTTTCAGAAAATTATAAAAAATACATCCTAAGGTAAGTTTGGAATGATGAGTTAAATAGATATATTATATAAAATTCACTTTCTTATTTTTCCTTAAATTAATAATAATATATTCTCACAAAAATAACTAAGAATCATTTTTGAATCATTAAATGAATTTACTGAAACATTGAGCGATTATTTCAAGAAATTTGTATTAAGTGGTACATTTATATATATATATGTAATAATGATGTTAATCCTATTCATACCTACTAATTTAAAAACAATAACAATAAAATTTAAATAATAATAATAATAATAATAATTCATGGTTTTTTTAATCTTGGTGTTTCCTGTTTTGTACTTTATTGAACATAGTGTTATTCTAAAAGCTCAAAAAACTAAATTCTCTAACAATAAAAAAACTATTTAATTACAATTTGAAATTAATATTAGTAAAAATTGGTCTAGAATTTTTAGATACCTTTTCTAAAATCCCATATTTTAAAAGGGGTCAATAAATCATCTTTTTGAATTATGGACATAGGAAATAAGAATTTCTTCGAGAATAACACAGCATAGGTTTTCAAATAGGAATAAAATAGTGGGATATGAAAATATAGATATCGAGGAATTCTATAATTTCCAAATAATTATATATATTCATCGGAATCAATGATCACAAGATAGTGAATGATCTTGATAAATTCAATGACAAAAAATGGTAAACCAATAAGATGCGAAAAAGACAATCGATTCATTGTAAATAAAGGTAATTTGAAAATATTTTTGTTGCAATATGCTTTTTATATATTTTAGGAATAACTTTTCCATCTTAAATACAAATCTACAAAAATATACATGCGTGATAAATAAAATTTTATCCTTTAAAAGACTTTACCCCATAATATGGTTTTCTCTTCAAACAGTGAGTATTCAAGATCTATTTCTCCTACACAAATCACTAATATCAACTTTTAATAGATCCAATAATTATAAAAAATTATAAGAAACTATTCCACATATATTTAGAAATTAAAAAATCAAAAATCTTTTGAATGAGTTAATATATTTCTTAAAATGAATGCACATTAGTATAATAGAATAAAAAATTAATCACCACTGTCTCAACAAAAACACCCAATGTTAAATGTATATCATTTGATAAATATCTAACCATAATGTTATTCAAAATATTCTAAATCATGTTTGAAACCCAAGAATCAAAATTATTTGATCACACCTTTTTCTGAGAATAATTTATCATTTATCTCTAATAAATATTATTCCTTCAAAAAGTCGTATACCCAAATATTATATTCCCTAATCCTAAAATCTCAAAAACATCCTAATCATTTTCATAAATAAAATTAATCACCATAAAGATAAAATAAAATAATATATACTCCCAAAATATATTACAAACTTTATTCCTCAAATAAAATTATAGTCTTATTTTAAAGTATTTTTATTTTCCAAAATCATATAATTTCCCTAAAATTGTGAACTTTTTAAAAATTAAAATTAATTAAGTATTTACCAAATCATGTTCCAATCCCATGGTAATCGATGTGCTAAATGATATATTCTAAACATGTAACAACCCTTTTTTATTAATTAAAAATAACTACCTAAACATTAGAGATCATCTTCAAACTAAAGGATTTCATGAACATTCAATATATGTCCATATAATATAATATAATTATTATTTTAATAAACTTTTCACTAAAACACATATTAAATCCAAGGGTTATATTACCATAAATGTGTCCAATAATACATTTAGTAATCTTAAATGCCAATCACATAAAACCTGAAAATATTTATCTATTTTGTTAAAATTTTGATCAAAAATATACTTATTAAACCATGAAGGTATCCAAAACTATTAACATAACCCCAAAATAAAACATCTTAATCTCTAAAAAAATTCTAACCTTTACACTAAAACCTACTATAACAAACCTAAACCCGCACTCCTAGATATAGTACTAAAATATTATCTTTACATTTTTCGTTTTGATACTTATAAAAATGACCCAATTTTAATTCTAAAAAAAATATAACACAAAATTGAAATATTGAATCATTTACACACCCAATGACCTTTTATGTTTAGCCTTTTATAGAATTAGGAAAAATGATTACATAACAAATAGATCACAAAAATTTACCTCATAACCTGATAAGTTTTTCACATATTGGAACATTCTTATGTATAACATACAAAACTAGTGGAAATGGAAAATTTAATTTGGTTGATCTTATACACTCAGTAAGGGTAAAAAAATGTATTGATAATTTATTTTCATCAATGAGAATAATATGACAATAATGGTATGATAACATATTCAAAGTACATGATCATAACATAAAACAAAGTCATACCTATAAAATGTGGATCATAAATCCTGAGACATGGAATAAATATTTAACATAATACTAGAGTAATAAACTATATAAATCATGAGCAATGTAAAGATAATCTATGAATAAAGGTTTAATTAGAACATATGTCAAGAATTAAAAAATTATGTAGGTATCTTGGAATATAAAATATTAACCATGGAATTACCTTAATAGATAACTACCATATATCTTAGGAGTAACCTATAATCGTAAACTGCATCATCAATTAGGAGTAAAACAACTCTTCCATATTATACGAGTAACTTCCCTCCAATTTACTCTGTCTCATTACCTAATATATTGGAGGGATATAACAGACCCAAACATACATGATTTATATCATAACCATCCATATTTTGTTTATAACATAACCACCCATCAATATTCCATATGTCCAAGTACTATAAAATGATAAAACAATTTCAATCTTGAAATTGTCAAAATAAAAATTGATATTTTCTATTTATAACTTTATTTACCTATAGAAAATAAATGGGTTCCATTAAAATATTTTTAAAACAATCAAAATATATCTAGAAAATGAATAAAGATGGTATAATTATATCATATAACTATTAGAGAATTACTAATATAAAGTGTTTTTTACATTAATGAATAGTAATTCCATTAAAAAATCAACAAAACATTATTCAGGAAGATACCCTTACCAATTTAAAAGTTATATTTCTAAAGTAAATTTTTACAAAATATTATGAAAAATATGCTTTGAAAATATAAATGTTTACATCTAATGTAATATTCAAATCATTGAATATTTATTATAGCGGGTTAATCCGTTCATGTCGTAAATGTTAAAAACAAACATTTTTTTAAATCTTTTTTAAAGCTATTCCAAAGTGACCCATGGAAAAAGTAGAATGAAATTTCATTTTAAAATATATTAATATTATTTCAAATATAATGTAAAATAACAGTACAAAATAATTTATTTTATGAAAATAACATTATTGAAAATATTTTTGAATACATGGATATAGAATAGAATGATTCCCAATCCAAAATGAGATACATGATCATTATTACACACAATAAAAATTCTTTATATTTAATTGATTAATAAGTGAGGAAATAGATACTGAAAATGGATAAATCATTCATAACCGTAGAAGACGATTTTTTTTCATTCAATAAAATAATATCATATGATTTCCCATAATGGACCTTTAAATTTAAACAATCATCAAAATAAGAGAGATTGTAACATAAATATTTTACTACTATGGTAACATTAAAATGAAAATTCATTGAATGAAATAGTACGGTATGTATCTATAAATTTGATTAATTTCATGAAGTATAATGTCTAAATTCATCCATGAAGTACTAATTACACTCTACAAGGATATCATGGTGCATGATACGAATCACATCTTATGAAAATGTTATTTAGGGAAAGGTAAAACATGAAAAGATCATTAATTTTGAAGTTATAATTAATCAAGGAATTTATTATGTGAACATATGTAAATCCAAATAAAAAATTATAAATTAAAAATAATACAATTTAGTGTTAAATTTACAGATAAAAAATTCATAAAATAATTAATGAAGTAGAGTTATAGCCCAATGAATGGAAATCGAGTTAAAAAACTTCTTACCACTTGGTAACATTCAAGTCAAATAAAATTTTATGAAATAATTTTATTTGAAACATAAAATTCCATATAGTATGAAGGATTCATGGTATTACATGTGAAAGGGTTATTATATACACCGTATAAGACAAATCATGTGTTTAACATTAAAACATTCCTCAATGAAAGGGAAATTGGGCCAAAATCTTTTACCTCGAGTCCATAAATTCTATTCATGTCCTCTAACTCAAGTATCATAAACTTATATTGTCAATTTAATATTTAAAAAAACTTTTATAGGTTTATTACTTTATCATTGTACTATTTTTTCATGTATTTTTATGACATATATAATTACATAATGGTCTATGTTGACATTGGGATTTTTGATGACATTCAGTACATAAATTCCAAAAATATTTGTTATGTTAACCATGTAAAAGAAGTCATTATTCTATAATCTCCATTAAAATCATAACAATATTATCATTTTTATAATAATAATAGAGACGGTAGGGTATATGTATGCATTAATAACATTTCCATTTTTCAATGAAAACGATTGACATAATATAATTATTAGTTTATCATTAAAATATGAAGATTATATGAGAAATATTTTATTATTTATTTAAATACATTTATATATAGTATCAATGTGAAGTGGTTATGACAAATGAATCACATTGCTTTGTGGAGGTGGTAATCCATAGGTACGTATGAAAATACGTTAAAAAAATAATTTAAGAAAATATGTTATATATTATATTTAAATAATGATAATTATCTCATAAATATCACTTAAATAAATTAAATCCATAATATTAAAAATCCTTGAGAGGTAATGATTGAAAATGAAAAACATAACTTTTGGGATGTCTTAGTCCACATATATGTACTTACAATTTTTTCATTCCCCCTAGGATAGAAAAGGATATGAAAAAATATTGTACCATAGTAAGAAAAATATTTTAGTTTATTTTGGTACTTATTTTATTATATCATTATGGATTAAGAATATTTTAAGGAGGTAGAAAAAGAAATAAAGAGGTCGGGTTGGACGATTACCTCTTCGTTAGTTGGCCCCAATTTCATCCCATTGTAAGGGACAATATAATGGTATTTTAAGAATACCAGGACCTCAATTACATATATATAAAATACTAAAAAAAAAAATTGGTTTTTGTAGGGATATATGACTCAACATTTTGTAAATAAGAGAAATGTGGGGGTATCCTTTTAAATGTGAGGGGAGGGGAATTGTTGAAAATTCATGCAATATCAGAATATAATAAGTGTCTAGCTCAGAAAAAAATGGTTCAAAAATGAAATTCATTTTAATATATAGAGTGTTGGTTCATAATATAATCATAAAATAAAAATTATATATGTTTCCTCATGATTTTAATCCATATATGTTGGTTTAACCGTATGGTCATCCAATTTTGACCTTAACCGCGTCAATAAATTATTCAATATTATAGGGTTATAATTTTACTTATAATGTGATGATTTTCTCGTAAAGTTTCAAGGGAACAGATTTTCAACAAATTATCAACCTAATTTTCCTCTTTCATATTTTTTATTTTTTAAAATAATTTAATAAAGTTTTATTTATCATAAAATATTATCAATGAAATATTTAGAACTATGTTTAGTTTGACTATAAGATAGTAATATAAAAATGGATTTATAATATAAACCTTTTAAAACAATAAAAAAATTCTATATTGATCTATAAAATTTTTGGGACATGAAAAATCACCCCAAAAATAATAATATTTGAGTTTTTAGAATTATTTACTTGATTTTCTACAACTTTCACAAGCACTATGTGAGTCTTGTACAAGAATTTGATGTAATTATTTCATAATTAAAAATTTCAAATAAATTACCATGAAAAAATAATTAATCATTGAAATAACAATTTATTACTAAATGTCATTTTTTATCCATTATATAAAATATTTAAAATAATAAAAGTAAGTGAGTTACAATTTTGGATTTTTTCCTTTTCTTAAAATATAATAAAAGAAAAAATCAACGATAAATGAAAAAAGGTACTATTTTATAAGTTTCGATGATTATATTTGTAATATAATCATATTTTTAAATTAATAAATGTGTTTTAATTAATATTAATCTTTATCACATTAGTTATAACATTAATGAACCCATTTGCCTTTACCATTGTAAAATAAATTTAATGTTGTTATGCTTAATATTGACAAAAATTATGTTGAAACTATTAAAAAATATTAATTATAATGAATAAAATATGGAAACATCATTATAAATTTCAAGTAATATAATTTCTATAAAATAATTTTAAATTAATCTCATAAAATGTGAAGAATGGCGATTGGGTAGAAAAATGTATTTTTAAGTATAATTTTTACTCCAAATTCAAGTGTAATTCTGATTCCAATAATATTCAATGAATTATCATTAATAATATGGACCAAATAAAATTTTCAAAAAAATCCACAATATAATATAAATTTCTATGAAGTTGAAAAGAAAAAAAGTTTGAAATAAAAAATCATTATATTTCACTATTCATTGAAAACACTAAATTTTCAAACAATTCCCAAAAACTAATTCTAAAAAAATTCAGCATCATGAATTCAAAATATACACCCTTATTATAAAATAAAATTTCTAAAATTTTGAAAAATTAATAATAATATTTTATCTCAAAAATAAATAAAAACCATTTTTGAGAAAAACATATTTTTGAAACATAAAATGACTTCACTGAAAAATTGAGTGATTATTTGAATATATTTTCATTGAGTAAAATCTTTATATATATATATATATATATTTCATAATGTGTTAAATTATATTCATACCTTTCAATATAACTGCTAGCCTATAACTATAACATTCAAATAATAATAGTATTTCATGGTTCATTAATTCTTGGTGTTCCATGTTGTATACATTATCGAACATAGTGTTATTTTAAAATATAAGGTTATTTCATACTCAGGGAATAGTTTAATATCACTCATATAGGTAAAAAATTTATACTATAAATTCTTCTAAGATAAGTTGATTTTAATGAATATATCTTCACTTTTTCCAGGGACAAGTGTTGGTATTTAAAAGCATTTTGTGTTTTCCATTTTATGATCCAAATATTTACCAAATACATAAAATAGTGTTAATTATTGAGCAATGAAATCAATTTTTTTATTGGATTCCTTTATATGTTTTCATATAGTAGAGTTCATTGTCTCTTTCAATTTTGTTTTTAATGTATTAAAATCCATATCATATAAACTAATGTTTACATTCGAACAACTTTGACCAAGTGTAACTATTGTTCAATGTCATAAACAATTGTCCAAAATTTTATAGAATATATATAAAAATAATATTTCTAAAACACTTATGTAAATTGAGATATCAATACTGATTTATATATCCTTAAGGAAAAATTCATATAGTTTAATGTAATGATTCTTGGACCAATGGAATGCTAGAAAGGTGAGAAGAGGTTATATCCAACATATACTAGTAGGATACAAGCTCAAAGATATTAACATGTATTGTATGTGAATAAAATTTGAGGATAAAAATTGGATATAATAACTAAGAATCACTATATAACCTATGTTATCTTGAATCAAGACACACAAAGTCCTTATTAGAGAATCTATATATAGATCTGACTCAAGGACAAGAGACATTGTAGTAAAATATAATACTATCTTGGTGAGAGAGAAGAAATCAGGTTAATTAGTTCCAAAAAATTGACATATATTCATAAAAATAAATGTATATAGGAACATTTGATGTCTGTTATAAAAAGTATCATCTCTTGGGAGAGGTTCGACATGAATATGGAATCTTAAGCATGTCTTTAGATTGAAGATATATGCATCACTATGTATCCTTAGGTAACATTAATCAATCCACACATATTTGTTGTATGGTTAATTTTTTCATAGGATTTATGATTCTTGAAATTAAGTCAAGTCAGTGTAGCCATAACCCAATAATCACTAGGTAAATAAAACCCCAATGTTGATTGAGTTATTACATAAGATGGGGGAAGTTATTACATTAAGTATCATAGAATAAAACTATTTTGAGTATTTTAATGTCATATGAGATGGACCACTCTAAAATATTAATTTCATTTAGTATAGACTATGTTCATTTTAGATTAAAGTCATTTAACTAGTAATTTATCATCTTTTGGTTTAAGGTAATTTGAATAGAACAATTACAACTTATAGTGAATGGGAATATGACTAGGAAAATGTATAAATAGTTTAATATCATGTAGGATATGATATATGTTTTTTAGTTTAATGCCATACTATAATTACTAGGGATTACTATAGTATAAGTTTGTATAATATTTATTTAATTTTCATGTAATTTATGCTCCAGATACTTGAAGCCTCCTCAATAGTTATTGTGATGAATAAGGGTATAACCATTAGGGGTATTTTAGATACTATAAAATATGGGGGAATCTTATGGGTTAAGCCATATTTTAAAATATTTTAATTAGAACTAATGTAATATTAATAGGTTGGAATACATTGACCATTATAATGGAGAAACCAACATTTCACTGTTAGAAAATAACCTATAGTGTAAGATTATATTCTCCTTAGGATGAAAACATTCCAATTGTTAATAGTCAAGATATGTGAAACATATGTAATTACCAAGTAGATGTGTCAATTTATAGTGATATAAACTCATTAAAAATCACAATTAAAGGAAAAAAATATGATAGAATCAAGGATCTTTAAATACTAAGAGGACAATTAACAATCATGGTTATGGGTTTCCAAGAGAATAATATGAGATCAAGGATTTTCTATTGATGGTGATTTAGATATCACCAATATGAAGTTTATTGTGGGAAATAAGTGATTAAAAAACGTTCTAGGAATACTCATTATTCATAACACCATGTGCTAAACACACTATTTAAAAAACAGTAGTTGACTTTTATAGAAGAGGAGGGGAAATAAAACCTTATAAGAAATCAGGTGAGGTCTGAAGAGGTAATGGGGTAATCTTAGTCATTTTTTATATTAACCATTATATTTGTGAGATAGTTTCTATATTTAAACAAGGATTTCATCCATCCCAAATAAAACCAAAGAGTCTTGTAAAGAACAATACCTTACACAAAGATGGGAACAAAGGATTTTATGTCATCAATGGTTGAAAACTCAAAGTAGTTTGTGGCCATAGATGATGAACTATGAATTTAAATGTTCTAGGTTATATTTTAGTGAACTCTTTTTTCAAGTTTAGTGTTTTATTATAATGATTTTTTTGAGGTATATATTTGTAAAAAAATCTTCATTTTGTGAAATTTATTTTCATACAGCAAATACATCCTTCATTTGAAGTGGTTCACCGAGAATTTTTTATGTCTATTAGTCGAAGAATGAATCTCAATAATATTTTAGGCATCTCAAGATTCTTAAAATCTATTCATCCCTTTTCTATCATATTATAGCTATAATCCTTAAATATAAATAATTTTTTGATCATATATCCCAAAAATTGGTGCAATGGAAAATAGTCAAGATGACCTCTCATGACTTATTCCTCAATTATCTTGATCTTTAGAACCTTAATAAGGATATACTCTTATTAAGGGATAAAATATGTTGCCACATTCCAAGGTATAAAAAAAACACATTTTATCTATCATTAAGAGATAAATAATCATTATTCCATGATATAATTTATGTGTTCTAATCAGGTCACTCGTGTGTCTGGAGTAGAGATTTGGATGCCAATGGCTCAATTTTCACCTCATCATCCTAAATCTGTAACCTATCTACAAATATGAAATTCCACTTTATTATATAGAATAAAAATATATGGTATGAGTTATAACTAGAACCATTTCTCGAATTTCCCCATTAGGTTTCTTAATCCTTGAGATCTAAAACAAATTACTCTCCATATAATAGGAGAAATACCAAGAAACATAATTTGGTTGGAAGGAATATGGATTAATTACACTACCATTTAGTGGAGGATGATAACATTATTTTTTATATTTGGTACGTATTCCTTTATTAATACAAGAACATGGTTGAATTTGATAGATGGGTGCTAAGATCCTAGTATCGATCAATCTGGGGGAAGATATTAAAGATAGTTATGATAGAGATATTGATTGGGTCAGCAATACTTTATCAATTTTTGACTACCTTGGGGATGAGGTACTGATCAGTAGGGAAAAATGTTATCTGATATAAACTTTATAAGGGGGTGAATAATTATATTATTACCTTATCTCGATGGGATATTTTACTTCATTGCAATGAGTAGCAATTTTGTAGGATTCTATTATTTACCCACAGGTAAAATATCCTTGAAGTAACTTAGTATTTAATTTCTAGATATATTCATTTTCTCGCTAAAAATGAGTGATATATTATTTATAAGATAAAATCATTTCATCTCTAGGGGTCTGAATGGTAATGGAAAGGATGAGACACATACCTCTCCCAATTGAAATAATTGATGGATGATGGGTGGTGTTTTGATGTGAACACTAGAATCTGGATCTTCCACTAACATCGGAAAGATACTCAATGAAAATTTCACTCTTAGGAATCAATAAGGTTTAGGAAACCATATTTATAGTTATTTTTCATATCACCATGCACTTTATTACCAATTCTAGGAGTAAATTTTACACATTATAACTAGGTGAAAATATTTTTGACCTCACCAATACGATGTAGATAGAAATAATGATTCCCAATTCAGGAAACTTTATTTTACAATAATGTATTATTTTCATTTGAATAACATTGAATATGTTGTACTAGATATAATATTTAGAACTATATACCATTTGGCGAGGTGGTTACGAATTTCGTATTTGTTGGCACAATGACCTTTGGTATATTTTCATGGATGGTTCCCATTCACCAAATTAAGTAAGTATAATGTTTTATTGAGTCTAAGATAGTTTTAGAATACTTGCAGACCTATAATTATCTTGGTATCTCATGTGTTGACTTTATTGGATCTTATGATATTGAAACGTAGAAATTATTACTGTCAGGGTTGTAGGGGGGAGTAGGGAATTAATTGGTTGATTCAATCATTCCCTTATATTGGAACAAACTTGATTTAATATATTATGGAACATACAATCATAGATATTTTTGTATTCCCATATAGCGCCTTTTCCCATTCTTCTCCTTATTTGGAGTTAATGGTCAACGCACATGTCACGTGAACCGTTGTTCCATTCACTGGTACTTGATCATCATCGACCATCATTTTCAGCCGATCTTTGAAGTAGATACATTACTAGATCACATGACACATCATATTATGGTAAGGTATATAATTTAGGTGACCATTTCACTCTTTTATTAGGTGAATATTTCATCAATTACATAAATATTACATCATTTTAGGTGAATGTTCAATATATATAATAATAATCCATTATTTAGAATCATATAATTCTATTTTCATTGGAGGTTAGAAACATAATAAAATTATGAAATAAAAATATTCAACATTTCCTACAACATTTATTCTCACATGGTACCCTTCTAGACTTATCATACGTAATACATTTCTTCAAATCCTAGAGAAAATGAATGTTTAAAAATGTTGGGCCTAGATACATAGTAAAGTTATACATTGAAGATAATAACAAAAGATCATAAGTGAGAATAAAATTAACTCGGGTTTATGAAATCATGATCAAAACATAAAAGAATCATACCCAACAAGTAATACCTCATAAATCAAGATTCATTGAACAAATCATTGTCTTAAAAAATTATATGATTCATAAGAGTGTGTAAATATCAAAATTTAATCATTTCCCATGAGTCATATCATTGCATAAGAATATGATATAATGTAATGCCATTAATGTGTAGCATAAAGAAAATAATTGAATTAATATGTTAAGGATACATGAAAATACATTCATCATATAATATAATTGGGATAACAACCTATGTACCTTCTTGGTCCTGGGATAGCCACCTATTTACCCTATTATGATTGGGAAAACTACCCAAGTACCCTTTGATATCATGAGATATAAAACATTAAAAATTCATTACATGGGTATAATGGACCCACTCCTCACATAATAATAAACCATTCATATATGTGATAGAATAATGTGAAAGATTTCATCATTTATTTATAGATTAATTAACCCATGTAAATGAATAGGTTTCAATAAAGCTCATCAAAATATTATTTTTCAAATCTATCTAGTTAAATAAAGTAGTTGGAATCATTTAAGTTTATCTATAGTGAATCATAATGATCATTAATGGATATTTTCATAATTGAAAAATAACCTTCTATGATCATTGGATAAATCAATTTGAACAAAAAGAAAGAATATCCCTTTTGTTTAAAAAGTAAATATAAAATAAAATCCTTTGGAATTATTTTTAAAACATATAAAATAATATTATTAAAGAAATATGACCATAATAGTGAAAAAAATTGTTCATAAAGAAAAAATTAAAAAGGGGTTACTTTTTTAAAAATTACATGTGTAGAAAAAATTACAACATTATTTTCAATTTTTTTAAATAAATTCTATATGATATAAAATAACATTCATAAATAATCAATGCATATATAAAGATTTATATGAAATTAATATAGGTTTTGAGGAGGAAGATTCCCAACCTAAAAGAATATGCGGAGTTGGTTTCACTTATAATCATCACACTAGGTAAAGGTTTTACCAAGGTAAATTAAATTGAAAGAGTAATGTAAATATACAATAACGACTGTAAGAGAAGAAATTTTCTTGGTTATAGTGATAAATTTATCAAAATAAATCCAAGATTTAAATATATTCATAGTAATATTTGTTTAAAAATATAATTAGAAATAAACACTTAAATTTTTCTCCTGAACGTCACAATTGATTTTTAAAATTTAATATAACAAACATAAAAATATTAATTACTTGTTTCATAAACATATTCATATATATTACCTTTTATATTCTTCAATTGTAATAATTTACTAAATATGTATTATTTAGTTACTTATTATTTTCATCATTAGAAGCTATTAATTTCATTAGTTTTACAGATGCTTTGTTAAAGTGATGTTGAACACCATTATTTTAGATCATGTTTATCATTTAAATATTATAAAATATTTTGAAAACATTGTGTTGTAATGACTTATTCAACCCCATGTCCACTTTATTTAATCTATGGGCATGGTTTATGAGAATACTATACATGATGAACTTGTTTTCATAAATTTAATGATATTAATATATTACATTATAATGATCATTAATTGTTATGTCATACTGAATAAAAATTAACTATTTTATTACAAAAGGAATTTTAATGAAATGTGAGAAACCACAAGGTTCAAATAAAGAAAGAATTAAAATAAATTGAATAATTACTGAAGGAAAAATTGAGCTGACTGGAACTATTATCTATAAAATGTTTCCAAAAAAGATTCGCTACCTGATGGTCTGGATCATCCTTTAAAATGTCATCATAGTGGTATGCCTACTTATACCAAGATTGTATGTATTATTCTCTGATTGAATTCCCTACATTGAAACCTATTACCAGTGTTAGACTCTCCTTATCAATCCACGCACTCTTTTCATCATTTTTATCCACCAAAAGTCATCTCTCTATGATCTTGTCATCTTCTTCATGTGTTCCACTAATCACAAGGAACCCCTTCACCATTTATCCTTTCATTGAAAAATGATTTCTATGTCCGTAGCACCCTCTGCGACTACCTTCATTAAATTTGGAGCCGCTAGTAGGACCCTGAATTCTCAATGTATATCATCCATCGTATTAGGAGTCTCAGTAATAATAATAACCTTCACCAATGAGTCACCTTATGTCTAGTTTTCATCTCTCTTTACCCCACAAGAAAGAAAATTATCCTTAGAAACTCTACCTTCAGGTTTCTTCCCATTAGAAATATACACACTATCCTTTACATTACTCATCTTTGATACATATATTTTCTCCATTGGTTGGGTGAGGAAAGAATAATCTTTATATAGATTAATTTTCTTTTCTTTTTAAAGGATGCAGTTCCTGAAGTCCCCGCCTCCCTTCCCCCTTTGTTCTTCCACTGACTATGAAGTCCTCTATAGAGCTTTCCTCCTACACAAACCTTAGAAAGGTATATAGACTCTTTATCATAATATTCAACTTGAAGATGTGCTTGTACCTATTCTAAAGATTCAATAGGCTCACTTGAATCATGGATCTTCTCTTTATCATCCACCCCATCAATATGATTAAATAGTTTTAAATTAGAAAAAAAACCTCTTTGGGGTGGAACCTTTTGTAAAATTATTCCAACCATTAAGTACCTATAAGTGGTTCAACACACCCTTATATCCCATTTAAACTTCCTTATCATCTTATTGCATCATCCCTTTAGAGTAGCCTTCACTGGTAGATCGAAAAACATCTACGTAGGAACCTAGAGTCACCACATTGGTTCCCCCTGACCCCATGATAGTCTGAACATTTGGCATAGAAACAATGACCCCACTAACAGCACAAAATGCCTCACCAAATCCATAAAAAACCTCTAATCCACCTGACTTATAGGAATCCAACACACCTACAATGACCAGATCATGTTTAAACCTATGGAACACATTTGCAACCACATGGACCACCTCTCTCAAACGCACCTATTTATGGTCTGGTACTACCTCTCTTAAGAGTAGTGAACTAGAATCATCCAAAGCGAGAGAGGATTCTTGATGGACACTGACATTCAGGTCCTACTGACATGCCTTAAGCACAAAAATCCGACTAGCAAATGGCCCCACCTTGAATACCTTTTTATCTTAGTTCAAAAATCTATGCCTACACATTTTCACCCAATGATCAAGGCATAAGAACACATAACAGTAATCGACCCACTACCCAAAATAAACTAAATGTTTATATCAATGTTCCTCGCCATCCACTAACCACACAAACTCAACTATATTCTATGCAACATCATCTTTAACATAGATTCATAGAGAAATAGGGTGAAAACCCTCCCATGTTTGACTATCCAAACACAAGTACCAACCCAATAAATTCCCTAACATTTGAAGAATTTTGGGGTTTTGAAATGGAAGGAAGAGTTCATAAAAGCATACCCAAATCATCATCATGGATGGATCCTAGTAAAAATATAAGTCATAAGACAACTGGATAATAATAAATGAATACTGTATCAAACATGAGGTGTGCTGGACGACGCCACAATCAGGTCCTCCTTAGAAGAATACCGAATCATAACATGCCAATTATCTGAAATAATGACTTTTTCTCACTCATATAATCCCCATGCATCGAAGATAAGTCTATATAACAAATAAATGGAAGGTCTTAGGTGCTTAAATCGAGCAACCAACATCAATTTGAGAAGAGAAGAAGCCTTAGTGAACTCCAAATTCAATAGGGACAGCTGAAAAAATCTATTGATGAGGCAGTATTCTACACATAACATGAGAATCATTTTCATTTTCTAGAATGGTTGAGAAAAAGGTGTATAATGGTATTTAAATTAACATAATAAAAATTTCAATGAAAATTATACTGATGTCATTATATTATAATGTTTTAAAAAAATTTGGCTAAGGTTGGATGAGAAAGATAGAGAATATAATTCTAGAGAGTTGGTAATATTCATGGTGAGTGATGGAATATTTTCTTGAAGAACACTTTGGAAATAACATAATTATGGATTCTTCTTGGAAAAAAGGGACTACCATATGTGGAATAGGATTACAGGGGAGGTAAAGTGGATTTTTTAAAGGTATTTTCCAACTACATGTGTTCCTTGAAGTTGATATAACTAAGATCTATTTGTAGGTTATATTGAGAGACATTGACATAGAAGTGAATGTTCGGTAAGGGGTAAGGACAAAATATCAACAGAGGTATAAAAGAAAATGTTTTTTAGAAATGCGGTTATGAATTTAAAATGTACTAATATTTATTTATAAATTCAAAGATTCATGTAAACATAACAAAATTCGAGCCAGTTATGTTACCAATTTTTACCCATATTAACCTTGATTAAAAGTTACCCCTGGTAAATATTTGTTTACAAAAAATTTAATATGACCCATTAAAAAAATTTCAAATTATTATTTATAATTTAAACTCCATTAATTCTAATTTAATTTCAAAATATTAGAATGTCAACTTTTAAATTAAAACATATTATATATAAGGAAAACATTTTATGGTAAAATGATATTTTATAAATTAAATGGTTTTATTCATATTTCATATAAATTAATATATATATTAGTGTTAATAAAATTTTTCTATCAATAATATTTTTCATCATCATTTAACCATAACACTTTTAGTTTCATGAAATAAAAATACACAATTCATAAAAATCCAATTTTAGAAAAAAAATATATAGAATGACCTTCTTAATTTTTTTATCTACGCTAATTGAGTTTTATAATTGAAATAGTATTAAAAAATGACCATTATTTATTATATATATTACATAATGTGGTTACCTTTATCTATAAACACCAATTAAATAACAAAATTATAACATTTTTATCGTTATTTTTTTTTGGTTTCAGTGATACATGTGAAATAAGTTATCAACAAATGTAATTAATTTAATAAAAATGTATTTTTAAATATTATTTTGTTACATGGTACCAGCTTATATAAACTTCAGCCTTAAAATTATATTACATTAATGAAAATAAAAATATGATACTTCCACTTCACAACATCTTCAGGTTCTGATGCAACTTCCTCAAATATCTGATTCTACCATAAGACGTTGACTAGGAGAGTGTTCTTGTTCTAAAAAACATTAAATATTTGATCCATAATCTCAAATAGTTATTCCTCACAAGAAATATCATTCTTCATATGTGTAACCACTATGTTCATTTTGTGTGAAGGATTATGTTTTTACTTCCTCTAAAGTGATACATATAACACAACATGAACATGTGATATTTTTTATGGAAGCACCAAGCGATAAGATACAAAAACCATATGATCCAAAATATAAAAGGGATCAAAATATATATAGATGAACATATCCTTACTTTCAAGTCTTATAACTTTCAAAAAAGTATATATTCATAGGAATACCTTACCACCATCTTTGAAATCTATATTTCACTCATGATTTTTAGCACCACTCTTCCATAAAATATGAGCATCCATGATGTGACACTGAATAGATCTAACTTTCCACTATATTTACCATTATATCTTAGGTACCAATTGATCACATTCTCTAACATTATCCCAGCATGTTGGAGTTATTATCTTATTTCTATAGAGGTCTCCATAAGGACCCATCTGAATGATTGAGTGAAATATATTGTTGTAAGAAACTTTTACTAGATAAATCTGTTAATACCAAAACTAATAGAAATCCTTAGAGTATGATATCAATATATATTATAGGTTATGAATGCTCATCTTAGTTAAACCATCTATTTGAGGATGATATGTAGAGAAAAAGATCAACTCTTTATTCAATGATTACAAAATAATTCTCCATAATTTTAAGGTAAACCTTGGTTCTTGATCATATATGACTAAGACGGGTATATCTTTCAACCTTAACACTTTATAATGTATAACCTAGAAATATGATTGGGGTTAAATATTCTATGATAGAAATGAAATGAACTGAATTCATAAAGAGATCAACTATAAAACATTTGGTGTTTTAGCCTTTATATGTATTTATAATTCCTATAGTGAATTTTATGGTCATGTATTTCCATTTCCATATAGGTATAGAAAGTAGTTTCATCATTGCCTTAGACTCATAATGTTCTTTTGTAACATAATAATATACTAGGAATTAAAATATATACCAGAAAATATTTTTCTTCATGTATCCCCCCTCCAGAAATTATTCTTTATATCTCTATAAATATCTTTGATTCTAGGATTGACAGATATTAATGAGATATGTTATTCATTCAATAAACCTTTATTTAATTTTGGTATGAAAGGGAGATATATCTGGTTCCAAAATATTATCAGTTCATCGTGGTAAATGTTTCACTCTAGAATAATCCTTACCTTCTTTTATAGTTCCAAATTCTCCTTAAATTCCTCTTTAAATATCATATGGATGGATTATTAAACAATAAATTGGGAAAGATATGATCTATCCACTACTCTCATGATTTTGGGTCTATCATCTAAAAATCCATAAATTTTGGATATTTGTATATCTTAATCATGAAAAAATGTCATGATCATTCAAACTCATTGAATTATCCACCAAATTCTTCTTCATTGGGTGGTAATGAATTTAGTAGTCATAATATTTAATAAACTCCAACCATCTTCTTTGGGGAATGTTAAACTCTTTTTTTGTAACTATACACTTCAACATCTTTTTATCATTATATATATGATACCTTTCACAATAAATAAAGGCCCATTATAATTTAATGTAAAAATTACTAATACTAATTCAAGATTAAGAGTTGGGTAATATTTTTCATGAATATTTAATTGGCATGATAAATATACCACCACCATATCATTTTCATGCTAACACATTCCAATCCTTTCTTCAATGAATAAATAAATATAACAAATCCTTCTTCACTATAGGGTTGTGTAATAATAGGTGGAATAGACATATTTTTCTTTATTTCTTTGAAATTTTCTTCACATTCAAATTTCTAAAGGGAAATGGATCATTTTTGGGTTAACATGATTGTTATAGTTGACAGATATGGGAATTTGTTTAAAAATAATCGGATGTATCTAGCCAATCGCAGAAAACTAAATCCCATAGTCACTATGGTTGGTCTAGGACATTTTTTATTACTTATATCTTTGAATGATCAAATAATATTCCCTAACATGTAATTACATTACCCAATATTGATACTTTTTACATGCACAATTCATACATGCTAATTTTTCCATACTACTTATCATTTCTTATAACCCTCAACAAAATTCCCCAATGTTATTCATTATCTTCATTTCTCTTGAAATATATGATAATATTGTCTATAAATAATATCAAAAACTAATCATGGAAATCTCTAAAGACTCCATTTTTAGACCCCTGAACATAGAATTAAAATTTAATAATCGAAATGGAATCCCTATAAATTCATAGTGTCTATACCTCACATAGATGGATATATTGAGTATATCCTCCATTTTAAATCTTATCTAATTCCATATGGATCGAAGGCTAATATTTGAAAAGTATATAGAATTATATAGTTGATAGAAACACATTAATACGGGGATAAGATACTTGTTCTTGATAAAAGTCTTGTTAAGTTCCCAATAATCAATGAAAATATGCATTGAAACCTCACTCTTATTATCAGAAAAATATAGGGGAAACCCATAGTGATGTACTAAGTCATGTTAATCCCTTCTTTAAACTCTCTTGGATATTCTTGTTCAATTACTATAACATAATTATCCATATTTAATAGCTAGTCTTTGAAATAATAATAACACCATTTAGGAGTTCAATTGAAAGCTTAGCTTCAAAATTCAAGAGAAAAATAAAAAACTCTCAAGAAAACACATTATCATAATCCCAAAAAATAGGCATATTTTCATTAATGAGTTTCTATCCAACCTCTTGAGAGAAATACATCTCATACATAGGTGGAAAGGGACATATAGTGGAATTAAAATCCATTATAAGTTAATGTTTTTTCTCACGCTAATATATAGCCATTGGTTAATTTGGAATATAAAATGTGACTTCCCTAGCTTTTCAATTGTAATGGGAACTATATAGTGAGATAAAATCCATGTTCAAATCACCTAAAATTCAATTATAAAGAGAATAAAAATATTTTTAGGAATAATATTCCCATAAATATTAATCAGAGTGGAGTTATATAATTGATATGTAATCATTATATCATTAGGAGTATTCAATCATAGTTCGATATCTAACCACACACGTGGTGAAGTGATACTCATACAAACTTTTTCATATATATAAGAGTGTTTTGAACTTGAATCCAATAATGTATTTACAATTATATAGTGAATGAAAAGTATAATTTTGGACACTTCATTATTGTGACCCACATTAGTATTTGTGATCACATAGGCATCCCCTTTACCATATAAGGATATTAGTGTTGTGGATTATCATAATTAACCCTTCGTTTGGTGTATTTGTTTTCATAATACCAATATTATTTCCAATTTATGAATTTATTATGGGTTGTTTATTTGGTCAAACATTTTTCTCACCCATATCTACATGGAATTCATGTGATTTATGACCGAATTTTCTATACTTAATGAATGTACCTATCCCTTAGAGATAATTTCCCTCATGGTAGTTTTCAAATTTTCAGAATGATGAAATATTTATTTTCCTTCCTTCATGAGTTTTACAATTTTAATTCCCACCAAAATCCATTTTCAAACATTTTACATAAAAATATAAGAATATTTTGATTATCTAATATCCATTTATATTTTTAGAACAAATAAAATGATTTATTAATAGTTATAAAAGTCTCTTATAGTCAATATTTTTTAATGACTTGGTCTTATGAAACTAAAGAATCAGTCATTTTTACTTTCAGGATCTTTGATAAAACTATAAGCATACGTAGAATGAATCACAAAAATAATACTTATAGGTACTAATTGATTCACCATCCTTCTTATTATTTTATTATAATTAACCCTCAATTTTAGTGAAAATATATTGTGGAAAATACTTATTGGGAAATACCTTCTTAAACTGTTACCATTTTTTGGATTCGATTTCCTCATCTTGAATCATAATCTTGATAAGAATCTATCATTGATAAGTTTCACCTTCAAAATTATAGACACCAAAAAAACTTTATAGTGGTTTGAGAATAAGAGAATAAAAATTTACTTTTCTATAGAATATATCCATTACTCATCAATTAATGGTTTAGAGAAACTACTAAAGAAGGGATGAAGATGCTGAATAAAATACGTGATGTAAACATTATCCTTATTTAAGGTGTTCAAGAGATGAAAATGGTTTTAATTATTATTAGTAACTTGTAAATGTTGGGAGATAATTGTCTCTAGGATTTGAACCCCAACCACCACACCATTTTTTCTCAATAACACACTCACCAGATTTTCTTTCACATGCTTTTTAATATTGGTTTTTCTTGTATACAACCATAGACTAAAACCAAAAAAATTAGTGTGAGTATAAATCATTAAAATTCACAGTGAAAAAACAAATAACAATTAAAATCATTATTAAGGTATTCTAAATTAGTATATCATTTTATCAACCCATGAAATTAAGGTTTCTAATATAAAATATAATCAAATCTGTCATAATAGTTCATAAAGTAAATATTAATTAACCATGACATGAAATCTAGAAGTGTCAAAGCAAGTGTGTAGTTATGCCACTTTTTTATGCATTGAGTAAAGAGATTTTCAGTACCCAACAAAATGTTTTCTTGTTTATTACCCCAAGATGAATCAATATCAAATCTCGCATCAACTTGTTTTTATCCAAAAAGAGATCCCATTTCTAAGAAACCACAGACTCTATACACAATTTAAATTTTAGGACATCTCATATATTTAGTATTATAACAATAGTTCTAACTAATGTTTTCTAATCTTAATACCCCTAAATAACTAAATATTTATTTTATAATAATTGTGGTGATATGAATAACACTTAAATAAATATTACATAATTTTAGATAAATACATAAATCATATCACAATAATAAATTCCCAAGAACTGTAAAACTTTTGTGTATTTGGACTTAAAATACATAATAAATTTATTTAAGAACAATCCTAAACATTTCCCACAGTCTTTCACATCACACGGTATCTTTATTGACTTATTCGACGTAATAATTTTCTTCAGTTCATCGGTAAAATGAAATAATAAAAATTATGAGCTTAGATTCTCATTAAGGGTAAACATGAGAGACAATAATTGATGATCACATGTGAGAATAATATATTAACAAGTGTGTGATAACAAGATCATATATTATGAAAATCATACATAAGAAGACATAGATCATAAATTATGAGTCATGGAATAATTATTTTTGATTAAAAATAACATGATTCATAGGAGTGAAGAATCATAATTAATTATCTATGGTCCATGAGAGTATATCATAAATATATGAATATGAAATATTAGTGTGGAATGAAATTATAGGAAAAAAATATAAATCATAATTCAGGGCTACCTACGACGACATTCATCACATAGTAGACTATGGTTATCCATCCATGTACCTTCATGGGATTAAAATGACCACCTACAAACCCTTTTATGACGATGCTAACAAATCATGTACAATTTGAACTCTCGAGTTTTGAAACATTACCCAATATATTGGTAGGTTATAATGGACCCACCATTCACTTATAATAAACCATTAATATAAATGACATAAAAAGAAGAAATAATTCATAATAAAAAAATAGTAATTAACCAATGGAAATGAATTATTTTCATTAAATATTAATTTAATATTAATTATCATAAAGAAAAAAAGAAATAAAGTGAATTATATCATTAGAGAAGAACCCTGGTAAATTATAATCATTATTAATAGATATTGGGACAGAGGAAAAATACCCTTTTAAGATTACTAAAAAAATCAGTTTGAAAAACTAGAAAGAAAATAAAATTAATATTCAAAATAACAATTAATTAAAAAAATTAATATAATTTGGAAACAAATAAAAAAAATTTCATAAATAATAGTGTTCATAATGGTGAAATAATGTGTTTACTCTAAAAATTCTATAAGGGGATACTTTTTTCAAAACAAAACATCTGGAAAATATTAAAAGAATATTTTAAAAATTATTTAAATTATATAAAAATTGTAGAAAATGACCTTAATAAATTATTCATTCATGGATAAAGATATCTATAAAAGTAATATGTACTTAGGGGAGGAATATTCCTGACTAAAAGGAAGAGTTTATATCTCCACAACTTACAAGTATCACATAAATTAAATTGTTAATGAGGGGAAATTAAATTAATAGTTTACATGTAAACCTAAAATAATTACTAGAGGATAATAAAATGGTTGGGATTTTATAAAAAAAATTCACAAAATTTTTACCTGATAGAAATTCATTCCGAACGATATCGATTAGAAAATGATATCCTGGAAAAATATCTTACATTTTTCTTCATAATTTCATAAAAGATATTTAACCAAATGTATAATAAGAATTAACATGTTAATTAATTATTTTATAACCTCATTATAATATATTGACTTTTACATTCTTCAATTATAATCATTCACTGCACATATGTTAGCCAGTTGATAATTATTTTCATCATCATATTTTTGTAATTTTGATTGTTTCACTCGTGATTTTCAATAGTGAAGTCAAACAAAATAATTTGATTCCAATTTCATCATTAATATATTATAAAATATATTTCAATCACTGTGTCTCAATGATTTATTTTTCCTTATGTTCACATAATGGATGTTATGGGATCATTTTGTGAAAACATGATACAAGATAAACATGTCACGAGTAATTTATCGATATTAACAAATTAATTTCTAATGTTCATTATTTTTTTGTCATACTTTTAGAAACATATTTAGGAAATATATTACACCTTAATATCATATATATCTATGAAATGTATTTTAGAAGCACCAATTTAGGTGTTGATGAATAGTATATCACATCGCTCAATGAAGGAGATTGTTAACATAAAAACACTGAAAACATTTTCCTTTTACAAATAAAAAATCTTGTTAGGTGTAAAGTTATCCTTTAATAATAATAATAATTTTAAAAATATAATTTTTATTCATTTAATTCCCCCTTTTATCAATCCAATAATGATAGTTATGAAAAATATAACATTTAAAGATAGTATTCGACATATAACACAAGAAACATTTTATCTTTTTCAAATGGTTGGGAGGGTGATAAGTAATGGTTATTCCATTAATATAATAAACTTCTTGTATACTAATAATATGGATGGAATTATATTATAATTTTTATAATATTTTTAGTGGATGATGGATGAGAAATATAGTGAATAGAAAGTTATAGAGTGTGTAATAGTCACATTGAGAGTTTGAATCTTTTCATATAGGATCCATTAAAAAGGGAAGACTATGGGATTCTTATTAAAAAAATTATATTCCCAATGTGTAATGTGAAACTAGGGTATATTTTCAAGGTAATTTATTATGAGAGGCTTTTCTTGACGTGGGTGGATGTGAGCTACTTTTATACGTGGGAAAGAGGGGCTTTGACTAAGAAGTGAATGTTAGGTAAGAGGTAAGAATTGGATTACATGAGAGTTAGGTGAATCATGTGAGTAATGGTTGGTGATACATGTGGGTATGAATTTTCAAAGTAAAAACTCTCTTCTATAAGGTCCTGGTTTTATAGAAACATAAAAAATTATATCCCAAAAAATTACCCTTTTTTACCATTATTAACCATGATTAAAAATTGACCATGGATATTATTTATTCTTAAAATATAAGATGATTTCACTTAAAAAAATTTTATATGATAATTACGAATTTGGAAATGAAATAATATATTTCAAATTATAAATATGAGAAAATTAACTTTTATATTAATGATATATATATATATATATATAATTATAGTAAAATTACTTTTATATATTAATTTTTTAATTGTTATTTCATTTCAATTACTTATTAAATAAGTGTTAATATATTTTTTATATAAATAATATATTTTTTCACCACCTAAGCATAATAAATTTAGTATATTGAGATAAAAATAAATTGTTCATAAAAATCCATTTTTGTAGTAAAAATAAATAAAATGACTATTTTTTATTGAGATACACTAACTGAATTTTTTCCACAAACTAGTAATAAAAAATATCTTTATATTTTATTTTTACACATATTTCATAATTTAGTTATCATTATTTATACTTTCAAAACCAATAACTAGGTTGTATTAGTTGTATCATGATTTATTTGGGTTCGGTGTTAAACGACAAACATGTTACTGAATGCATCAAATTTATTTAAGGGAAGTACATACTAAATCCTCATGTGTTACATGATTTATTAGGATTCATGAATTTGGGAAATTTTATTAGGTTCTTCTCTAAGGAAGAGATAAAATAACTTGGAACCTAATCATTATATAAGGGAACAAATTATACTCTTCCTAATTTAAAAGTAATGTTCCCTCAAAATTGTCATCGTGAGGGTGATTGAAGTGGTTATTTCTTTCCATTAACACCTTATCGATAATAGTGGTTCCTGATGAGATATTTCTATAGCTCTCCAAATAGTATCCTCATGATGTTGTGCTATAGTCAAAAACTCTCAGAACCCACTACAGTATATAGTCATTATTAATAACTCATCCCATGGTTATATACACAAATATGCAATAATTATTCATAGCAGAGATATCCATAAAAGTAAAATATAATACAATTTTATCATTAAATTAAATATATGACCCTCACATTTTTCACTGGAAATTGAAGAGTTTAGGGATTATTGTTTTCATTGTCATAGAGTTGAATTGGTATATGAAATAATGAAAAAAAATTTACAGGATTGTAATATACCGAGCTATAAAATTATTATACTGAACAATTGTGGGTACTTATAAGGTCTTTATAAAGTAGTTGACTTTTGTTACCTATTATGGTCATTTGGTTCATAATAATGTGCCTAACAAAGAGAAACATGAGTGATATGATTCTCTATATTTCCCATTCCATGGGATGTTGAGATGTTGAGATTAATGATGTTTTATGGAGGAGGAGTAAAATCCAACCAATCAAGATAAGGAATCCTATTTGGTTGTATAGATGCATGTTTTCCTTCTCTAGAATCTATATGAGAAATAATATCATCTTGTAATTACTGAGTTACCACTTATTGATTTCACCTTGGTAGAATTTCCTAAACTAGATATTAATGTCAAAATTGTGTAGAGAAATATTGATATTAATAAAGAAATATATTCAAATGATATAATTGATGTGATCTCACGTTTATGAAGTTGTTTGGTTCTACCATTTTGGGTCAGACAATCTCCTTCCATTGATTATGGTTAGCTATGGTTGCATGATGAACAGAGCTTGAAGATCATAATAAGTTGGCATGTGTACCAATATAAATTAATCATTAAACCTATCAAGATTATTTATTCTTAACATTAGCTAAGAAATATATTCTTCTTCTCAAATAGTCTCACTATCACTACGTGGTGGGTTGGTTGTTGTTGTGGAAATTCCATTTCTTAGTCATTACAACTTTCCTATAGAGTGGTATTTAATGGTGTTTTGGAAGGGGATAAAATTCATGGGATTTACATTGATGTAATTTGTATATTTTTTCCTCACAAACATCTATGTTAGTGTTATTATAAACATATTCTTATTATTTGTCATGTTCTTTGACAATATAACGTTCTACAACATTAGTGGTGTTAATAATGATAACATTTACTAATTTCAAACCTATATAATGATACAAAAATTTCCTTGGAGAAGGGATATCCATAAAATGGGAATATTTATTCCCAATGGATGATACCAGATATGACTGTGGGGTTAAAAATGAACCCATCCCTATGGGATGGGGTTTCACTCTGAATATTACAAATGCCCCAATAGCTACAACTCTTTTCACATCCTGGGTATAAATTCTACTAGGGGTGGGATGTGGTAGGATATCAATATAAGGACCTCAATGTGGGTTGATTTTATCCTTCATTGGTGAGGGAAATATTGAATTTGTCACAAAATTTGGATTTGATGAATTCTATGGATTCTCTCTAATGGTGATTTTTAAATTTGATTTGGTAACTATTGGGATACACTGATAGGTCTCTGGGGTTTTGTTTAGAAGTTGGCACGTGAACTCTAATATTGAGTTATAGTGGCTGGTTAACCTTAGTGGGCTGTCCTTTTGTGTTCTTTAGTTTGAATCTCTAACGATGACATAAATTTACATAAAACATTTTATAGAATTGGGGATACATATTTGTGATAATGTACATAGTGAATAAAAGCCACCTTTGGAGCTCTTGGGTGTTTTTCTAGATATGGTAGACTTTTTCCACCACTATCATAAGATATATATATATATATATAATAATTTATCCTGGGAGATAATCCTAAAATGGTTTTATGTTATGATGGGGGTCACATTCACCCTATTTATTTGCCTATGGTGGTGAACTACATGGATTTAGCCCTTCTATATTAACATGGGACAATTATATGTTTTGAATTATACCATTATAGAGGTATTATTATACAGTTAAATTCACTATCTAGATTTATTAGAATTTTCTATGTGATATTATGCATTTATTCATCATAGTTGAGTCGGTTTCGATAATGAAAATTGTACTGGACCACGATTTCATCAGAATATAGTTCATGAGAATCCTCACTCTAGTGTGGTTTTCCTTGGATTTTCTTGACAGATAGAATCCTTACCATGTGTTGATCATGAATGAAATTTGTATTCAAAGGGTTAAAAAGAAACACATAAATGCATTTTTAATAATAATAATAAATCATTTTCAATCAAACTATTTTTATATAAGTATTAATATATGGTTCACTATTATATTTCATACAAACCACCATGCTCACAATGTTTCATGTTGATGAAGTCTTAATTTATAATGGAAATTCGTTTATGTTGAGTCAATAAGGTTTTCCTTATGACTTTTCCATTCACTCTTGTTTTGAAAATCACAAACACCTTATCTTTAAGCAAATATGTTTTTACCCCTGTTTTACTTCTATAACGAAAATTGCCTTAAAGAAATTTACCACTTTCTTTTTTTCATTGTTCATATCAACATTTTTCTTAAGTATAAAAAAATAAGATTCATATATATATTCTCAGAATTGTATAATACTTAGATATGAAGAATTCTATTTCAGGATCCGAATTCTCATTCCGAATTCTATAATGAATTCACATTATGAATTCTGATGAAGAATTTTCATTACGAATTCTGTCATGAATTCTCATTACGAATTCTATGATGAATTCTCATTATGAATTTTGATGATGAATTCCCATTAAAAATTCTGTGATGAATTCTCATTATGAATTCTGTGATGAATTCTCATTACGAATTCTGTGAAAAATTTTCATTACGAATTCTGATGACGAATTCTCATTACGAATTCTGATGATGAATTCTCATTAGGAATTTTGTGATGAATTCTCATTATGAATTCTGTGATGAATTCACATTATGAATTCGGTGATGAATTCTCATTACGAATTCTGTGATGAATTCTC
Source organism: Viscum album (assembly GCA_963277665.1). Classification (NCBI taxonomy): domain Eukaryota; kingdom Viridiplantae; phylum Streptophyta; class Magnoliopsida; order Santalales; family Viscaceae; genus Viscum; species Viscum album. The sequence continues at coordinate 311,146,563 of OY728119.1, read as the reverse complement.
ATTACGAATTCTAGGATGAATTGTCATTACGAATTCCAAAGTAGAATTCTCATTACGGATTCTTGTTGTGAATTCTGATTACGAATTATGGATATGAACTTTTATGAAGATCGACTCCAAATTCTTCTGATAATCAGAATCTGAATATCCTTTTAATATAGACACTATATATAATTTTTGGTTCGACTTCGAACTTCTTACTTACACTCCGATTTGTTAAGTTTGTTATAAAATGATGTTGTACTTTCAGTTACACATGTTTTGTTATAAAATGATGTCATCCATTCTGTTTTTAAATAACCATTGGTTAAGTGAGACGTGTAAAGGTCCCTCTGAAATTTAAGGAAAATATGACTGTTGGAGGAGGGAGCTGACCATTGCTACCGAGACTATAAATAGGAGCTCATTTGAAAGAGATCAACAATGAAGAAGTTGATCACTATAGAGACCACATGCTGTTAAGGTGATTTCTAGAGAGATAACCTTTTCATGCCTTGTGCATACTAAACTGCTCGTTCAAATTTCTTCGTGCGACTCTGAATTTTGGTGATTACATTTTAGGGTTTTCGGGTATAGAAAGACAGAGGTGCCCACTACCTTGATGTTCAAGAGCTTCCTTGCTAAGGAAGACAGAGTTTCCAACTACCTTGAAGTTGAGGGCTTGTGAGGATAGCAAGACAGAGACTCTGATCTTCATATCTAGGGCTTACCTGGGTGTGGGTTAGACTGAATTTCTTGAAAGTATAAATCAAGGGACCTTTATCCAAGGTTATTGGATACCCTTCTCTTTGGGTTAAAAGATTTATATATTGTTACTAGTTTTTGTTACAAGTTTATATTTTCCACTGCATTTTGTATGTTTAAGAATGTATAACCATCTTATACTTCCTTACACTTGTGTACTCTAATTTAGTAAGATTCTATATGCTTTAAGGTAGAATCTCATATTATAAACTTTGGTTAAGTTTCATTTTCCAGATCCATATTTCTAGAACCGGTTTTTCGGAATCACTTTCTAGATTTAAGCAAGTGTATAGAACTATAAGTTTGTAACTTCATACATTGTCCCAATATTTCAATTGGTGTTAGAAGGGTTTTGAATTTTCTTAGTTTAACTTTGTTAAACTTAGATATTTCCTTGTTTAAGGAAATTTTTAAAGTGTACAATTCACCCCCCCCCCCTCTTGTATATTGAGCATCTACATCATTATTTCAATCCTACAATTGGTATCAGAGGAGGTCTCTGAAATACTTATATTATCATATAAGTTTTTCTTGAACATTTTTTCATTGATCAATATTTTTCTTACTTGGGAATTTTCTCCTTGAATTTGAACTTTTGTTATGAACAAGTTTTTGTGTAGAAATATTTTTAAGGTGGCAGGAATCAATATTGGTTCCATCGACAACCTAAATCATACAAGACCACCAATTTTTGATGGTAATGATTATGAGTATTGGAGAGATCGAATGAAGACTTTCATTATCAATACTGGAGTAGAAAATTTTGTTATGCTTACTGGAGGTTATCAAATTCCTGATTATGAAGTTAGTACTATGACAAACCATGAGAAGCATGATTATCAATTAAACTATAAGGTACGCAATACTTTACTATGTTCAATGAATAGGAATATATATATCAAAATTTCTTCTTGTGAAGCAGCTAATTGTATATAGAAGAAACTCGAAGTTACACATTTTGGTACATCTAAAGTGATTGAGACTAGAAGATCCATTCTTAGAGAGGAGTATCAAGGTTTTGACTTTCCTTATAGAGAACCCATTTGTAAGGTGCAACAAAGTTTTATGACTATCATAAATAACTTACAATCTATGGGAGGAAAATGTATGGATGATGAAGCTCTTGTTGACAAGATCATTGATATTATGCCCAATGAGTGGGAATAAAATAGAAAAACAATTTATGAGAACAGGAAGGTCACTCAAATTTCCTCAGATGAGCTGTTTGGAACCCTTCTCCAACATGAAACAAGGATGAAGAGAGATTCTGACAACATCAAAAAGAAGAATGGGAATGGTACCGTTTCTTTTACTACAACATCAAATCACATGAAATCTAAGACTCCTGAGAGAGTAATTAGATCCAAATCTAAGAAGGTTGTTATCCAATCCGAATCTAGTGATAGTGAAGTTTCAAAGAAAGAGTTAGAAAATCTTGCTTGAAGGATGAACAAGATAGCTGGACAAAGAAATTTCCAATCCAAGTATAAGAAGAAGTAAAGGAAAGATAAGAAAGATTCATAAGTCACATGCTATGAATGCAAGAGAGATAGACACATAAGAACTGATTTTCCTTTGATCAATAAGAAAGAGAGAAAATAAAGTCATTCTGAAAGGAACAGAAAGAAGTTTTACAAGTTCAAAGATAAGAAAGTTCTGAAAGCTAGTGATACTTAGAGTGCCAGTAGTGGTAACTATTCAGATGAATCCTCGAATTATGAATCTTCTGGACAGAAGAATCTTGGTCTTATAGCCATATTACTTATAGACAATCATTGCTTTATATCTAAGGTACACAATGATGAATCATTGACCAATGTTTCTTTAAATTATAATGATAGTAAATATTATAACTCTTCGGTTGAAGAATCCACTTCTGATGAAGAAAATACTTTAGCTACCTATGAAGAAGTTTCTCGGTTTGCTGAACTTCTTCAGATTGAGAATTCAAAACTCAATAAAAAACTTGATAAGGCAAATTCTAAGAACAAAATTCTTACTAAGGAAATATCAGATCTTTCTAAAGATCTTGATAAGAAGAATTCTGATTTTATAAGTATTTCAAAAGGTCGTAAGGAAGTAAATTCTGAGAAGAATAAACATTCTAAAGATCTTGATAAAGTATTTTCTTAGAAAAGTGTTTTTGAGCCTAGCTCTATTTCCAAATCTATATATTTTGAAGATAAAAAATTGTTTATAAAACTCAAGCCTGAAATATTTTCCTTAAAGAAGTGTTTGTCAAACATTAACTTAGGTAAAGAAAATTTTGAGAAGATGTACATACAAATACAACCTTTCAGAAACATGTCCGGATTTGGTTATACCTATGCTAAACCAATTTTTAGTAACAACTAATTTATTCCTCAAAGTGCCCCATTTTGTACCAAGTGTCAATGTGGTGGTCACTAGGCAAAGAAATGTTCTTTAAACAAAACCCAATCTTTAGGTTTTCATAAGGCTTATTTTTCTAAAAAGATGTGGGTACCCAAAATTTTGGTTTCTGATATTTCCAGATCCAAGCAATTTTGGATTCTGAAAACCTAAATTTTGTCTCATTTTTAGGAAAATAAAGGAAGTACCGACAACAATACTTGGTACATGGATAGTGGATGTTCCTGGAATATGACTGGTAACAAAAACTATTTTGAAAAGATTATCAAGATGAAAGGAGGAAAACTAAATTCCAGAGACAACGCTCAGGGAGAAATTGTTTGTATAGGTAATATTGTTTTTCTTGGTAAAACTTTTATTTCAAATGTTTTGTTTGTTAAGGGTCTTAAGAACAAACTCATTATCATAATTCAATTATGTGATGAAGGATACCTTGTGAATTTTAGGAATGATAAGTGCTTAGTACACAATTCAAGGAAGAGTTTATTCTCTCTGCCCATAGGCAAGATAATATTTACACTTTGAACTGAGAAGACCTTAGGAGCCAAGACTTACCTTGCCTAAGTGCAATGGAAGATCATTCTTGGTTATGGAATAGAATACTAGGTCACTATAACCATAGAAAATTATGTAAACTCTCTCCGAAGAAACTAGTTAAGGATCTACCGAAGCTTAGATTTGATTCTTCTAAAGTTTTTGATCCTTGTCAATATGGAAAGCAACATAAATATAGTTTTAAATCAATCAGTGAAGTCTCAACAACTGATGTTTTACAGTTGGTGCACATGGATCTTTTTGGTCCAACACAATCTGGAAGCATCAGAGACAAATACTATGTGTTTGTTCTAGTTGATGATTACACTAGATTTACATGGGTCTATTTTCTAGAAAATAAGTCTGAAGCTTTTTATTATTTGAAAATTTTTCGATCCCAAGTTAAAAATGAGAAAAACCTTCCACTGAAAACTATTCATAGTGATCATAGAGGAGAATTTCAAAATTCTGATTTTGAAACTTTTTGTAGTAGAAAAGGTATTACTCACAACTTTTCAGCACCTAGAAATCCTCAACAAAATGGTGTTGTTGAAAGAATAAATATAACTATTCAAGAGATAACTAGAACCATCTAGATTTAATATTATATAGCTTTACATTTTTGGTCTGAAGCTGTAAGTATTTCTTGTTATACTATAAATCAAGTTTTTATTAGATCCTTTCTTAATAAAACTCCTTATGAGTTATGGAATGGTAGAAAACCAAGACATTCCTACTTCAAGGTTTTTAGTTGAAAGATATTCATTTTGAATACTAAAGATAATCTACACAAATTCACACCAAAATATGATGAAGGAATTTTCCTAGGTTACTCCACAACTTCTAAGTCTTATAGAGTTCTCAATAAAAACACTTGTACTATTGAGGAAACGGTAAATGTAATATTTGATGAGTCTGATCCTTTTGTTTTTAAACCATCCCAACTTACATCCTCGGATGTGTTTTAAAAAACTGATTATCAACCTTTGATAGAAGATCCTTCTGATAATGAAAATGTTCAAGAAAATATTTCTGAAAAATTTACCCCAGAAGACTTTCTACCCTATGTTGATGATCAAGTTTGACAAAACCCAAGTCAGGTGTTTCTCAAGAATCATATCAGTGATAGTATCATTGGTGATGTAAATAAACCTATAAGTACTAGAAGTTCCATGAGAAATAAAGTATAACATCTATCATTTCTTTCCCAATTAGAACCAAAAAGCACTGATGAAGCTTTAAGTTATGATGATTGGATCAAAGCCATGCAAGATGAGCTAAATGAATTTGAAAGGAATAATGTCTGGACCTTGGTTGAAAGAGCTAAGGAAACTTCTGTTATTGGATTAAAGTGGGTCTTCAGAAATAAGTGTGATGAAAATGGAGTCATAGTTAGAAACAAAGCTAGAATAGTTGCCAAAGGATATAATCATCAAGATGGAATAGACTATGAAGAAACCTATGCTCCAGTATCTAGACTTGAATCAATTCATATCTTACTTGCCTTTACATCATTCTTCAATTTTAAACTTTTTCAAATGGATGTAAAATGTGATTTTCTTAACGGTTATGTCCAAGAAGAAGTTTTTTTTGAACATCCTCCTGGCTTTGAAGACAGAAAATATCCTAATCACGTTTTTAGAATTACCAAATCTTTGTATGGACTTAAACAAGCCCCTCGAGCCTGGTATGATAGACTATCAAGATTTTTTCTTCCAAATAAATATGTTAAGGTAAATGTAGATCCAACCCTTTTTATAAATAAATACAAGAAAAATGTTTTGATTGGTCAAATATATGTTGATGAAAACATATTTGGTTCAACTCAGCAATCATTTAATTGATTCCTTTGAAAATCTAATGAAATCTGAGTTCGAAATGAGTATGATGGGTGAGTTAACATTTTTCCTTGATTTTCAAATTTCTCAAAAACTAGAAGGAACCTATATATATCATCATAAGTATATTAAAGATCTTCTTAAAAAGTATGGATAAGACAACACTAAAAGTATGAGTATTCCCATTGGTACTTCAAACACACATTATATTGATGAATCTGGGAAACCAGTAGATCAATCATCATTTAGAGTTACGATAGGAAGCCTACTATACTTGAAAGCTAGTCATCCAGACTTAATGTTTTTAGTATGATTATGTGCCAGATATCAATCCAACACTAATGAATCTATTTAAATGCAGTGAAACTAATTTTTCACTACTTAAAGGGAACCATGGATCTAGGATTATTTTATAATTCTGAAAATGATTTTATCTTAAAGAGTTTTTCAGATGCTGACTTTGGTGGGTGAAGAATGGATAGAAAAAGTACATCTAGAACTTGTCATTTCTTAGGAGATTTGTTAGTTTCTTGGTCAAGCAAGAAGCAACACTTAGTAGCACTTTCCACTGCTGAAGCTGAATATGTAACAGTTGGAAGTTATTGTGCTCAAGTGTTGTGGATGCAGAACACACTCACAGACTATGGCTTGAGTTTTAATAAGACTCATATTTTGTGTGATAACACAAGTGCTATTGACCTTAGTAAAAACCCTGCACATCACTCCCATGAAAAGCACATAGATATTAGGCATCACTTTCTTAGGGATCACACACAAAAAGGAGATATCATTCTTCAGTTTATCGGAACGCAAGATCAACTTGCTAATATTTTCACAAAATCCATACCTTCCAATAGATTTGAATACATTAAATAGAAGTTAGGAATGATAACCATAAGGTAATATTCCTTCATTAACTTCTTGTTGAAACAATCTCTTTACAGTAATAAACTCCTTTTTATAGGGAGAGTAAATTTGTTTGTAATATTTTTAAATTTTTTTCATAGTGATCTTTTCAAATTTTTTTAGTGAGATTTTGAAAATTTTTCATAATGAAATTTTTATACTGAAACTTTCGTAATGAAATTTTTGTACTGAAACTTTCGTAAGGAAATTTTCGTACTGAAAATTTCGTAATGAAATTTTCATACTGAATCTTTCGTAACGAAATTTTCGTACTGAAACTTTCGTAATGAAATTTCCATACTGAAACTTTCGTAATGAAATTTTCGTAATGAAACTTTCGTAATGAAATTTTCATAGTGTAAATTTCGTAATGAAATTTTCGTACTGGAACTTTTGAAATGAAATTTTCATACTGGAACTTTCGTAATGAAATTTTCGTACTTGAACTTTCGTAATGAAATTTTCGTACTGGAACCTTCTTAATGAAATTTTCATACTAAGAATTTTCGTAATGAAATTTTCATACTGAGAATTTTCGTAATGAAATTTTCGTACCGAGATTTTTTTTCGTAATGAAATTTTTCGTACTCTTGTTTTTTTTGTACTGAGTTTTTCATAGTAAGATTTTCGTAGTCAAATTTTCATCAAGAAGAAAATCACCTATTACGAACAATCATTCGAGCAAGTCAAAAAGGTATGATTGATTTACTTAAGTCTTTGTAATCATAGTTTACATGTTGGTATTTTCTTATGTGTTTTTAAATTTTTTTGATTCTATTTTTCTTAAATCCGAATGTTTTTCTTAAAACCTCCAAAAATAGGAGTCAAGTTTTCCTTGCAGATTGTTTCTCAACCGTCAGATCAAATCTCAATTTTTCTCAACCGTTCGATCAACCATGGAAGTTGAACTGTCACCTAAACGCCTATATAAAGGGGACCCTCATGGGTTGTCCCACATCGGATATCAAGCTCTTATGTCTTGAAGCTCTGTTCTCCTTACTTAAGGTTGTTCCAATCATTACCAAGTCTGTTCCGATTTCTTCAGAAGTGTTCTGTTCTGAATGTCTGTATAAGCCACTTCTCAAGATATGACAACTACGAAGCCCATTTCTAAGTGGTTAGTCTACAGGGGGAGGCTGGTGCATCCAAATTTCTACAAGTATGATTATCTTATATCTAAGAAAATCAAACTCAATGGCTGGGAGGATGTATGATTATCAAAGTCAGCGAATCAAGATTTGGTTTATACAGATTTTCTTGTAGAATTCTATGAGTATGTTTCCTTTTATGAAGATGATGGCAGAGAGAAGTTTTCTTTCAATTCTTATGGGAAGACTTACAAATTATCTTACACCAAGGATGCGAGCTTGGTGGGTTTATCATATGATTGTGAAATTGAATTTTTCTCTCATAAGCTGCCGGATGAGCAAGGAAATTTCAAAAAAGTGAAGGCCAAGGAATGCCTTGGACTTAAAGATGTTAAGACCGCTAAGATTTCTCATCTTTCTTCGAATAATCAAATTCTATAGTTGTGGGAAAAAGGTTTTTTCGTACTGAGAAGGGGTGATAAGGATAATCTCAAGAAGAGTGATATATACATCTTAGATTTCTTGGTAAATCTAAGGAAGTTAAATTTGATGAGGCATGTTATGATTATAGTTAAGAATATTAAAGAAGGGAATCTAAAAGCTCAGATTATAATGTATCCGGCTTTGCTTTCCAAGCTTATTATCTAGTGTATTAATTCATTTAAAGTTACTTTCACTTCCAACCAAAGGAATTGCAAGGTAATGCTAGTTAGTGATGATACGTTGAAGAGGATGAAATGGGTTTTTCTGTTGAATCTGGAGAATTCTATTCTTTACCAGAGGAAGAGGCTGAGGAGGCTCAGAAAGATCAACAAACTTCAGAACCATCAATGAAACTTGTGAAGAAAAGGAAATTAAAGGATGTGGAAGTTGCTGAGAAAACCCCCAAGTCTATGGAAACTCAATCCGCACCTCCTAAACCCAAGAAACAAAAGGCTTATCTATATGAGGTAGTTTCCAAGTGGAGGAAAGAAAAAGAAAAAAAGAAAAAAAAAAGGGGAGCCTCAATTCGGATTGGACACTACTGAGGATAAGGCCTTGAAAGAGAAAGCGACTGATGAATTAGAAAAGAAATCCAAGGATAAGAAGATGAGGAAAAATATATCGGAGGTAGAGATTGTTCAATCTCTTCTGAAAGCCACTGAAGTAGCATCTGAAATTTTACCCATTCCGAAATCCTTTTTGGTTGATGGTTTTCCTGAATCTCCGGGTGAGAAGACTCTGGAAAATTCTAAAAAGAAGAAAGATGAGAACTAATTGATGATGAGAGTTCAGAAAGTTATGGAATTATTTAGTAAGCAGAGAGCAGTGGTGGCTCTGGTGATGTAATAAAACAAGTTGAAGACTATCATTAGAAGGATAGTGCTTCCGAGAAATTATCACTCTGAACTTCCCAAGATGGATCCTCAAATATTCATACACCTAGAGCTGATGAGAAAGGTGAAGAGGTAGTGAACAAGCCTTCTGAGGAAGAAAGTCAGAATCATGACTTTATACAGCCTGAGGATGTTGAAGTTGGAGCAGAGAAGGAGAAAGTTGATGAAGATGAGATTGTTCAACTTTCAGAAAGTGAGCAAGAATATCCTGCGGAAAAGTCCGTTCTGAAAGTTGATAAGGGCAAGCAAGTGGTTGTTGACACTCCAACGAAAGATATTATAAGATGGAAAGAATCTAGAGGATCATCCAAAAGTAAGCTGATAAAGTCAGAGGAAGAACCATCTCCAACCAGAATATCATATTCGGATTCATCTATCTTTGGTCATGACTTTTTTGAACAGTCCCTAAAGAAGCTGTTGGACATCATTCCAATTTTTCCAGCAATAGAATCCAGATTCTAGATGATTCATCATAGCATAAATCAAAATTCGGACTCTGTATTCATGGTGATGGATAGGTGTGCTAATCTTGAGGATGATCATAAAAACATTCTTATCAATTATGATGCTCATATATTTTCATGAAATAAGATAGCTAAGTGGTCTAATAAAGTTGTTCAAGATATGGGAGATCTTGATCAATTCCAAGTGGATGTTAAAGATTCTTTTGATTTCGAAGAATCTAAAATCAAGGATCTTACAAATTCTTTTGAGAAGAAGTTAAATCTTGAGCAGGATATTCGGATGCAGGAGGTTAAAGATATGAATGGGAAGCTAAGTTCTCTTGTCTAGTACTACATGGAGGAAATAGAGCTTCGGATTCAGTTGGAAGAAAAGGTTGTAAAGCAATATGAATCTATTGAAGCTCATGTAGTGGCTATGGAGGCTCAAGATGTGAGAATCATTGCTTTAGAGAATCAAGTGGAGGAGGACCACAAAGAAATGAAGAATCTGAATACAATTTTCAAAATGATTATGCCCAAGAAAAAAGAAACAAAATATACCACTCCGATCTTTTGTTTTACTGTTTTCCTTATCCTAGTTCTTTCCAATAGTAATGAAATTTTTGTTACTTGTCTTTTGGTTGGATGCATGTACTAATATTTCAGGTCATTTATTATCTTTTATATTCCCTCAATTATTTTTGAAAATCACAAAGGGGGAGAAGAATAAATTACTCAAAAGGGGGAGAAGGAAGAATCTAAAAGGGAGGAGAAAACTTTCTAAGTAAAGACAAATTATCCCTATGTAAGGGGAAGCTTATCTAATGGGGAGTTTCTCATTACAAAGTTTTTTATTCTGATGATAAAGAAAATCCCATTTCGGAAATCTAGAATACAATCCTTAGAGTTCCAAAGCCTAAGAGGGAGTTAGTTGTGTTCACTATCATCCATAAACAAAGGGAGATAAGCTTTAATTTGAAAGTCTAGAGATTTATTCTATGTTCTTATATTCTTTTTCATAAGGATGTTTGTGCTTTCAAAAAAGGGGGAGATTGTTGAGTCAATAAGGTTTTCTGTATGAATTTTCCATTCCTTCTTGTTTTGAAAATCACAAACACCTTATCTTTATGAAAATATGTTTTTACCTCTGTTTTACTTATATAAGGAAAATTTCCTTAAAGAAATTTACCTCTTTTGTGTTTTCATTGTTCATATCAACATTTTTCTTAAGTATAAAAAAATCAGATTCATATATATATTCTCGGAATTGTATAATACTCTGATATGAAGAATTCTATTTCAGGATCTGATTTATCATTCCGAATTCTGTAATGAATTCTCATTACGAATTCTGATGACGAATTCTCATTATGAATTCTGTGATGAATTCTCATTACAAATTCTGTGAGGAATTCTCATTACTAATTCTGATGACGAATTCTCATTATGAATTCTCTGATTAATTCTCATTATGAATTCTGTAATGAATTCTCATTATGAATTTTGTGACGAATTCTCATTATGAATTCTGATGATGAATTCTCATTACGAATTCTAATGAAGAATTCTCATTATGAATTCTGTGATGAATTCTCATTACGAATTATGTGATGAATTCTCATTACGAATTCTGTGATGAATTCTAATTAAGAATTCTGTGATGAATTCTCATTACGAATTTTGTGATGAATTCTCCTTACGAATTCTGGGATGAATTATCATTACGAATTCTAGAGTAGAATCCTCATTACGAATTCTGGTTGTGAATTCTGATTACGAATTATGGATACGATCTTTTATGAAGATCGACTCTGAATTATTCTGATAAACAGAATCCTAATATCCTTGTAATATAGACTCTGAATATAATTTTTGGTTCGACTCCAATGTTTTTACTCACACTTCGATTTGTTAATTTTGTTATAAAATGATGTCGTTCTTTCAGTTACACATGTTTTATTATAAAACGATGTCGTCCATTCTGTTTTTAACTAACCATTGGTTGAGTGACACGTGTACAAGTCCCTCCGTAATTTATGGAAAATATGACCGTTGGAGGAGGGAGATGACCATTGCTACCAAGCCTATAAATTGGAGCTCATTTGAAAGAGATCAACAATGAAGAAGTTGATCACTCTAGAGACCACACGTTGTTAAGGTGATTTCTAGAGAGAGAATCTTTCCATGCCTTGTGTGTACTGAACTGCTCGTTCAGAATGCTTCATTCCACTCCGAATGTTGATGATTACATTTGAGGGCTTCTTGGGATAGGAAGATAGAGGTGCCGACTACCGTGAAGTTTGAGGGCTTCCTTGCTGAGGAAGACAGAGGTTCCAACTACCTTGAAGTTGAGGGCCTGTGGGGATAGTAAGACAGATACTCCGATATTCATATCGAGGGCTTACCCGGGTGTGGGTAAGACAGACTTTCTTTAAATAATAAATCAATGGACCTTTATCCAAGGTTTTTGGATACCCTTCTATTTGGGTTTAAAGATTTATATCTTGTTACTTGTTTTTGTTACAAGTTTATCTTTTCTGCTGCATTTTGTATGTTTAAGAAAGTATAACCATCTTATACTTCCTTACACTTGTGTACTCTGATTTAGTAAGATTTTATACACTTTAAGGTAGAATATCATATTGTAAACACTGGTTATGTTTCATTTTCCAGATCCATATTTCCGGAACTGGTTTTTCGAAATCACTTTCTAGATTTAAGCAAGTGTATAGAACTAGAAGTTTGTAACTTCATACTTTGTCCCAATCTTTCAATTGGTGTTAGAGGTATTGTGAATTTTCTTAATTTAACTTTTTTAAACATATATCTTTCCTTGTTTAAGGAAATTTTTAAAGTGTACAATTCACACCCCCCCCTCTTGTATATTCAGCATCTACATCATTATTTCGATCCTACAGTTTCTTGGTAATACCGGTGATATTTAGGGTTTCACCTTTGCTAAGAGTATGGGGGGTTGGATCATTCATTTTTGTATTTAATTCATAGTCCATGAATATTCTAAATATTTAAACATGTTCATAAATCATTTCCGTGAATGATAATGATTACCCTTAATATATTTACTAACAAACAATATTCATTTAAGAAAACATTGTATGTAGGAGTAATATTTTCACATATTTTTTATATTTATCTTTTATCTACAATTTAAATAAATATATGAAGTCACTTTAAAATTTTTATCTATATAAGAAGGCATTAGGGTTATGTTAAGGGAGTAGAGAGGTGTTTTGGTAAGTTTACTCTCTAAAAATATTTGAGATTACATCTACAATTGAAAGTACGGTTAATTATGAAATAAAATATAGAATAATTATTATTTTGTGGTGATAAATCCATTGATAACTCGACATATGGTATCAATCATGGAATTTTTTTATGGGTAATGTTTAGAGATTAACCAAGTGGAAATATGAAATAACAAAATTTCATAATTGGTTAAAACATGTAAAGGTTAATTTTTAAAAAAAGGCTGAATGTAGTATAATAATGGTTGAGATTATTATATTATTTAAGTGAATGTATAAGGGGATATTAATCTTCCAAAATTCTATAAAGGAATCATACTAATAAAGGGGGTGAATATTTTATGATGATATCCTTTTATACTTTAATGAAAAATTTAAAAAATAAATAAGAAAATATTTTAAAGTTGGTCTTTGAATTTTATTTTCAATGTTTTTGAGAAAGAATACACTATAAATCCATATAGGTGTTTTGATTTCTTTTCCATTTAAGTGGTTGGGTAATTGTTACCATCCAATTTATAGTTCATGTAGTTTTGTAATATTATTTTCAACCCATGAAACATGTAATATTTTTTTATCATCTGTTGGAGTTTTTTAATAGTGTTAATGATATGTAAAGATGAAGTTGATGAAGAAATTATCATTTTGAAGGCAACAAAATTTTATTGGAGTTATGATGGAGTTTCCACATATGGTGGTTTTCAATGAAGAAATTTTTTTGTTGATGGGTTGTTTCCGATATTTGTTAAACAATTGGTGGATATCCTAAAAAAATACATGTAATGTCAATAGTGAATTATATCATAGAGAAAATATTCATTAAAGAAATATTGAAGTTATGAAAGGTATTCTTGATGAATGTATATCAATTTTAATCACATAGAATCATAAAGTAACTTTCATTTCATGGGATTTTACGTTTTTAGAATAATTTTATCATTCACTTGATGATGTAGATGTCCATGATGAAATAGATATACATATTATTAACATTTTTGAAGGGTGTCTTGTGAGTATAGTTCACTATAAAAAGGATACCCCTTGAATATTTTGTGCTACATTGTATAAATATTGGAATTGTCTTAGGAATAGGTAATCCTACGGCACTATAGATCACACATTAAAGTGTTTACAAATACAATTAAGTAAAGACCATGAAATTATGGTGTTCTACATGAATTTAAGTGTTGTGCTGTAGAGTGCAGATTATGTTGTTATGGGATAATTAAGGATTTTTTGTGAAATCTCTCCATGACATGAATTTAAAATTGTGATCCATGATACTTGAAGGTGGAGTGTATCATTTGATAAAAAGGGTCATTAGGATGCAATGATTCCAAAATTATTAGAAACCGATTTTTATGATTTCTAATGAATAAGTCCATTTTGACATTATATATTTATCCGCATCATGAAAGTATAATGTAATATAGATTTTCTATATTTAAAATTTTCTATCTTTTAGATATTTTATATGATCCAAATTGAAGGTGTTTGACTTGATATTTTTGAACAATTTTAGAGATCCATTTATAAGTGACTCACAATGATTTGACTTATAGAAGAAAAATGAGTCTTTTTATAGAAAATTGTGGTGATATTTTTAAGAAATACAATCATAATATTTGGGAAATAGTTTTCATTTATAACAAGGAACATTTTTTATAATTTTAATATGTTGGAATATTTACCATTATAAATATTTGACTAGATTTATAATTTTTCTATCTATCATTAAACAAGATATGTTTAGTCAGTTATTCAATTTCATATAAATTTATTTTCATAAAATTAATATTTGTATAAGGAAAGAGAATGTATCTATATTTGAGGATGGAATGGAATATTTTAGATCTATTCATGATGGAATATTTTAATATACATCTTGGGAGATATTAATGGATGGTCTATGGAAGAAAAAATATTTTACTGACATATGTTTAGTCACTAAAGAAGTAGATATTTATAGAATATTTATATCGTTATGGTGATGAATTTTGGCATGATGACTAAACACAATTATTTACCATGATTTGAGGTTTTAAAAGAAAATATAATCAATTTATTCAATTTTTATATAAGGAATCAAAAATGTAATATAAGATAGCCAAATGAATATCTTGAAAGGAAAAGGGAAGTTCAAAAATTTAGAGAAGAGGAAGATAGATTTAAACTCATTAAAGGTCATTCCAAAATGTAAGAAGAGGTATATAAAGATTTTGAATCTAGTATCCCTATATTTGGGGTTAATTTTTTAAATTAACACTAGATACAAGGATTAAAATCCAAATAGACAAAGTAATTCAGTAGTCTTGGTAAACTAGATTCATAATTTAATTCTATATTACATTTTTAAACAAAAAAGTATTTTATTTGTGAAAATAATTATTATTTTTAGAATATCGTTGTATATAATTCTTATTATACTTCTTGATATTTTGGGGAAAAGAAAAAATTGAATGGTGAGATTAGATTCCCAATAAGGGTTATGTACAATAGAAGCAAAAATGTAAATAATTAATGCACAATAAGTATGACTTGATAATAAAATAAAATAATTCTATTTATTAAATAACTTAAGAACAATTAATATTAGGTAATAAATAAATTATGATCAAATAATTCCATATAAATAATCACGTAATCATGAAACTTATACGTGGATATCATAACTATTTAATAATCTCATGGATATCAATAATTGATTTCAAAATGAGGGAATGCATATGAAAACCCTTCACTTTGTTGAATATTGATACATGATTTATTAAATAATTTTACACTCAATAAAACCTATAAAATCAAGAAGTCTATGGTTTATTTGGATTAGGTACATAGCAAACCATCTTGAACATGGGATATAATAACATTATTGAAAACTTCTTTAACATGGTTCTAAAATTACACTACTTTTAAAACTATATGGGATAAAATAAGTAAATTCATAAGAAATATAGGGAACCTAGACATTTAAATATAACATTACACTATTTTAAGCATAATTATACAATCAGAGTAAAATCCATGGATCATTAACTCTAGGGTCTTGGAAGTCAAAGTACATAATACATAAAAATGGGACTAAGAAAACACTTATTTATTAAATCTTCAAAAATATATTTTAACATCCTTTGAGACCTTAAATTTTTATAGGATAAATTGGGGATAACATGAAAAAAATTATGATCTAAAAATACTAGTAAGGGAGTGTACATAAGAATAAGGGTTTAGCATATGAGTTATAAAAGATGACGTAATGATAAAAAAATCATGGAATATAAGGAATCAAAATATATACACATGGGATCATAAAAACATGGGGTCATAGAAATGTGGTAGAAATATAAAAAATGAATTTAGTATGAATCAAGCCAAATCTCCAAGACCATTTACCATTTTATCACAAGCCTAGGCTAACTACCAAGACCGTTGCACATAATAGCACAAGCCAAAGCTCACCACAATGACCGTCACACATAACGTCTAATGAGACTCAAGTTTACCCAATGAATTGGATGACTATATGGGAATTCTCAACTTATAATTCATGAATATGTTTTCCATATAACTAATCATACATAATCAATCTTACATAAACATAAGGGTAACCCATGGAAAGAATTGGGTACCACAATCATGACATAAAGCATAACCAATGGGCGTATCATGAAAGTGTCCATGTAAGAAAGGAATACATGGATTTTAATAAATTAAAATAGCCATATATCATGGTTTTTTTGTAAAATTGAAATAAAAACATGAGATAAATGTATTTGTGAAATTCTAGCATTAAATCATTTTTGTGCAGTTTTAAGGAAAATTCCATAGAGCTTTTAAAATAAAAAGGGAAAAATGTTTTATATAAAAATAGAAGTGAACCAAGAAAGTTTTAACTATAAAATGGCATATTTTATAATGAATATGGTTTCTTAAAACATGGGATATATTGAAATTGATGTTGGGTAAACAAATTGATAAGTTCCCTTCAAATGAATTTTCTTATTGGAAAGTATTGAAGAGGGAATCACCTAAAAGAATATATATCCCAGAAAAAGAATGATGATTGGATATTTAAAAATGAATTTAGATAATATAAACATTATTTAGTATTTTTACATAAAAGGAAAATAAAATTTCATTTTGTTAATAGGAAGGATAGATCAACCCGAAGGAATAAAGGCGGTTCAGGTAGAATTCTTTACGGATCACCATTATGGTAACGGATGTACTTAAGACGGATTAATGAGATAGAAAATGGTTTAGTGTCACTTATAAATCATTATAGAAGTATGTGGGAGGTGTAAAATGATACCCCATCACCACAAATTACACATAAAAGGGAATACCATAGAAGGAAATCTTGAATAAAAGTGAAATGGAGAGGATCCCTTACCTTAATTTCTGCTAAATTTCATCTCTTCTACGCCTCCTGAATAATAAATTTATGTTTATTAAAACAATGATTTAAAATTTAATTATAGTCATTTTATAAAAATATTTATCAATTATAGTCATTGGATTTTATTTCATAATTTTCTTTGATGAAATTTAAGTGTTTTGATATCATATTTTACATAAAACTTTTCTATCTTCCAACGATTTCACTTTTTATTAATTGTAATTTATTAATTAGTATAATTAGTTTCAAAATAATAGAATAAATATATTTTGATATTAATATATTATATAAATTTACTTTGTCCATACATTATGGTTTTTATAATAATTATCTCGGCAATGTCTCTGTAGACGGTTAACCGACCTTTAATGGGACGTTGTCGATAGTGCGGGTGAGGGAATTATGACATTAATATTTTTCATTAATATGAAAATTAAATTTGGTTAAAAAAATTAATATAATGATAAATTTCTATAAAATAAGTTTGGTATAATAAGTTTCTGAAAGGGATATGGTAAAAAAAAAGTGGAAGAAAAGAGAGAAGATTTAATAGAGTCTTACTCTCTCCTCGGTGTAGCTCCTCTTGCACGAAACTATAACTCCCTTGGTGATTGGAGTTGGAGGGATCCAATAAGTACCTAGGTATTCTAAGATTATTTAAATGGATAATTTGGGGAGATATTAGGCTTAATAATGTATGAAAGGAATTATTTTCCAAGGGGAAGGAGAGAGGTTATTTATACTTGGGGAGGGGGTGTTTTTATAATAAAATATTAAATAAAATAATATATCAAATGTTAGACTTGTAATAGTAGTTTTTTGAAAAAATAAATCATATATTAATATAATATTTTTTTATACTTTAAATCATCAGTATAAATCAAATCCATTAATTTATTAAAAGGAAGGTGAAAAGATAGAGAAAATGATTTTTAAGGAAGGACGTTTTGACTTTAGGTTATGAATTTGTTTTAGGTTTGGAAATTGAGTTTATTATATTTCATAGAACCATTTATTAAATTAAATATAATATGGAAATATTAAAAGATACATAATGTTTATGTCATCATTACATCAGTAATGATGTAATTTAAGATATATCGGTTATGTGGAAAACTGTATTTTTACTATTCACACAAAATTGAAGTATTTCAAAAAATTACCAAAAAATCACCCTAACCATTTTTCGATGTTTAGAGTCCAAAAATAAAATAATATTTTCAAATATAATTTTACAAATATGATTAATTGAATATTTAAATAAAATCTCAATTTAGTGGAAAATACAAATTTTAAATTTAAAACTGCTTTTCTAACACTTTGTAATATTACTTAAAGTCACATAAAATTATATTAGAATAAAATATTAATTTATTAATACATTTATTGAATATAAATTTTCATTTAAATTATTAAATTATTCATAAAATTTTAATGAATTTTTTTATCTTATAAAAATACCAACACATTATTAATAATTTTTAAAATATTTATTTACTTGTACTATTATATAATTATACCATATTTTCACTTATAAAAAGATAAATTTTATTTATACTAACATTAGAGAGGATAATATAACAATGGTTGGTTTACAATTCATAAGGGTCAGAATATTATTCAAAAGGTTAAGTTACTATTGATATATTTTCATTAACATTTAAAGATACCTTTTATTTCACTTATACTTCACTTATAAAGTTTGTAATGTGTTTAAAAGTAATATTATATGATTATAATATAAGACATAATTATAAGAATGGAATTTCCATTGATAAAACTTTGAGTGGTTACATTTCCCCCCACCTTAATAAATCATTCCCTCAAAATTTCATTTTATATTCTAAGCCATAAACAGGTGTAGGTAATTTTCCTTCACTGCCTCCTCCAGTTCCCATGTAGCCTCTTCATTCTTATGATTTCTCCATAGTACCTTGACCAGGTGAGTAGTCTTGTTCCGTAGAACTTTATCTCTAAAATCCAAGATCTTCACTAGCTACTCCTCATAAGAAATATCATCCTCCAACAATACCACCTCTGAGGAGAGTACATGTGAAGGATCTGGTATGTACTTATTTAAGAGGGATACATGGGAGACTTCATGTACTTTCAATATGGTTAGTGGATGTTCCAATCAAAAGGCCACAACTCCAATTCGATTAAGGATCTCGACGGGGCCGATATACCTTGGACTTAGATTTCCTTTGTTCCCAAATCTCATGACCTTTTTCTATAGAGATATACGTAGAAATAACATGTCTCTTACTTTGAACTCAAGGCCCCATTGATGGTTCTCTGTATAACTCTTATGTTGTCTTTGGGACACCTTGAGGTGCTTTTGAATGGTTTTCACCTTCTTCATAATTTCTTTGACCATTCCAGGTC